>JAFNEN010000351.1:270000-446569 GCA_019343175.1 Oedothorax gibbosus | reverse complement strand
CATCTAATTTTTAGAGACAGAGGCCAACTAGAGGATCCCCAGAATTGGCTTGTCACCCCCAGAGGTATTGATTTGGTATGGGAACTTGGAGGACTTTCAGACCCAACAGATTTAACGAGCACGTACTCCGCATATGCGGATCTCCGCATATACTCGACAAACACAAACATCCATGCCTTACCGGGATTCGAATCCGAACTCAGAGGCTCCAAAGGCTAGCTCCCTAACCGTTGCGCCGCCGTGTCAGCGTGTTTTAAATTTTATAGAATGTTTTATTTTAGCCTCGTACAGTTACGAGTGCGACTTTCTTGCGCACTTTCTGGTATTTCTTGATATACGTCACACTGTAGCTAGAATGTTAACAAAATCCTTCATATAGTCTTCCAATCACATCTTGGAACCTAAGACCTGTGTTATAGACGAGTCCAAACTATCGAAAAGGTGAAAGGAAGATTTTTTTTAAAGCGAGAGTTACTACATTTGTCTATTCATTGCTTTTGTAGGTGCATATTTTTTAAGGTTTAAAAACAGTTTATCAATTGAAGGGCAGCTCAAACTTGCATTGCTGCATCAGGTTAACTATTATTGCATAGCTATATTTCAACCTATAGCGTACCCCGGGGTAGTACCGAACGTGATAAATAATATATTGGAAATATGCAAAGCGATTGATGATCAAATCAAGATAGAAATGAAATTTACGCGCAATCGCTGGCAGCTATCAGCAATCAACTAACCTCTCGATAAACAATAATCCGTGTATAAATTTAGTGTGATACATAATAGGACTATGAATGTTTGTATTCCTAATGCATCTACAATTTTCCACCATATCAAGAACTGAGCGATTTCTTAAAAAGTTTTCCACTGAAGTGATTTAAAGAAAAGTTATCAGAATTTCACAGTAGCTAGCAACGATTTTGTGCCTTGGTATAGTTATGCAGAAAGTTATCATTTCTACTTTTCAATAAACTGGGAAGTAGGCTTTTGATCTGCAAGCAAGCATATTAGTATAAAAACTTTGTTTATCCTCCCATAAAGAAGAAAATAAAAAGAATGTCAGAATTTTCTATCCACTGTGCTGTCGATCATGGCAATTTGAAGAGGGTAAGAGAACTTATCGACTTGGGTGTATACATGAATGGCCGCAATAGTCGCGAGGAAACGCCTCTCATAGTTGCAGCAAGAAGAGGACACGGAGAAATATTTGACCTCCTCATTCAATCTGGAGCCCAAGTCAACTGTGGGAGAGACAGTGACGGCTGGACTCTCCTCCACTGGGCTTGTTACAAAGGTTGGGTGGATAAAGTGCGGCTCATCCTGGAAAAAGGAGTTGCGGATCTGAATGCTGTAGATAAAGATGGGGAAACGCCTCTCATGATAGCAGCAAGAAGAGGGGGCAAGGAAATATTTGACCTCCTGATTCAATATGGAGCCCAAGTCAACTGTGGGAGAGACAGTGACGGCTGGACTCTTCTCCACTGGGTTTGTTCGGAAGGGTGGGTGGATCAAGTGCGGCTCATCCTGGAAAAAGGAGGTGCGGATCTGAATGCTGCAGCGGAAGATGGGGAAACGCCTCTCATGATGGCAGTAAGAATAGAGCGCAAGGAAATCTTTGACCTCCTGATTCAATATGGAGCCCAAGTCAACTGTGGGAGAGACAGTGACGGCTGGACTCTTCTCCACTGGGTTTGTTCGGAAGGGTGGGTGGATCAAGTGCGGCTCATCCTGGAAAAAGGAGGTGCGGATCTGAATGCTGTAACGAAATATGGGAGAACGCCTCTCATGATGGCAGTAATAAGAGAGCGCAAGGAAATCTTTGACCTCCTGATTCAATATGGAGCCCAAGTCAACTGTGGGAGAGACAGTGGCGGCTGGACTCTTCTCCACTGGGTTTGTTCAGAAGGGTGGGTGGATCAAGTGCGGCTCATCCTGGAAAAAGGAGGTGCGGATCTGAATGCTGCAGCGGAAGATGGGGAAACGCCTCTCATGATGGCAGTAAGAATAGAGCGCAAGGAAATCTTTGACCTCCTGATTCAATATGGAGCCCAAGTCAACTGTGGGAGAGACAGTGACGGCTGGACTCTTCTCCACTGGGTTTGTTCGGAAGGGTGGGTGGATCAAGTGCGGCTCATCCTGGAAAAAGGAGGTGCGGATCTGAATGCTGTAACGAAATATGGGAGAACGCCTCTCATGATGGCAGTAATAAGAGAGCGCAAGGAAATCTTTGACCTCCTGATTCAATATGGAGCCCAAGTCAACTGTGAGAGAGACAGTGACGGCTGGACTCTTCTCCACTGGGTTTGTTCAGAAGGGTGGGTGGATCAAGTGCGGCTCATCCTGGAAAAAGGAGGTGCGGATCTGAATGCTGCAGCGGAAGATGGGGAAACGCCTCTCATTATGGCAGTAAGAAGAGAGCGCAAGGAAATCTTTGACCTCCTGATTCAATATGGAGCCCAAGTCAACTGTGGGAGAGACAGTGACGGCTGGACTCTTCTCCACTGGGTTTGTTCGGAAGGGTGGGTGGATCAAGTGCGGCTCATCCTGGAAAAAGGAGGTGCGGATCTGAATGCTGCAGCGGAAGATGGGGAAACGCCTCTCATGATGGCAGTAAGAAGAGAGCGCAAGGAAATCTTTGACCTCCTGATTCAATATGGAGCCCAAGTCAACTGTGGGAGAGACAGTGACGGCTGGACTCTTCTCCACTGGGTTTGTTCGGAAGGGTGGGTGGATCAAGTGCGGCTCATCCTGGAAAAAGGAGTTGCGGATCTGAATGCTGTAGATAAAGATGGGGAAACGCCTCTCATGATAGCAGCAAGAAGAGAGGGCAAGGAAATCTTTGACCTCCTGATTCAATATGGAGCCCAAGTCAACTGTGGGAGAGACAGTGACGGCTGTACTCTTCTCCACTGGGTTTGTTCAGAAGGGTGGGTGGATAAAGTGCGGCTCATCCTGGAAAAAGGAGTTGCGGATCTGAATGCTGTAGATAAAGATGGGGAAACGCCTCTCATGATAGCAGCAAGAAGAGAGGGCAAGGAAATATTTGACCTCCTGATTCAATATGGAGCCCAAGTCAACTGTGGGAGAGACAGTGACGGCTGGACTCTTCTCCACTGGGTTTGTTCGGAAGGGTGGGTGGATCAAGTGCGGCTCATCCTGGAAAAAGGAGGTGCGGATCTGAATGCTGTAGCGAAATATGGGAGAACGCCTCTCATGATGGCAGTAAGAAGAGAGCGCAAGGAAATCTTTGACCTCCTGATTCAATATGGAGCCCAAGTCAACTGTGGGAGAGACAGTGACGGCTGGACTCTTCTCCACTGGGTTTGTTCAGAAGGGTGGGTGGATCAAGTGCGGCTCATCCTGGAAAAAGGAGGTGCGGATCTGAATGCTGTAACGAAATATGGGAGAACGCCTCTCATGATGGCAGTAAGAAGAGAGCGCAAGGAAATCTTTGACCTCCTGATTCAATATGGAGCCCAAGTCAACTGTGGGAGAGACAGTGACGGCTGGACTCTTCTCCACTGGGTTTGTTCGGAAGGGTGGGTGGATCAAGTGCGGTTCATCCTGGAAAAAGGAGGTGCGGATCTGAATGCTGCAGCGGAAGATGGGGAAACGCCTCTTAAAGTAGCATTGGAAGGCGGCCACAGGGAAGTCTTTATTCTTCTTTTTCAGCATGGAGCGACCATGGATGTTGACTACGATTTATTTTCTAGGCATTCATTTCTGGAAGTTGTTTTCAAGGATGTGAATCTATGCACCCAATCAATCGTGAATAACTTTCAATGCCAATCATTACCTACATTGTACCGCAATCCGGATATTGCTAAAAAGCTTCCTTTCTCAAAAAACTTTAAATTAAAGGATCAACAAACACAGGAAATAACAAAATTTGTGGAATCCGAAGTAAAAACCAAAACGTTTTGTAATGTATTGAAATCCAAACCAATTGTATTGATGATATTGTGCGTACAATCGTTAATCAGCCAGCAGTTAACTAGAAAAATGTCAGCATCCAGGGACAGTAACTTACCATTTAAAAAACCACGCCTTAACTAAATGGTTTCTTTTTATTGCACTGACAATTACATTGAATGAAATTTTCTTTCTGTGCTACGTGCTTGCCAGTCTTGATGTAGTAAATTGAAATATAATAAAAGACAGAATAATTTGATATAAATCGTATAATATTTTAAATTCAACTTTAACATCCAAAAAAAATAATGAACATTTTCATTTTAATCTGCTATATTATCCTTGCCTATCTGCTACTACTATAATATTTTGTTTTATGCATTTCAAATATCTTTTTAGGGTTGTTTACATGTTAAATAAATCTCCGGTAAAACCCTCATTTAATTCCAAAAACCTATAATTTAAATATACCCTCTTATTGCGCTTTCTTTACAGATATGAATGAGTATTGATGAGTTTTTTGATTACTTAACTCAAATCCCATTTAATTATTAAACATATTCTTGAGTCTGGGGAGCCCAGTCGGTTAAGGCGTTCGCCTTGCATGCGGAATGTCCCAGGTTCGGGTCCGGGCATCGCTTATATAACTGCCGACCTATAAAAGGACCGTGCAGCCAAAAATGTCCGTCGAATAATACCCCATGTAAAGGGAGTGCACGTCAAATATGCTCCAAAGTCCCATCGATGCGTACGATGTCGCCCTTAACGGTTGCGTTGGGTGCCTTTTCAGGTGGCGGCTCGTCACTTGACTGTGGTTCTAAATTATGACGCACGTCGCCAATAGCCATCGTGTAGGTATAGTGCGAAGATAATTCAAAACTAACGAACGAAGGACTTTTAACCCATGATTCCTTTTGTCAACCGGATAATTTTGGATCTTTTTGTTACTCTATAGTCAATATTTATCAACCTATATTTTTATCAAGCGTCATTTTAAAAGATAGAGAAAGTGGAAAAGTCTCTGCAACTTTTAAAACTCATTTTTAACTAATTAGAAAGACCAGGTGTCTATCAAGTTTTTTGTCTGTTAAAATTACGATGCGTCGATTGGCTTTGATGAAGCTCTGTATTTTTAGAGGTCAATGGACAGGTATAAAAGATGCCAAATTAATTAAAGAGGGCAGGGTGACCGTCAAGAGGGGCCCGGATGGCCTAGTGGTTTGGATCGCAGACCATTACGCGCAGACCACTACGCTAGCAGTCTGCGCACTGTAACGGGTGCGGGTTCGATTCCCGCCTTCGTCCTGGGTGTACTTCCTTTCTCTGTGTCATTAAAAATTCTGTGTCTGTCTTACTTGACGATGGCTTATAAGCGGGTCTCTGATCAAGCACACAAACCGGAATATATATGTACCTACCCTACCTGTCAAGTCCATGTGCTTGGTAGCCCAGTTTGTATAGCTTTGAACACGCTATCAGCCCAGATTGGATCGCAAGCGTTAGGCGCTGGTTAGATCCCTTTTGCAGTCACTGGTTTTCTATAGACGGAAATATTCCATGTAGCTCTAGTGCGACGATATGCAAACTAAAACTAAAGCGGAAATATTTAGCCAAAATCGAACTAAAATACCCGGGTATACTGGGATAGACATGCTCGTTAAATCTATGGAGTCCAAAGTCCCGACGGTATTAGTGTGCGATCGAAGTTCCGTTGGGTGCCCTGTCAGGTGTTTACTTCGTCACTTGACCAGCATTCTAAATTACAAGGTGTGTATTTTTCCTCGTGGTCCAGAGTGATCGTACTGAGTTCGAGTGCGTTGTCTCTAAAAGGGGGTGTCCAGACTACGACATTAAAAACTGCAACTTGGCGACCGCCAAGCGATGCAATAGCGGACGGTTTTTTCACCAAATCGTAGTTTTTTTCAAACGCATGCGTTTGGATCTCTTTGGTCAGAACATTTAGGGGGAACTAGGGACATTTGACCCATAAGGATACATGACCCAATGCCCTTTTCTCAGCAATGGAAAAGTTTTATGAGTTGAAAGTGGCATAACTTTTTTCCTTTCAGCCAGCTGATCACATGGTGAAAAAAACGAGCTGAATCATTGCGCATGTGTTAAGTTATGCGAAGAAATACGTTTTAATGCACTGAAAGTAAATTTTTGAGGCCGTTTTTCAGTCTACATTTTTTGGTTTAAAGGAAAGATTTTTCAATTAGTTACTTGTTTAGTTCATGCTATTAACTACAGTTACGTGTATAATAGTGCTAATGTAATTATTCGCAAATGACTTTGTTTGGGGGTTAAACAAAAAAGTGCAACTAGGGATAATTGACCTAAGCCAATTGGGGATATGTGACCCAAGTAAACAACACAAAAGTAGACAGAAGTAGACCAAGTAAATTTTTAAAAAAAATCACAAGAGTCCCAAAAGTAAATGACTGGGTTCTTAACGGAATATAAGGTTTGTTGGGAAGGTACAATAGAATTTTTTTAATGAGCTTACAATTGGGTCATTTTCTGTAAAAGGGACAAATCGATGTCCCGGATACTTTGCTCTTTATTTTCAAATTATATATGCATGTTTGTGATTTATTAGTGTAAACTGGCCCACAACCTAACTAGTCCCACTTAAAAAATATCAAATAATTATAATTTACTTACATAAAATTTCTTTTAAATACCCGATTTGTCACTCCCTCACACTGTCCCTGCATGCTTTTACAACTTTTAACGTCCTAAAAAAGGCCGTTTTAAATATATAATCCTTTTTGGCGGAACTATTTATGGTTAATTAGTTTCTGTAGTTTCCGAAAATGTATCTGATGTTTTTCTACCATCAATAGTTTTATGTAATTTTATGAATATGTAATGTCCCTGGGTTAAAGAGTCACTCCTACAACACTGCTTTAAAGATCAATTAAAAACTTACTAGACGACTAAGAAATTGAATTTAAATTGGCATGTTATTCTTAAAGGATTGAGGCTTCTAAATCAGCTATCAGTTGTTTTGATCCATGAGTGATAACGTTTTTACAGTACTTTTAGTATTAAAAATATTATGGGAGTCTTTTACTGCCGTCACTCACACAATCTCATTTACTGATTATAGATAAGTGCGAGAATTTTTTTTACTAGTCTCAAATTGTGGGCATTTAAATGTAGATTAACATACAATCTCTAAACCTTATAAAACATTCTTTGAAAATGATGTTATTTGACTTTTCCTACGGAATCGTCACTCACTCACACGTCACTAACTCACATATCAGCCTTGAAGGTAAGTCCACATTGAATAACTTCATATTGGATCTTTCTTATCAAGCGCATTCAATAAAGATCGGTTGTTTCTCTTCAACTGTAGATTTTTAAAAACGCATGCCTTTAGATATTTCACGAGAGTGGTTATTCGTATCTTCTTCTACGTTATAATCAAGAGTTAGGGTTAGTTTTAATTATCCTTACACTAGAGCTACACTAGGGCTGTTGATGACGGGTAGGGTATCGTAATTTAGAACCACAGTCGCGTTATCATCAAGAGATTTATGACGAATAACTGTAAAATAAAATGCGGTTGCAATTTCCTTAAGCCGCAGGAGTCGTTTACTCTAAACACGTCATACGCATATTATACTTATTTAACACAATATATTCCATTGAAATTATACTTGACAAATTGCCAATATTCAAGTATGGTCGGTGTCGACCTCATCACTTGACCAGGGTTCTAAATTACGAGGCTTGTATTGGCTGCGTAGAGTCAATATAAGTAAGATGCAATAAACCAGCTATCAAACCCATCCAATCAAAGTGTGGTTGTGGCCGTAACTAGATTTGTAGTTGATTAGGGACACAGTTCTAAATCTCCCAAAAATGTTGTACAGTTTCAATTAAAGTGGCTACAACTTAATTAAGAAATAGTAAAATATATAATTTTATATATATATAAAATTGATTATATGTGTTTTAAAATAGATTATATTGTTTATGTAGAAAAATGACACATTAATTGCAACCACTATTCTTTCTATAAAATGCATATGTGTTATCACTCAAGCTAAAATATTACTTAGCGAAATACATCAAATATTGAAAGGAGTGCTCTTAAGTCAACTTATTTGAAAAGAACCTCTTTATAGGTTTTAATTTAGTTATATCTTATCCATCAGGCGCCGGCTCGACTGTGGTTCTAAATTACGACACCAGTCGCTAATTGGCCCCCATGTAGCTCTACTTTGACGGTATTTCAAACTAACCCAACAAAACTTTCCCATTTAAAGAAAAGACTCGCATTCCTATAGCGATATATATCGTGTACTCTGTCTATTGTAGGTTTAGTGCGCCTTTTATTCAACCAAACTTAACCCCACATAGATTTAAATCATGCGTTTTTGAACTGAAACACCATGCGTAACTTTTGGGGCAAGTCAAAAAGGCATGCAATGTTTTCGGTGTCGCATGCACATATATATTGTCTGTTGCGCATGCTCAGTATCTAAAGAAGTTTACGTCAGTTGTCAAGTATGGAAAATATGTATTAAAAAAAAATCATCAAAAATGGATCTGAACCATTTTTTTTACTATATATGAATGTGTGCAACGCATATAAAGAAAATTATTCAATAAGAAAAATATTTTTTTTTCAGTTTTTAAAAGTGCAATTTGTCCCATTTACAGAGAATGACCCAATTCCATATGCAGAAAGAATCGATGGGAAATGTTTTAAATGGCCTGAAATGGATAATACATCCTAAGTTGATATTGATCAAATAGTAGCAATTCGTCAACCACCTGTGTTTTCTCTGCAAAATAAAAGAAACCTCAGTTTTGTATTTCGACCAGAATTTACTTTTAAATTTGATTATTTTGTTAGTATAAGCATAATTAATGTAATAAAAATAAAAAGTAATAATTTTGTCTGAAAATACTATAAAATCTATATAAACTTTATAATATGATATTAGTTTTGTTATTAGGTAAAAGTTTTTTGATAATTTTAAGTCTTACTAACAAATTTTTGGGTTGGGTCACAATAATGGGTGGGTGATGTATCCCATGCATTGGGATACATGAACCAAAACTAAAGTTTTAAATAATTTATATTTTACTACTATTGAAGTTAATACAAAAGAAAAATACTAATATATATTGTGTACGACTTTATGAAGTATAAATTATCTGCATTTACACATTCATAAATAGTGTTTTTTTTATCGATAAGAGCATTTTGGGTGTTGATTCCTATATTCTCATTTTGTATACTCCGTGTTATTGACAGTATCCAATCCAACTGACTGATAGAGCATATCAGTCAGTGAGTCAGTCAGTATCAGCTCTATAACTAAGTTGCACTTTATTTATATTTGATTGAGAGAGAGAGAAATGCAGAATATACTAAAAAATATTAGAAGCGGGAAAAAAAGTCAATTTAGACTATTAAATACGCTAAAATATGATAAAATACATTTGAAATATTTAATTTGTTATGTTAAACAAATATTTCGTTAATTTTAAGAAAAGAGTCCATAAAATTAAGAATACAAAATATCAAAGTAATTAACTTAAAACGAGTTTAAAATGATCTAAAAGGCATTTGAAGAGCTTAGTGTAAGAACGTGCTAAGTGACAAAAATGTGAAAACGAGAAAATGAGTGTTAATTATTTTAGTTTTCACTCAGATCTGTTGAAAACGGTATTTGCAAACCGTAAAAAATGTAATAAACAAAGTTTATGAAAAAGGATAAACTTATTATCAATAAAGAAGTTAGCAATATGTTCATTAATACAAGATTCTAGTTTTTTTCAAAAACGCCACTTAGCACGTTCTTTCACTAAGCTCTTCAATTCAGAACTTAAATGAAATTCTTTCCTCAGTGCTTAAACCCGTAAGAGTGAGAAAAACTAGAAAATACTATAGAGCGACTATAAGCAAAACGAACTATGAAACTAATGTTGCCAAACATGAAAAACTTAACGTAACGAAACGAAAAAACTTAACAACCAAGTATTGCACTACAAGTCTAGCGTTTACTATGTCTACTTTGTAATGAAATTTAATAATTGAAGTCATTCTCTCTTTTTTTAAAAGTTATTTCGTTTTCATTTAAAACATGAAGTTTGAAAGAAAATAATAAACTTTTTTTGAAGACAATGATTTTTTTTCTCTAAAGTCAATTTATATAATCGTGTACACTCGTAAAAACTGTTACTATTTTAATGCTATGCCGTAGTTAATGTGAGTCTCTATAGGTTATCAAGTATATGGTTGTGTGCTTTTAAGATACTAGTAAGTCAATGTTTAACATTGTGTTTATTAGTTACTCAACATGCTATCCTAATTATGTAACGAACCACTATACGTTGTGTTTACCAGACTGTATTATTGCGATTTCAAGTAGACATAGGTTAATGTGAATACGTGAGGCTTAATAAATGGATTAATTGTTGTTACAAATTTCCAAATATTGCCTTTTCTAAAATTATGCAGCCAGTTATTAATATTTAGCCCACATTTAATATTGTAAGATTAGCGCTATGTACAATAAGATAATTCATTGTCAATCTACAGTCAATTAATTTGAAATGAATGTGTCAAATTAAAAACTTGCTCTAGTTTTTAAGATAATTAGTTAAAAATCTTTATTATCATTCAGTAATAATTTTATGAATGTTAAATATTTAAATAATTACAAACTCAAAATAATAGAAAATATGTAGAAAAGTAGGTTAAGAATCAGTCAAAGATGGAAAATTCTGTTAAACTTAAATTGAATAATAATAACCATTTTCTTAAACTTAGAAACATACAAAAAATTCATAACTAATTCCAAATGTTGTTTATTATAAAATTTTAATCAAGTAAATAAATTACATTTTTGTATTGCTTTTATTAAAAATGGAACGCATGTCAACATAATAATTATTTAGTAGTTAAATACAAATACGCTTTTAAAATAAATCCCTTTTATTCTCTCAGTTGTTTTCAAATCGAATTATTTGTTTAGCTGACTTCTTTACTGTGAAGCTTATGAAGATGTTTGCATTTTAGATTTAGATATTGAAAGTTAGTGGCTTTATAATAATCATTGATTGTGTTTCTAAATAGTACACTTTAGTTTTATTTTTAAATTTTGGATTAAATGAATAATTAGTTTTCATTATGGCTTAATCTTTAATTAATCTTTTCTACGCTTATTCTTTCCCAATCAGTATAACGAGTAAGATGTTTGCATCTTTTCTGAGAATAGATATTTCTTTAGTGTATCTCTTTTCTTAAAATTAATAATTGAGTGATAGACGCTTTTATTAGTAGTTTTAAAAGAGTAAATTTAATTCAAGGCTTGAGGATAACAAGATCATATAAATAAACTTAGAGAAAAGTACAAACTATAAAAGTAATAAAATCCAAACAATTTGTTGGCATCCTTTTGCCAACCATAAAAATAGTTTTGCTCAATTGGTTGATGGATATTACGTCATGCACTTTACCTAAACCATTAATGATCAATTTTTCATTATCATTAACACCTTATTTACGAAATTAAAACGTTAATTTTAAGCTTTTAAAATTCGTTTTTTCGTGTAACTTAAGGCAACAGGGAACAAAACGACCACTCAAAATCTCGAATTTTCATTTCAACTTTAGTTACTGAATCGTGCCTTTACGAAAAAACTTCTATGATGCACATTTGAATATGCGGCTGGAGTTTGCAAATTTGGTAGTTTATTTCAATATAACTTTGTTGCCAGCTTTAAATGTCATTATTCAAAAACACCGATTTTTGCCTTAAGGTACACTTTTCTCTTTTTCTATTTTACTAGAAGGGTTGAAATTTTCTGTATGTCGTAAACACCTTATTTAACACAGTGAACCAAAAATATTCCAAAAAAATATTGAGTAAAAATAAGACGATTTTTCTAATTTAAGAAATGTGCAAAATTACTATTTATGTTCATAACTTTAAATTATGAATGTTTTATCTTCAAACTTGAGGTTCATTGCGTTGAATAGACTTTTTTTATTTCTATAAAAAATTATTTTTAGATACACGCAATAGTTGTGCTGGAAAGTGTACCTATAAGCTAAAAATCGGTGTTTAAAAATAATGGAGTATGAAGCTGGAAACAAAGTTATATTGAAATTAACTACCAAATTTGTGAACTCCAACACCATATTCAGGTGCGTATTATATGAAATACTTCGTGAATATTCATTTTAGTGATTGAAAGTTAAAATGAAAATTTGATATTTTGAAGCGTCGTTTTGTTCCCTGTCTCCTTAAGAAAAAAACATGATAAAGTTATTCCTAAAACATTTTTTCTTAAAATATCTTTATATTAAGTTGACAACAAGAAGTTGAAAATCATGGATTGATTTTCTTGTAAAAAAATAGTCGTTTGTATAAATTTCTTGTAAAATTATAATAAAATGCTTAATTATACCTTACATAGAAATATAAACTATATTCATATAAATCTATTTTAAAATAAATAACATTGTAAAAATATGTTAATTTTATAGAAAAAAACATATGGTTACAGAAAAAACTTTTCTTAAAACGTTTTTTTTAAATATGCAGTTTAAAGTAAAAATAGTTTTTTTTCTGTTTTAACCATGTAAATCTTACTAGATTGACACCAATAACCATTTGAAATTTTTTTGAAACTCTGTGTGCCGAAATAGCTCAGTTGATTTCAGCCGTCTCTCTCTCCCTCCCTCTCTCTCTCTCTCTCTCTCTCTCTCTCTCTCTCTCTCTCTCTCTCTCTCTCTCTCTCCGACCTGCAGATTGTATGACTGAGGTTCGATTACATGCCGAGGTGATAGACTTTTGCTTCATCTACAATTTATCTGTAAGGAAAATATTGTATGCTAAAATTGTAGATAGTTTGTAAAACTAGACAAATTTTCTATGTAAAATTATACGGTATTTTTATCCCGATATTTTCAGAAATAAATTGCTTTGAAACATAATATTTAGTTTAAATTTTAATAAAATCACTATTTAGGCAGAATTGTAACAATTGACCATACTGTTAAAAAAACCCTGAAATTTCAGGAGAAAAAATTACTGATTTTAACGGAACTTTCCCGTAACGACTGAAAACGGGTTTTTTCCTTCTGTAAGCAGGTTTTTCCTTCTAAAAACGGAAAATGTCCGTAAACCACGAGCGAAGAGATGAAAACGGAATTTTCCCGTTTTTAGAGTTGCTATACTTTTATTACCCTATCGTAGAATTGGCGATAATGCACTAAGAATACACACATCGAAACTCGAACATCAAATACTTGTATTACCAGGCTCGTCCGTGGCCGAGTGGTTAGGGCATCAGCCTCTTGAGATTCAACTTTCTCAGGAGTGCGGGGGTTCGAATCCCACTTACTGCCAGTCATCCTATAAATCGGATCTGTGTTGGAAATAGTAGCAAAATCCTCAATTCACGGGTGGGCGTACGACGGCGTTAGCGTACGATGTCGCTCAAAGTGACTTGACGCTCGTTACTTGAACAGGGTTCTAAATTACGAGGCGTTATTGGCTGTGTTAAAGCTCCTAAAGATGGCTAGAAATAGGCAGCCGGAAACGATTATCTTACCTTACCTGTAAGGGAAAATGCAAAATGTAAAATTTTAACAACGGAGAAATAAGAAACGGAACTTCTGTAAATACACGCGAAAATACTTAACGAAACGGGAAAGTCCCGGCAACTCTGCTGCCGGTAATAATTTAATTTTATCATACTTGTTATTCATTTAGATTGAAAAAATGAAAATTTATATTGAAGGTCTTTATTTCCTGTCTTAATAAAAACATATAATTATCTAAAACTATTTTATTTTAAATATCTTATATAATTTGACAACAATAGTTAAAATATATTGATTATCTTTAAAAAATAGTCGTTTGTATAATATTCTTATAAAATTATAATAAATAGCTTAATTATATTACATATGAAATATATAACTATATTCATATAAATCTATTTTAATATAAATAAATTGTATATAATATGTTAACTGTAATAAAAACAAAAAAGGTTAACAAAAAAATTACTTAAACACAGGTTTTTTTCAAAATCCTTGTAATTTTTTTTTACTGTTTGAAAAAAATCTTATAAATTCACTACCTTTGAATTTTTTAAAACCTGTTGTCTTTGATTTCAGGTTTTCTCCCTTGCCTTTACTCTCGACTTCTTAGACCATACTCTTCTTCTCTCTCTCTCTTAGACATCCTCTCATCTCAGTACTCTCCAACCGCAATTTATGATGAAGTTCGATTAATGGAGTTATAGACTTTTGCTTAATCTAATTTTCTGTAAGCAAAAATTGTATTGTAAAATGTAATAGTTTATAAACTAGCAACTTTTCATATGTAAAATTCAAAACTGTATGTTTATCCCAATTTCAACAAAATTTTTAGAAATCATAATAATTTTTTTTTATCATAAATCACTATTAGTCTATATTTTTCCTTACCATTACTTTAAAAACCTGAATTTCATGAGATTTACTGATTTTTAAGGGGAAATTTGTGAGAAACGGTTTTTCGTTCGTAGGTTTTTTTTCCTTCTAAACTGATTATTGTAAGAGCGAAGATGTAACGGATTTTGTTTTTAAGTTGCTATTTTTTTATATCTAATTGGGAAATGCACAGTACACTCGGACGCTAATAGTAAATTGGGCGATTTTTTTTTCATTTGGATCTCGTCCACATCCACATCATAAAGTGATTGTTTGAATAGTGCATTAAAGGTTTTTACCCTTCCTGATGTGCAAAGTGCCTTACCTCTATTTTGGTTCTTTCGATATCTGTTTTAATATTTCTAATGTTTGTTGTAGATTTTTTTGTGTGCATGTTATTTGGTGGTTTGTTAATACAGCATCTTAACGCGCGAGTCGGTAAATTCTCGTCTATTTTTGATATTATTAGTGTTTGAATGTTATCATAATTTTTATACTGTTTTATTGATATATATATATATATATATATATATATATATATATATATATATATATATATATATATATATATATATATATATATATATAATATATATATATATATATATATATATATATATATATATATATATATATATATATATATATATATATATATATATATATATATATATATATATATATATATATATATATATATACATACATTATATACTAATACATAATATATATAAGTGATGTGTATGTGTATGTGTATGTATGTATGTAATCGTTAATTGTATATTTAAAATAGAATAAAATAGAAATGGATCTCATGGGAATTGAATAATAAATATTGAATACAATTTCGTAATAACTCATCTAGAATTTAAGAGTAATATATATTATTTAAAAATAATTCAACTTTATTATTATATGATTTAAATCAGAATTAAATAATTTAATTTTGGTTGTTCATAATTAAAAATGTTTATAAAAGAGAATTTTAAGTATGTGAAATTACCATTAGATTGTGTGGATGATATTTTACATAAAGCATATGAAAATAAATCTTTTATGTACAGATATGTTTGAAAGCAAACTTAATGAACCAAGATTAGTTTGAAGAGTTTAGTAGAAGCCGAAATGGGTAATATAAATTGTTCCATTAGCTCTGCTCCAAAAACCATATAAAATGGAAATTGCATAATTTAGGGAAAGAAATTAAATAGTATTTCAAGTTGAAGATTTATTTTTACAAATTTCTCTAAATTTTAATGTTTACACCACTAAGCATGTGAATGATACTTAATTTAACTTTAAAAAGTTATTTAACTTTGCATTTGAGTTTTAATTTGAGATGCATATTTGTTATTATTGCACAAAAATTAGTAATTTAAACAAGGTTTTGTCGGAGAATTAACTCCCAACACTAGAATAAGTCGAAATTAAGTTTAATTTTTTACTTTAAAGTTCCGAATTTTATGGCTATTTAAGTATATGCAATATTTATTTTTAAAAGGGTTTGCACTCTAAAAATACGTGAATTTTTCTCAGGTAATCTACTTTCATTGTAAATAAAGTTACGTAGATGTGTCATTTTTCAACACCCTCTTTTGTGAAGTGTCAAAGCATTTGTCACTTTTTGACACTTAAAGTTTCCGTTAGAAAATGGATTTCTTTATGTATTCGAATTCAAATAGATCCCTTTGTATCTGACTTTTGAATATCGTTAAAATAGGACGAAAAGATATTGAATTTTTAAGAAAAAGTAAAGAAAATTTGAGAAGCATTTTAGGATGAAGTTTTATGCACATAGTTTTATGCACCACATACTATATTTTAGTTATAAAAGCAATCTTCTTTTTTCATAATCACTTGTTTAACTAGAATATTTATATGGAGAAAAATATAGCTTTTTTTAAATTCACCAATAAGAATACTATGTTTTTAGCTGCTGCCTTGTTTTCAAAATAGTCAATTCCAGTTGAAGTTTGTTTATTCAACAATTTATAACTTTTTAAGTCTAACAATTTAGTTTTGCACCAAACAAATAGTTTTTGTTTTAGCGTGATCTTAAAATACTTTACTTAAAAAACTTACAAACATACAAAACGAAGACATCGAAATTAAAAACTTCAGAATCAAATATACGAAGTAATGGTTCACACCAATCTAATCTATTCCAGCTAAGTCAATTATCAGTCTGATTTTGATTAAAATAGGATATTTCCCCAGGGTATGAAGAGAACTGATTTTAAAAACTAAACGATTTAATGTTTTTTAGTTTATTTTTCAGATTTAGGGTATTCAGAAAAACTGTTCTTCATCATGACCTTAGGAGACAATTAAATAAAACTTTGGTTTTTAGCTTTCAATTTAAGTATTTTTTTGTAATTTGTAGTTAGTCAGAGAAAAAATCAAAACACTTTAGATTGAGAAGGCGTGATCATTAGTTTGAAGTATTTAGTCTCATTTGTACATAGTGCTTTTCTTACACCCTAAGGAGGTACAGGGAATTCTAAAACTTAAGTGATTTAATGAAAAATATAAATAAGTTTCCACTGAATTATAATTTCAAGATAAAAGTAAAATTTTCAACAGTAGTGGATAATAAATTAAATTGTTTCATGAATAACTTTTAAATTAAGTTCTTACACTATTAAATATTAAAAATATGTATAGGTTTTAATAAATGAATAATAATCAAAACATATGGGAATAAGCAAAATATTCCACTTAAAGTTTTAGCATATTTATTTAATGATATATCACGTGTATGTATTAAGAAATCATTCTGCAATCAAATTCATATGGTAAAAGTGGGAACCTTGTGATGTATCGACATAAATATTTAAAGAAAGCTATAATTTTTTATTATTTAATTTGTAGCAAGTTTGTTGAATTATCAGTTCTTTCGCCGAAATATTTGTTTGTTTAGTCCATTCACATTGATTTTTAATAACATTTTAATCAACGCATAATAAATGTGATGCATGCTTCTAATGTTCAAAACTAAGCTAAGGTATGTTATGGCTATAAATATAATGTTTTATATTCAATGTCTTTTTAAAAAGAGGGGAAAATATATGTAAAATAATTAATTTATTATGTTACTACCTTGCAAACTGAACACTAGAAACTATTTAGGACGGTCTTATAACATTTATTTCATTAATTTAACGAGAAAATCTGCCTCCATATACTATATATAACTAGAACATGAAAACAAACTAGATTTTTTTTGTGAACTGCTTTCTTATATGATTGTTCACGACCAAAGGTAAGTTTGAATGTTGCGTTTTCGTATTTTTGAAGCAAATGGAAAAAAATAACCTTGAACTTATTCTTGATTTATCAAAGAGGAAATATCTATTAATGCAAAAAATATTTCAGAGTTTTCTATGCATAAGCTTTAACCTTTGGATCTTGAATGAACCTGTTTTTCTAAAATATACTAATGGCGATTAGTTATCCTTTTTACTGATCATATCTGAGCCAATGGTTATTAATTTTTGATTTTTTAAAAACGATTTTTATTTCCGTTGAAATGCAGATTAAAATTTTAGAAAAATTGTTATTTGTATTTGAAAATTGTTGATTGAATATAGTTTTTTTACAGTCTCAAATTTTCAAGTTAATTTTTTTAATACTTAGTTTTATTAAGCAAGCTTCATTTTAAAGGAACTATGTAAATTTATGATACTAGTCAAGAGATCTTTATAAATTGATACTGTTAAATCCTATATTCAGTAAAAATATACAATTATGGGATATTTAATAATACTATAAAGTTAAAAGTTAATTTGTTATTAAGTTTTTAAATTCAAGTGGAAAAAATCTTTTTTTAATCTAATTTTTCTTCTGGTCCAAACATCACTGGTAGGAAAGACGTAAGTACGTGAAAACTAATGCATTGAGATAAACTTGTCAAACAAACTTTGTGACATTTTGAAAAATACCTGTAATAACGAAATTTGATATTTCTTGATATGTTTTGTTACAAGAAAAAAAAATCTCATTTTTTTAAAACATAATTTTCAGTTTTTCTGGGGGTACTGTAGTATATTTTTTGATTTGTAGTTTGTCAGTTGTAACGGAGAACATTCAATTTGTCTTCTAGTTGTGGTTTCCATTTATTGAAAGACACGTTTTTCATTATATATAAAGTTCTAAATGCTTCAGATCATTAAGTAACAATATTTCTCAAATCGGTGGAATCAATAATCCCTTTTGACTTAAACATCCCTCTTCAGTCTTCAGCGATCAATGCCATTTTTCTTCGTCTTCAAAAACAAACCGTTAAATGAAACGCTTTTCGATAAAATTACTAATCTCTTACAAATGTCACAGGCCATGTCCACGAACTATATAGTACCGGCCTACATCGATATTGACAGTAGCCGTTCAGCGTTCTGTAGAAAGTAAATTACTACAATGGATTTTGCTGACAACAGAGCGGGACTACCGATCTTATTTTTGCGATTTTTCGAAATCTGTAATGAAAATGTGATTACTTGACTTATCCTTTTCTTTCGGAATTGAAGAATGCGTATGGACAGCACACACGTAGGTGTATATAGCTCGGGGTTCTAATAAGTTAAGTGAATCAACATTTGCGCGTGATTCGAAGCTCTGATGGTGTCAAGAAATAACAAGGGAATTGTTATTTTGGTGTTGTTGAATAATAGTGAAAATATTTCAGATACCGCATGAGATTTTTTTATTGATTTCAGAGTTTTTATGTTTGACTTTTTTTATAAATGGAAGCATGGTGTGTGAGAGAGTTTGTGGTTTAAAGTATACAGTAAAATTGTTTTTAATTCAGAATACAGCATCCGTGCTTTTAAATGTAACGACTGCATGCCTGCTGTATTTTTAAGCACATGTGCTTCAGCCACAATCCAGTTTGAATTTACTGATTGGAAGAAAAGTAGAATATCGACGAAAGTCGCTACGTGTGTGTGCGCATGCTGAGAAACTACAGCATAGCACAATTCAATTGTATTTAGAGTACCAGCTGCAATAAAATACAACATAATGCACTGTGAATATGCGGTAAATGTGCTGCATTTTTATAGAAATGTTTTACAGTATATATTCCGTAGAAGAGAAGAGAAGAGGATACATTGAGGCATCTTGGAAGCTCTTTTAGAGATGAAAGTGAAAGCGTTAAAAAATTTGCGCCAAATATGTTACTACAGTTCGCCATACGTACACATATTTTGAAGACATTTTGAAAATAACCGTGGAGAAAAATGGACGAACACCGATTTTCAAGGTATTTTTTACATTTTATTACTTTTATACATAGTTTTGGCAAACTGCGAGGTTCAAATTCACGATGTATATTAATATTTATACTAACTAGTTTAATATATTTATTTACCGTCATTTTTATCAAGCAGCCATGACCATTTCGGAAAACTTGTAAAAATAAGCAGTTGAATTTAGCAAGTGAAAATCAGATTTTTTAATATTTTACGATGTTTTTAATTATTTTCGTATAAAACAAATATTTTGAAACAAGTATGAAAGCGATACATTTTTTAAATCTATCATGCAATTTTACCTAATAACACTTTTTATAAACAATTTCTTTCTCGATTAATTTTGAAGAAAATCTCACACAGCTTACGTTAGAACGAGGAAACGCGTTTGCCCCACAGAATCTTACTAAGCATCGTATACTACCAAATTAACCGTAACACGAAATATTTTAAAGGTTCGTTATCAACACGCATATCTTGATAAACAAATATTTTTTTCGATAATAAACAGAGCTCTTATACCCAAAAAATAGATCGTGTAAAAAGAATTAATTCTGCTTTTTTACGCAAATCTCTAAATTTTTGCAAAGAAATAAAACTGCCACATTTAAGGGCTTTGTTTTAATGTAATTTTGAGCTTAATTTGAATAAATTATTCTGAAATGAAATGTTTAAAAAAAGAACATGATACGCATTAAAATTAATACGATCGAGGAGCTATTTTATAAACAAAAATTATATAAGTTTAGAGAGGTTTCTACCACATGTTTTAAATTTTAAAGTTGAATCTTACTTTTAATCTGTAGTATGAAGAGAAAAATTATAAAAATGTGGTTTGCCTATGAATAAATGAAAACCGTATTAAGTTTTTTCGATATAGTTCTTTGTTAGCCTCTTCCCTTACTTGTTTTTTCAAAAATGTTAGTCTTGCAACCAGAAGGCCTCATATCGACACCACAGCAAAATCTGTAGGGTGACCCGGGGTAATTTTTTGACACGGAAAATCGGGGTAATTATTGGACAGGACCCAACAACCATAATGCATCATAATTTATTGCGTCTAACAAATCACAATTTGTTAATTGCATATCCAGAAATGATCTGATCAATTATTGGGATTAGCTAAGTACTTTTTCTCAAAAAATATATTAATAACCCAAAGCGCTTGAAAAACAATGGTTTAAACTTTTGTTCAATGACATGCATGCTTAGTTACGGGGTAATTATTGGCCAAAGTGGGGAAATTGTTGGAAATGCTATGGGGTAAGACAGAAAGCATCGCAATATGCTTAAATTTACATGGTATATAGTTTGTGAGGTTAAGAAACACCATCTACGCAATGTTGGAATTTGTAAAGATAAAAAATTGAAGTGTTTGGTGATTTTTACTAGATTTCACTGTTATACATTTTTTACAGAAGCCATGTGGGGTTAAATACTTTCAAATGCACAATACGTATCAGTACTGTGTATTATTGACAGTACAATCGTACACACCATATCACACAATTTACCCCTTGTAGCTATTTTAAATACTGTACAGAACATATTGAAAAGTACTGTCTAATAGTTACCCCAATTGCCGGGGTAATTTTTGGACACATGTTTATTTTTTTCTACTTCTACAGAGAAAATAGTAAATTTAAACAATGGTATACGACAGATATATCTAAAAGTCTTTATGAAAAAAATTACTGGTTAGAAAATTACATAAATGTGGGAGCAGGGTTCGAAATTCACAGTCGCTAGTCGCAAAATTCGACCAGTTTTTTCGATTTTGCGACAAAAAAATAAATTTAGTCGTAGTTATCGCGACTACAGTTTTTTAAAAAAATCTTAAATACTAACTTTTTTATATCGTTTTTATATCGTCTTTTTGAATCGTGTCAAAAATAATTATCTTAAAATCAGAAATCGTCACCAATCCTAAATTTTTCAAACCATTCTAGTGGATCGTAATAATTCGACAGTCCTAAAATCGCACTACACCGATCTACAAATTGCGAAACTTCGGCGAACTTCATAAAATCTTAAAATTGGGGCTATTGTGAAATCCCCAAATTGTGGTGATTGTCAATTATAGAACTCTGATAAAACTTAGATGACCGTAATAACCACAAACTTCGGCTGTAGTAAATTGTGACTTCTTAAATTTTGAGACTATAGTTATTCTAAAATAGCGAAATTCTTGTGATTCCATAAAATCGCGAAACTAAGGTGACTCTAAAAACACGCAAGTCCGACGTATCGACGATGTAACGACGATCCTAAAATCGTCCATTTGGGCACTGTAGACTCCAAGAATGGTGAATTTTTTTTCATAATTAAAAAAAATGCTTCTAGGTAATGTGCATTTGCGCCTAGTTTTTTTTAAGTTAGTCGGGCAGATTGCTCCTAAATTTCTTTATCCAATATCGAACACTATGTGGGAGCTATGGTAAAAGTTTGATTTTTGTCCAATAATTACCCCGTGTCACCCTACTATTCTATATATTTCTTGGCTGTCGGAAATAAAAAGAAAGAAATAGTCATGATTTGGTTGTTCAAAAAAACTTGTTCTAGAGCTCTAGAGTTTGATGAAAATATGCCAAAGCCTGTGTGCTGAGTTGGAGTCTCAATCTGACTTGTGCTTCCTTTGCCCAGAGATAGTAAATCGAAAATTCAAGCGATGTAAACAGTCAACCTGGAACTCCTAAGACCAAGGTCATCTCAAAACCAAGGCTTTAGAGCGGGGTATGGGAAAAAAGATCTTTAGGGTTTTTGCTTTATTTGGATTTGATTTAGTTATTTTATTATTATTATTCGTCGAACTTTTTGGCTGCACAGACCGTTTATAGATCAGAAGTTATTTTGACATTACCCGGATTCTATCCATTGCTCGAAATATTTTGCACTTTTTTGGATTGCTACATTTTATTACAATTCAAAAGAAAACAAATAACCAAACCTTTTCTTACAAATGAATCTTTATATTTTAACCAATATTTCATACTGTATTGTTTTGATCTGTCGAAAGAAAACCACAGGTTACATATAAAATGTTTTTTTGTAAAGTCATATCACATTATATAACAACTTATCACATTGCATCACAACTATACAATGATTTCTATTGTTTGAAACACCAAGTCAAAATAATATTTTTTTTTCTGTGATTAACTTTATTTATTGTATTTACTTATAGTTCAATCTTTGTTTTCTGAATCTTTAAAAAGAATCTCTCAAAAATATAATAAACTTAAACATTTTTATAGATTAAGATTAAAAACCCAAGGGTTTTTTAAACAAATCTAGTAAACCAATACAAATGTCCTTTAGCTGATATAGTTTTGTATAACATTAATTGCTTCAGGCAGTGTTCTTGCATTCTCATTTCACAGAATCATTCCGAATCTTTAATTAACAGAAAAATAATCTATAATATAGGAACATACGAAAAATATAGTTTTGTAAAGAGCTTAAACCGTATTATAATTTTAATTAGTTAGTTAAACTTGACTTTAGTTATATATTGTTAAAACTCCTCATTTTATACATAAAATCAATTTGCCTGTTAAACTCTCTTTTTTTAAAAACATGATTAAAACTTCATTTAATAACCCAACATAAGAGATTTCGTCACAATATTTGAGTTCAGGGATACACTCTAACTTGTTTAATTTAATGGTCTAGACAGCTTAAATAATAGATCAAATGAAATTACTGAAGGAAGCATAAAACGAGCAATTTAAGCTAAGCAGTTTTATTAAAATCTCGTCCTCTTGAAGCATACTATGATCCGATGGAGGCTTTCATTCTCTTAAAATGTTTAAGGTCCTACTTTATATTTAAAACGAGACAAGTTTCCGTTTAAATATTCAATACCTACTAGTAAAAATGTAGACTATTTTGTTGAGGCTCTATAGCTTTTGGCATGTGCTACATTTTTGTTTTGAATTAAAATTGTTACGCACGTGTAGATTTTGAAATCAAATAAATTTAGTTTTAGTTTTGAATTATCGTCGCACTAGAGCTACACGAGGGATATTGGCGACGGGCGACATAATTTAAAACCACAGTTAGGAGACGAGCCGGCACCTGAGTAGGCACCCAACGCAAATATTAAGAGTGAAATCTCAAATAAATTTAAGAAATAATATTTTGCACTAATTAGTATAGAAGCTAAAGCTTATTTGTGTACAATATTTTACGTTATATAGTTGCGTTATGTGGCCTACACTATTAAACATGTGTGCTAGATTTAATAATAATAAAAAAAAAACGACTGTAAATTATTTATAGAATTCGGTTGCACCAATTTTTAGTGTTTAGTTTCCGAAATCTGGAAAATGGGTTAAACCCAAAACCGAAAAAATAATGAAACGTTTCACCTCACAGACGTTGCAGCTACTATGAACCATTTCTTTGATGAAATTTTTTAACAATGTACTTTAAAAATGTAAAACCGTTCAAGTGTGTCCCTACTAAGGTCGGCTCGGTCACTTGACTGTGGCTCTAAATTATGACACCCGTCGCCAATAGCCCCGGTGTAGCTCTAGTGCGACGACAATCAAACTCAACTCTGCTAAGGAATTTGAATTTTACTATAATACTAATTAAATCGCTAATTGCAAAAAGGGGTCAAGTACATAGAGGAATTTTCCACCACGCTTTATTTTGAACAGTTTAGTTGAAGAAGAAGCTTATACGGAAATTATTCTGTGGACTTGGCCCGTTTTCATACCAAGCAATTTCGTAGTAGAGTGCAAGGGAATCTAAATTACCTTTTATGAAAAATTGGAAAAACAGGTAAATGTGGTGATGTAATAATTACGAAAATAATAAGTTCTTAGTTTCTTAGATTAGTTGCATTCTTATCTAGAGCGTTGAAGAATGTCTCTTTATTAAGTTTCCAGCCTTTCCAAAACAAGAAACATTATTCTAAATGTTTGTAACTTCATCGCCTGTCTTCAGAGACTTGACGAAAATATGTATATCGGTGACGTGGAAATATTTTCCTCTGAATTTCATCACGTTGTACCTAGAACGAATCGCGCTAGTTTTAAAGAATCAAATTTATTTTTGTCAAAATTTACTTCTGGAGTGTTGATGAATTTTTTGTCAGATAGTTCTCTCTCAACCAAGACACATTTATCTGAAGGCAGCCTACGATATCAAATTTTGAATATTTACAATCTTTTGATCAAATTCGCCAAGAATAATTTAACTCTTAATTGTGGTTCCTGTATTTAAATCATAACCGTTTCAACAATTACAAGAAATTTAGGTTTGTTGTTCTAAAAATTTAACTAGAATTCAGTTTAATTTTTTTTCTAGAGTGATTACAGTTGAGATTGGATATACCATGGCTGCAAAATAAAAAAAAAATATGGATCAGAATGATAAGGAATTTATTATTTATTTTATTATGATTTATTTTTTTGAAAATTAATGGAACAATAGGATACTGTAGTTCTGAAACGATGAGGAAATGAAGTTAGACGAATTGTTCGCATAGTGGGGAATAGCACTTTTCTGATCAGCAAATGTCCTTTTTAGATCAATATGAGATTAGTTGTTCCTTTACTTTGAGAAGTGAAATGTATCACTCAGTCAACTATTGGTCTCACTACTCTGGTTTATTGATCTTTAACTACAATGCCTAATTTATTTTCTACAAACAAAATTCTATCGCATTATACGATTGTCCGTGTCAAATGTGTTCGCCATCATACCAAATGGCATAATATGAGGTCATATTTAACAATATCCTTACTGATAATCACCTTAAATGTTATTTTTATGAGTCACACATACTACTTAGCATGGCCTTACTCGAGGCAAATATTTTGCATTATTTATTTTCTAATTCCAGCCTTTGCGGACAGAATACTTCTGTAGAACGAACGTTGAAGAAAATCTCTTATTAAGCCTTACAGCTCTTATTGGACAAGAAACATTATTCTGCTTAGCCACGTGTTGAAGTCTCGACGAAAGAACAACAATCTTGATCGCCCTACCATTCCACCGCGTTATCTCACTTAAGAACAAATCCTACAATCCAAACCGAATGCGTGACTGCCCAAAATTAGCAGTCACACCATTTCAGTCACGCAGCTGTCTCCCGACCGATGTTTGGGTGTTCCACCCCGAGGCTGCCTTTCGTGGGAATTCCTCCAGATGCGATTAGACATTGGCAGTAGCTCAAGAACCCACATGACTATCACATGGAAGGCCTCATTACATAAACTAGTTTCCATTATAGTACTGTCGAGCAGATATACGCCAAGACTGATGCATTCGTATTTCTGGTTGACTGTTCAAGGCTTTCGTCGATATTGGAGGAGGTATCATTTGACTTGTCATAATGACGCTGTTTAGCGACGGTAACGTATGCGTGTCATGGCATAAATGGAGTTTTGACGCGTATAAACTCTGATTTGAATGCGTTTAAATATTCAAAAAGAAATATCTTTATATCAGATTAGAACTTTAAGTGCTTGTAACTATTTAAATGTCCATCGATATCGTTGGTTGAAATGGGTATAATTTTACAATTTTGTTACGGCTCTATAGGTTTAAATATTCACTATTTCTAACTATTCTAGGTTTTAGTATCGATTGCCAATAAGGTAATGTTTTTGTTAATAAAAAAATGAATAAAAGTTAATGAAGTTGTTTAGATACAGTAAAGTAATGGATTATGTGATACCATGAACGATAATATCTTGATTTAAAGTGCTCGTGGAAATTACTATTTTGGGGTTAGAAATTTGTGGTATTAAAAATAACTTAAAGTGTCTAAAATTTCCAGAGTATCTCCTAAAATCATTCAGTACTATTAAACTTTGTATTGATAATACAACATTTATTGGTTAATATTATCGCACTGCATAGGGAAAATAGAAGAATACCAGAAGAGTTTTTTAAGAGCATGGTGTGATGTCTTGGGTTTTCAGGGCGTTTCGTAGGTGGGACTGATATGCTTTTCTAGCTAAAATGCGTTACTGGTGTCTTTAAGAATTGTACCATTTGATAGATCTTCCACTTATGCAAACTGTTGTATTTTAGTTAAAAACATTTTTTGTTAGTCACCTCACTTTTAATGTAAAGTGTCATGTAGCTTCGTTGCATTTATAGAATCGTTAGTAGTACGTAACGCATTGATAAAATTTGGCAGGTAAAGCACTTTTTATTTGTGCTCGTAAGTTCGATTTTCGTTGGAAGTTTAAACTTAGAATTAATAAAAAGTGAACTATGATAAGGTATTTTTTAAAATTTATATGTATACTAACACAATAATCTTAAATAAATTCTAAAAACTTTTGAAAATACTTCTGACAATCGTTCTGATGAAATCCATAAAAATATTATGTAAAAATATGAATTGTTAATAGTTTTTATTCCAAATATTTTATTTTTACGAATATGTGAATAAAACTATTTATGACATACATAGACTTGTCAAGTTAAGCAATAAATAAAACAGATATATAAAAAAATTAAAACAAGAGTTATGAATACTAAAACATCTTGGAAAACGTGACAGTCCTTTGCAGAAATGATTTAGATCCATAAAACTAAATTATAATGCAAAGAGTGATGTCCTATATTTTATGGGATGTTCTAAGATATTTTTTAGGTGACAGTGTTTCATATAGTTGAGGTATAGCCTTTCATACAAATCGAAGTAAGCTGGTGGTAAACATAGTGGCTTATAGAGTAGATAAATCAACGTTCAAGAAAAAGTAGTACTTCACAAAAATATATTACTTCTATATTCGTGTCTTCAGTATTGTGTTTCCAAATAACTTACAACCAGTAATAAAAAATAATCTATTCGAAAAATATTTTTTTGAAAACGTGATAAATTCTATAATAAACAAATAATGTAAAAGTAGAAAAAAAAATTAACATTAAAAAGTTTTTCAAATGAGTTTCAAAAATCTTAATATATATTTTTTATTATTATAAGTATAATACTTTTATTACTAACCTTCAATTCTATTGTAATCATTAGAATTCGCATAAATGACCAAATATTGTAAACAAATCTTATTAATGAAAAATATATTTTTGTGCATTATAACTTAATACCTAATGAAATAATAATTATATCCACACAATATCCATTATTTTAATGAAACGAAAAAAGAATCAGTAACACATAAAGCGAAAAAAGTTCTTAAACTTTTTTTCTATCTTAGAATACAAAAGTTCAAATAAATACTAATTTAACGGATACTTCTCCCTTACTTCTAATCGCTATATTGTAGTATACGGCCGTAAATTACTGTTACTGTTCATTTGACCATAAAACTTCTACCGCAGCTAGTGTTGTTTAAATATTTATCCCTATCTATATCTAACCTTTTAAGAAATTACATTACAAAGCAAATACTTCTTAGACTAGTGTAGGTACAAAAACTGCTATTTTCAGTTTAATGATCAGATGTGCTGTTTGATATTGTATTTAACTATAAAACATGTTATTTTTGTTAATGTTTTTGTTAATGATTTTTTTTGGTTTAACAATATCTAACCATGAAATTGTATTTATATATGCTTTCCATTGAAAATTTGCAGGCTAATTCAAATATTAGCGATGGATAGTGTTTTAAGTATTTGGATTTAATGATTTTGATGATATTTTTAAGTGGTATATTTGATGATATTACATTTAAAAACTTAATATGAAATAAAAGGCAAAACTATTGCTTTGTGGTCAAAATTCCAAAATGAAGATTTTAGGTTTTCTACCTGTTTTGTAGAGTGCGAATATTGAAAAAGTGATTTTTGAACATTTGTCCGTCTATCAGACTGTCTGTTATTCTGTCTGCTAAAACCACTCAACAGTTTGAACTAAAAAAGCTATACACTTCAAATTTTGTACGAAATATTTGTACCTGTCGGGGGTCATAATAAAGTTTGCGAGATAATCATGCATGCGGAAAGGGTTAGTTGCCATGGAACTTGTTGGTTTTAAAGGTATTGCTGAAAAAAACGAAAAGAGCTAAGAAGTTCAAATTTAGTATACGAGTTCCTAGCATTTGTGAGAAGACATAATAAAGTTTTTGTGAAAATCGCGCATGCGCAAGGTGCAGCTGCCATAGAACTTTTTAAGTTGTAAAGGTAATGAAAGATACTACTACTAAAGGTTAGTTTGTACAGGGTGAGGCAAAGAAAAGTGGCCCCGGTATAGAGATAGGAATACGTTGTAATGCTTTAAGTGGAAATAAAACATTGTTCAGCGTGCAATGGTTTCACTTGACATACCTGTTTGCATTGGTTGGATTGTATTAGCATCACATTAGAGCTACTCATGGACTATTGGCCAGTTCAGATCGTAGTGCGTCAGTGTGAGTTGCGACTGTGTGAGTGTAAGTTGATCAATTCACAGGTGAAGATGAAACTCATAGTACAGCAGAGAGTGTTCATTGTAGAAAATTTTATTAAAACGAATGCGTGGAAAAAATTTGACCAGTTGTTTGTTGAAGAATTTAAATGTGTAAAATGGCCTAAAAAGAGTGCTATGCAACAAATGGTTACGAAATGGCGTCAGCCAGAATCTGATGTCAACAAGTTCAAAAACATTCCGAAACGGGTCTGTACACCAGATTCTGGGTTTTGCAATCAATTTAGAATGTTTTGTATTAACAAAAACAAAAAGGTCCGTTTCTCTACGATAAATAACAACCGAAATAATCGCTAGTGGGAACTTTTTTTGATCAGAGAGAGAGAGAGCTCTACAAACCTTGTTTATATTTTATTTCAATTAGCTTTTCAAACCATAGCATAGTTGCCGGCAAATAATTCGCCAAGCGTTTGTTTGGGCTTAATATTGAAGCGATCAATGGCTTCATGTTAGAAAACCTGATTTTGTATTGGTTTTTGACTTGGCAACATTTCTGTCGTATTCTTATCTCTACGTTGGGGCCACTTTTATTTGCTTCACCCTGTAGTAGTATCTAATCACCTTAGAGGTAATGATTTATTAAGTGGTTTTGCAATGCTTCACACCCCTAGTTTTTAAGTTATGCTTTTCGATAAGTTTTAGGTAATATTTTTGTGTTATGTAATATTTTCATTACGATTGCATATAATTGATATAAAAGATTCATAATTTAAATATCCAAAAGTAGTCTTAAAACATTTCATTTGTAACTTTTATAAAATTTTTATTTTAAAGAATTTTTTTATTCTATGTTAAGAAGGACTATTTTTAAAAAATAAGGCAACTCCAATCCCAAATTCCAGTTTTATACTAGTAAAAACAAATTTTTTATATCTTTTCAACCATTAAATTCCCTTTAAACGTAAATTTCAACTCAAACCACTAATCCCAAAAAAAATAAAAACCCTAAGAACATTATTGAACTTTCCGCCATTCCTAATAGCTTGACAGAAGATAATCTGGATACAAAATTGCGCTGCCTAACTTATTTTTCCCCACATGAAGAGTATATTTTCTTCCGGGGCTTTCCGTATATTTTCCGGTCTAGCTGTTATTATTAACTCTCGATGCATAAAGGGCTGGGCTACGGATCCTTAAGCTTTTTGGAGTGGTGACCCACTACAAATGTCGTAGCTCGTCGGAAAACGCCAGTTATGACAGGAAACTGGAGTATTATATCGCATTGTTAGGTGAATAATGGCCTATTTGCAGTGTTCACTTAATAGGGGAAGAGTCACTTTTCCGTGTACTGTGCGATATGGACTTTTTGAATGCTGGCGGGACTTGGTATTTGGGTTCTTTTGAGGGAGAATATGGTTTTCTGTTTCTGTTATTTTAAAATGAAGAAAGTTTGGATGTCAACATTTTAAAGGTATTTTGTGGTGTAAAACATGTAGATTTGGATAACAAAAAATAGTAACAACGGTAACCATTTCATTAATTTAAAATTTATATTTTCCCCTTACCTTTAAAAGCTAATTGATACACACCTGAATTTTAGTTTTCCCATAAAATTTACAATACATCTTTAAGAAATAGCAATGCATATTTCAGAAACATTTTGAAACTACACATCAATTTTTGTGTCTTGTAATATATGAACCACTTATAACTTATCATAACTTACATTTCTACAAATAAAAAAATGTAGAAACTATTATTTAAGTTTTTCTCTCAAAATTAATTTAGTAGAAGTTAGGTCAAAAGGTATAAATTAAAATATAGTGAAAAAGCTGTTGATAAAATAATATGAAAATACGGAATTCAAATAGTTCAGCTCACTCAAAATAACTGGAGAAATAATCAGAGTCGTTTAATGTTCAATATCGCTACTCGATTGAAATATTCGAAGTAGTGAGCCTTTTTCTCAGTTGTGAGCATTCAGTTAGAAAATGCTGTAGAGAAGCTATGAATTCTTTTTATGCAAAAAGTTTAAGGGATGTTTGATTCACAAATGATGAAAAATAATGTAACTGATATGCACTTGGAATATAAAGTATGGTTGCGGGTTATTTTTTAAGGTTTTTGAATTCTCTTGTAAGACGGGGACGAACTTGAACTTTGCTTAGTACTGTTTGATCTTTCTTCCCAGAATATGATTCAGACATTTTATTCGATTTTTATAAAGCACGTGAATCATGGTTTGAATAATGAAAAAATTCGTAGTGAGGGTATGTAACGATTTGAAACACTGTATTTGTTCGTTATTTCATTTATTGCCGATAAAAAGTATATTTACTTATACAAAATGATTAAAAAATAATTTATTTTTAAATAATTGAAACTGAATTTATTTAGAATAAGCTGCTGTACTTAGATATTTACTGATTTGGAATTTTTTCTTAATAAACAAAGTCTGAATGATAGAAATAAAAATAAATGTATACGTGTTTATCTGATTATTAAAAAACATAATTGATTTAACCAGAGTAAAATCTAAAATCCAAAATTTGGCTTAAAAATCATAAACCATTGCTTTACAGAAGTGGTTTTTATTGTTAAAAACATCAACATAAGGAAATGTACTTTCTTGAACCGTACCTACATTTTCTCATTGGCTATCATTCAAATGCAGATGTATTTAACGCTTAAAGTGTCAAAACGCCCTTACAAGCGATCTCTCTCAACTTTTTAACAACGCCATATAAGAATAAATAAGAAGCTTAACTACTCCTCTGCACTCAATATACACGTAAACAAAAATATTTAACCGAAACCGATCGTTCAAGACGAGCCCTTACATTTATTTCACTGAAAATTTCAAATTACTGCTTTTGAATACTATTTTCTAAAATTAAAAATTAAAAACCAATTTTTTTATTTATCATTTTACTAAATATAACCTATAATTTTTATAGTTTAACGAAAGTTGCTAACATCATCACAACAAACATAACCTATACTTTAAAACATCTTCTTTTTCATGAGCTCAACAGCCTTTTGCAGGCCAAGGCTGACTCGCTGATCCTCCTCCAGTTGGCCCTATTAGCCGCAATAGCTCTCCATCGGTTGACTCCTATAAGATTGAGGTCCCTTTCAACATCGTCTAACCATCGTGTGGGTGGTCGTCTGTGAGTTTCCTCAGTGCTCCACCTCTATACAAAGTTCTAACATTCCAGGTTCCAAAATTCATGTCCGATTTCGCGCCAGGTCGTCCAACAAGAGCCAGTCCGGAAGTATTTCTTTGAGTTTTCTGAATCGGTGAATTTTTACGGGGCAAGGGGATTGGCCTTGCGCTCAACCCACTTTAGTCGCCTCATACGACACGCAAGGGAGTACGTTGGGACTAATTCTAACCCGGTCACCACTCAGGTGCCCATTTTAGTCGCCTTCTACGACACGCATGGGCTACGTTGGGACTAGATTCTTACCCCCCCGGTCACCACACGGGTTTTTTAAACATCTACACAAGGAAATAAATTTTTGCGAACCGCAAATACTTTTCCTTCGACATTAAAGTTGAATACATTTGCTATCAGTCAAAAGCAAATGTATTCAACTCTAAAAGAGTCAAAACGCCTTTACAAGCGATCTCCCCCAACTTTTTAACAACGCCATAGGAAGTGTTAACATCTTAAACATCTCCTCTGCATTTAATATACCCGCAAACAGAAAGGTGTAATGGAAGCAGATCGTTCAGAACGACTCCTTATATTTTAGTGAAAATTTCAAATTATTGCTTTAGAATAGTGGCTTTCTTAAATTAAAAACAAAAAATTATTTATCCTTTTATGAAACATAATTTTAAAGTTTTACAGTTTAAAAAAATTTACTAATATCATCACAACAAACATAACTAATATTTATTATTTAAAACATCAGCACAAGGAAAAGAATTTTCGCGAACCGAAAATACATTCCTTCTACATTAGCGTTGAATACATTTGCTATCAGTCAATAGCAAATGTATTCAACGCTAAAAGAGTCAAAACGCCTTTACAAGCGATCTCTCTCAACTTTTTAACAACGCAATAGGAAGTGTTAACATCTTAAACATCTCCTTTGCACTCAATATACCCGTAAACAGAAAAGTGTAACGGAAACCGATCTTTCAGAACGAGCCCTTACATTTATTTCACTGAAAATTTCACTGAAAGAAATCTAAGACGGGACGTCCCTGAAGTGGTTACATTTGGCGCCTGATTTGTTGCTTTCAGGAGAGCTCTAACGGGCGTTTTATTTTTTGCAAAGAGATTTTTTTAGAGTATGCATCTTTACCTTTAAGTCAGCGGTTTTGTTAAGACAATTTAACGGGTTAGAGAACGGTTTGGTTTTGATAGGTCTAGAAATACAGGATTGTTGTTGTATTATTCGTTCATTTTTATAATCAACGGATTGTAACTGTTTTATTGTAAATTTTTACTTATGACTTTTTGATTTTAATATTTTCTACCGGGAAAAATGTTATTTTATGTTCTCAAAAGGGATCTAACAGACGTTTCATTTTCACAAAGAGATTTTTTAAAGGATGCATCTTCACAGTTAAATCAGCGCTTTTGTTGAAAAAAAATTACCGGGTTAGGCAAAAGTTTGGCAGGGTTTTGATAGGTACGGAAATACAGGGTCGTTGTTTTATTATTCATTAATTTTTAGAATAAGTGAATTATAACTGTTTTATTGTTATTTTTTAAAACTTAAATTAATTATTTTTATTTTAAAATTTTCTACCGGCAAAATTGTTTTTTAAAGTGGTATATTTCTTGAATTATCTGTTAACTGGACTTTCTATTATGAAGTTTTATTTCAAAATTGACTTATGATTTTAACTTGTTAATCTATGACGGAACGCACCGATGTCTCCTGCTTTGATGTTTTCAGAAAGCTCTTTGACGTTTCATTTTCACAATTTATTTTTAGAATGTCCATCTTTACCTTTGGATCAGCGTTTTTTCAAACAAGTTGAAGAGTTATTGAAGTTTGGTTTGATGTGATGGGATCTGTTGTTCAGAATAAAGGATTATTGTAAATAATTAGATTATTTATAATATTTATAATCAGACTATAACGGGATTATTTATTTAAGGGTTGTTATGTGATTCACCATTTTTATAATCAAAATGTTTCTACTTCCTTGTTAGTTTTATGTAGTTTATTTTGATTCTTAGTTTCTTTTGATAACATTATTTAAAAAATTTGTATTGACACAAAATAACTTTAAAACTAATGAAGAATTTATCTTTTTAGATCATCACATTATCTAAAATAAAATTTTATCTTATAAAATTGTGTTTAACATAAATTTAAAAGTTATGTTTTCAACAATATGATTCATTTAAATACGCAACACTATTTTAATTAAATCATAAAGTTCAATATTTCTACAACATATTCGACCAATTCAAAAATAAATCTCTTCACGTTTAAATTACAATTTATCACCCCCAACCTATTCAATAAACATCCGTTAAAACCAAAATGCGTCTTCCAATATCCAATCCAAATGGCAGTTAATATCACCTCGGGCACGCAAAACATTTGCAAAACGACATAAAAATATCGCTCCCTTTAGTTATGACAAACGGCCGGGGCGTAAGGCTTTAGTCATAAAAAAAGGTGAAACAAAAGAGCTTAAAATTACCATTCTGGAAGCCCGACCGTGAAATGGCCATTTCGCATCGATTGTTTGAACAGAAAACTTCTGATTTACAGAGATAACCAAAGATTTTTATCGCACAGCTATGAACTGTAAAAGTGATAAAAGGCGATAAGGATTCGGCCATAAAATGTGTGGGATTTTTGGGAGGTGAAGACATGATAAATGTTATCGGTATGTTTTTATTTATATATACATTTCTTTTTTTACATCATAAATATAAGTACGGGTAAGTCTTTGTGGGGTATATTTCTTTTAAATGTTTCAGCGGTCTAATGCAGAGTCTGAAATTGTGCTGTAAAGAAATGTAATAAATAATCTGAAAAATGTAAAAAAAATAACAAAAACTTTAATTTTTTTGTAAAATTACAGCACATTTTGCGGTTATTTTTTTACGCCACACTGTTGGAATGTTAATTTTACAGCAAATTGATGTTTTCTTGATGTACAGACAGTCACAAGAACAACTTACACCAATAACATTCAAACAGGGAAGATGGGTGCATCCAATTATTGGCAGTGTAGCAAACGTTTTTGCCGATAAAACACAATGAATTTTACACCATATGTATATATACAGCACAGCGTGATAGCAGTACTTTTACCATCAAACTGTGCCGGTAAAATAGTCGACATTTTCTTTTATGTTTAATATCTTTGTTTCAGAGATACACATATGTGGACGTTTGTAGAATTCACTTCGCAACTTCTTTTTACAAACTTCAATTTTTCTTGATAGTGACTTTTTATTGTGAATTAGAATGTTTAATCTTTCTAAAAATACCGATAAAGAAGCAGATGATTTATTAATTTCATCAAAATGACGTAGTAAGAAGGTAAAGCAGATTTCGGATGCAAAAGACATAGTTTTTTCAGCGGTAAATGTATTTTGCATTAAAAAATTGACATTCAAAGACGCATTAAAACACTTGTTAGAATGGACTATCAATTACAAGAAACTAACAAAGCTTATTTGTTTATTTATAACATACACAAAGTGTATTTCTACTGCTTAAAACCTCACATTCCATTGCATTGACGTCCTCCTTAGCAAATGTTAAACGCTATTTTTTAAAAAAAAAATATTTGCAATACATTCTTTTAAATATGTAATTGTTTAAAAAATATTTATATAAAGAATATATCTGTATAATTTTATCCGGAGTGTAGAGATAAAAGGGAAATTACTAAGGTCAACTGACAATGACTTAAATTTTCATTTAGAATGAATCGTTTAAAGAAAACTTCAAAAACATGTGTATTTATAAGAAAATTACAGACCAAAACGTTTATATAACGGTCAGGAGATTAATACAAATGAACCTATGAATAGACTGTTATATTTTAACTCCCGAACTTAGCAAGGTAGTAGAAAAACTTACATCTGTACCAGTACTTGTCTCTGAATTTGTAGTACGTATTAATTAAATTCAAAGTTTTACTTTTTAACTTACGAAAATGCACTTTGAGGATATAATACATTTCAATTCTGTATCCACAACTGTAAATAATTAAATATTTTTTTTGGTGATAAACTTAACTGCAAAAGAAATATTGTAACAAACGTTAAACCTTTTTTTTAACTTTAAAACAGTACAATGCATAATTTATAAACATCAGAATAAAAAAATATTGAAATTTAAGTAAAGAAGGTTTTATTTCAACCTTATTCTGCTTATCTTATCAGAATCCACATGCGTATAATAATAAACTTAATAAATATTGTGTTCCTTACCTGATGATGAATTATAGATCAATCATTATGCCATAAATACAAAAAAATACAAATCTGCTCATGTTTTAAAAACAGATCCTAACATAAGAAAATGAATTAATGGAATATTATATTCCGTGTTTATAATGCACGCATTCCCTCTATTTAAGCAGTAAAAGAAAGAAAAGAAAACACAAATGCCGATTTTTATTATAAGTATTTTTTATCCCTTAAAGTTTCTTCGGTTTTTTGATAGCAAAAGGACTGTTGTGTATAAAATAAAAGAATTTTGTTAAAAAAAAGTTTTAGAAAATAGTTTTTTATAATAAAACCTAACAGAAATAGAATTAAGAGTTACTAAGAAAATGCGATTTATTTTATTAAAATTTCGAATTGAAAGATAAAGACGCTTTTGAATAAATGGATGATATTCAAATTTCTCAAAACACGAATTTTTCCCATTAGTAAAACACTTATATATCGATAAAACACAACACTAGGTTAAAATATATAATGTCTTTAAAATTCTTTCATGTACACTTTGATGTATATTTTGATGCATTTTTAATAATAAAGGGCAACAATAATAATTATTATACATTTTTTTTATATTTCCATATAAAAATATTACTTAAAATTTAATAAATACTGCACGTAGTTATTTTTTTCAATATTTTTAAATAAATAGAGATTTTAATTGAAAAAAAATATTTATAAATGTGCGTCTTATACTTTACATAACCCAAAGTTAAATGTAACTGCTTTCTTTATTAGATAACTGACTGATTAATCACATATATGAATAAACGGAGACAGATAGACCTTAAGGACAAAAATGGTTAAGCTTACATTTTCCTAGTGAAACGAATGTTAGTTTTTAATTTTAAGACCAAAGTATAATTTTCAAAATATCAATTACTTAAGTTTTAGATATCTATAATTTAGTGCAACACAATTATGATGCAATCCTTAAACATATAACGTAATAGATCCAAAAATATTTATTTAAACAAAGAGCTGGATGATATATCGCATTATAGATTTTTTTTATCCCAGAAACTTAAATCCCTTGAATGATATCTTGACATTTCCCTGCAGTTTGTCGTCAATTATAAGGGCCGGATTTACCAAGACCGAATCCGCTTTACCTTATTTGTAGACACACCGTTGATTTTCGGTATGATAAGGCACACGTCATATGTGAAAGATTTGCAAATAATGTAGGCTATTTTTCACGCGGAATTGATTTTTTTCTTTTTCTGCTTCTCACTTTCTGTCAGCGTTTGTTTTTTTCTTTCTGTCGTCTTTTACCCCCCTTTTGACGTGGCGAAATTGCGTATCAGTGTCACATTTCGTTTGCGAGAATTTTGCTGATCACTGCAGATATATATTTTTTTGGCTCTCACAATGTTAGGTATTTCAAGAAGGTGATATCTAGAACGTTGGAAAAAATGACTTAAAAGCTGGGCTTTCGTGTTCAAACATATCACTTACTATGGTTAAAAGTTCCAAAACTTTATAGTGGACATTGCATGTTGATACCATAAAAACCTTGAGTAAAAAAACTTTCTAAAATATATTTGAAACTTAGTTATGCATAATTTATTTTTAATTTCTCCAACAAAAACTATTGAACAACCAATCTGGCTGTTTTACACCTATCATCAGACTTTATATAGAGTCAAATGGGGTTAGTCGAACTTCGGGGACTTCGAAGCTTGAATTTTTTAGGTTAAAAAATGTCTTAGTAACTAAAGAGTGTTATAATTGTTTTAAGAATTTAGACACCTTAATAATTTAACGTTTATAAATTATTAAGTAAACAGTTATAAATTTTAAGTAAATTATAAAACCATTGAATTATTCTTTTATGTTTATAAAACTATTTTTTATAGCTAAAATGGTGACTATTATTGATTATTTTTTTCATTTTCCTTCTCTTAATGTTGCACAAAAATCACAACTTAATAATAAAAAAAAATTGTAACTAGAGTGTTTCTTTTGGAAGGTAAGTGATATTTGATGGAGACACGATCGATGACAATGCTGTTATAAATGAGAAAAACTCGCAGCCTAATCACATGTAACTTATCCGTGAGCGATTTTTCTACAGATAAAAGTATCCCGTCGAGCAGGGATTGAAAAGTTACTTTTAAAAAGTAACTATTTTACAGTTACAGTTACTTAATACAAAAAGTAACTCTGTTACAGTAACTTAATATGAAAAGTAACGAGTTACATTTACTTAATACGAATAGTAGCTAATCACAGTTACTTTTAGAACTTTCAAGTTATAAGAAAAATTGAAATTTAGCCATCTTACCGTTTTTCAAAGAGAACTAAGCCTAAAGAAGTAGGGTCAATTGTAAAAAGTTAAGAACGCAAATTCAGCGTTGTTAAAAGTTAAATTTTAAATAATTAAATTTAAGCTGATGCATGGGAAATGTTATTCGTAATTTTAAACCAGGTATACTGTCGTGAAAGGATTTTATTTTTCGCATTTTATTTTTACAATCCTACGCACAAGGTACAAGATAAAACAGAGAGAAGTCTTCTAGTCCTAGCAAACGATGCTTCAGTTTCTAATTTTAAAACAGGTTCTGTCAATTCCATCTGTAGAAAGATGTCTCGACGTAACCACAGAATTGACGTAAGCTAAGTTTATGTGAAAGAACCAACATTTGTGCAAATTATTATAGGGGACATTTAAAAAAAATAAAAATCAATTCTCGCTGTTAACAATATTGTTCATAAAATCTTCATTATTTATATAAAAATGAACAACAGTTTTAGTCATTTAAAATACTATATACAAAATATTTCATACAAATTTTAAAGCAAAACATTTATTTAAAAAATAGTTATGAGTATTTTCAGTTATTGCTTACTTTCTATGCCTGCGTCAAATATTTTTAATTTTTAATAGGTTTTATTTCAAACAATTTTGTTCAATTTACATATATTCATAAGCAGCTATCTAGTATCCATAAAGTTTTAGAAAATACAGCTGTTTCATCGAGTCATTTTTCAATATTAAAAAGTTTTCTCTCTAAGAAAGGTTAAAAGAAGGAATCCAATCCACACAAGTGGTAGCAGTCCTTCCGCAAAATTTATATAGATTAACCTACTATAATACTTTTAAACATATATAAACAAACAAATATATGATAATTGACATCCTACAGCTGGCGCCTTTTATATAATATTAATATATCTACAATATTAATAATATTATATATAGATATATAAATAATAATATTATATATTTATATATATATATTATATATATATAGTATATATATATAGTATATATATATATATATATATATTATATATTTTATATATTATATTATATATAAAATATTAAATATATAATATATATCATAATATAATACTATATATATATAATATATATATATATTATATAATTATATATATATACTATATATATATTATATATATATAAATAAATATATATAATAATTAATATATATATTATATATATATATATATAATATATATATATAATATATATATATATAATATATATATATATATATATATATATATATATATATATATATATATATATATATATATATAATCATATATATTATATATATATATATATATAGTATATATATATATATTATATATATATAATATATATAATATATATATATATACTTCATCAAGTAATTGCATACAATTTAAAGGTGCATTTATTTTACAATAAAAGATAAATAAAATCAATTAATAATTGGCATTTTTTATTTCAAAATTTTCTGTTCATTTTTTAAAATAAAATTATAAAAATTATTTAGCTAGAATACTACAAGTGAAACTAAATATTTATAACTCTTAATAGTTTTATATATAATCTGGTGGTCTACAATTAGGTCAAACAATGTAATTCAAGTTTAACATAAAATTTCCTACCTTGAGGTCTTTAGCAGAATTTATTCTTGATAAGATAATCAAAATATTATGAAATATTCTTACGGAAAAACAACAGCAAAATTTTTAAAGAGGAAAGTTTTTGTATTATTTATGTCATAAGGAAAAGGTTTGGAGTAATTTGAATTTCAAATTAGACATGTAATTAGGCGGGAACATTTAATGCGACTTTAAATTAAAGGGAACAGATTTTGCTCGTTAAATACAGGTATAACGGTAATCTTAATTAATATTAATAAAACTGTTATATGAATTTAACACGCCATGAAGTAATAAAAGGTATAAAGCGTTTTTTTATGCTCACCAATTTTATCAGTTAAGGTTTGCTTTTCTGACATTAATATATTCATTTTTCTGACATGAAAGAAGAAAATAACAAATTACGTCAGAAGGAGCTATTATTTTATGAAGAGGGCAGATGAAAAATGCCTTTTTTTAAAAAATTTTACTAACAAGGTTTTACGGAGAATACAAAAAAATCTTGCATTGATGAAGCAAAAGTACACATGTGATTTTTTTCTCTCTGTGATAACGCATAAAACTACCGCAGATCAAAGGGAATGAGAATTCGACTCAAAAATTATTTCTTAGTTTCCTTATTAAAGATAAATATTATACGATTATTTAACACGTCCGTGGAGCTTGAATTAATAAATTTTGTATTTATTGTTTGATGTAAGGATCATATTTTTTGCTTTTTTTAGGTCGCATCTTTTGTATTTTATAATTGATAAATAATTTATACTTTATAGCAAGGTATTACAAGTAATTTTAATTTCCTTTTCTTTAAAGAAATGTGTTTTAATAAGGATATCTTACTTAAAATATAAAACACACACATTTCAGATAAGAAAGTGTTCTTTAATATTTTCGTTAGCTTAAATTTTTATATGAAAAGAATTACATATATTTAGTCATTCGATGGATAAATGAATTTATTATTTTCAAGGCATTAATTATTTTTAATATTTCAACATAAAATAAAAAGTAAAATATTTTAAGCGCTATTATTTGCAATGAAATCTCTAAAAGAGTTTGTTTTGAAACTATGATTTATTGAAAAATATCTTGTAAATATATATTTAAATATTGAAAAATATTCTTATTATTGTTTCTAAAATTTTAATTTAATTTTTGAAACTGCATATTTTGTTACCTGTTAATTTAAAGTGATTGTAATTCTTTAAATATCCCAATAAAATAAAGTTTTTTATGTATATTTCATAACTGCTTATGTATATTTCATAACTGCTTATTTTATTTATACGAGTATGTTAAGGGGATACGGTACCCAAAACATTATTTTAAGAAATAATAACATAAACTTGTAAATTATAATGTTTTTATATAATGTTCACTCTAACTAAACATTTTACAGCAATAAAAGCAAATATTTACAAGTAGTTTTTCATTTTTTTAAAGTTAAATTTTAAAACGCTATATACTCCTCTTTCAATTTTAACTCCTTTTTCAATAACTCTACCAAACTTTTATAGTTTGTTTCTAGAACTATTTGTTCGCGAACTGTGCATGGATTTTAAAATGTGAGTAACAATAAAAAAGTAACATGCATTTATACTGAAAATCTCAAAAAATCACAAAAATTTACAAATTATTGAATTCAACATTTAAAAAAAACTATACATAGTAGACCTTATTCCATGCACGATTTTGTGCACCATTTATATAAGAACACAGGTTAAAAATATCAAAATTTTAACTTAAATAGCAAAAAAGCCTTTGGGATTTATTAAACACAAGAATTGAAAAAAAACACGAAACAGAGAAAACAGGTTGAACGCAGACGAAATACGGTTCAAACTTCAAGGGATGACTCCAGGAAATGTTTAATAAATTTTTTCTACAAAAGATATCATCATGAAACTTTCAGTAAATGTTTAGAAAGATATTGTGAATAATAAAAAGTAAAAACTGAAAAATCGACATTTTGACCAATTCTTGGGTACCGTATCCCCTTAAGGAAAGCTATTTCTTTGAGAGAAAAATCATATTCGTGAAAATTTAAAATAGATATTTATTCGTTTAAAATTTCGTTTTTATGAAAAAGAATTTCTAAACTATTTTTCAGAAATTGAAAACCAACAACAACATATAGCTGAACAGCACAAAATGATTCTTAAATCAACCTTTTTAACTGAACAATTTAAGACACAACTACTAATATACTTACTTTAACATCATATACTTCAGAAGTATTTAGAAAGCACTCTTCGCCTGAAGCTTACTAGTTATTTTCACAAACAAGTATAAAAATCCTTATTTAAATTTTTACTTTATTTTAAACACAAAAGCACTAAACAACTAATTAACGTATCTGAAGGATTGTGTTAATGTTATGTGAAGAGGGAACTACAACATGCACAAGTATCAAGAAATTGTTTAAGTGCTACTTTATCGTTTAATTTTTTATAGCTTTTTAGTTTATGCGAGTTTTATAAAATATAGAGTAAATTGAGTATTAAGAAACAGAATATTAAGTCAATCATAAAAAAAGAGTATAAATTGAATGCTTATTATAGAGATCAATATTGTAAAAAGTTAGGTCATAAGTCTATAGATGCAAATATTTATTAGATTGATAGGCTGTGTTTTATAGATAATCAAGAAAATTGAAATAAAAAACATATAAAATCTCCAAAAGTATAAACATATTTGATAATTTTCTAAAATTAGACAATTAATTAAATTTTATTTTAACCTATAAATATAACCATACACAATTAGATCTGCTTCTGCATGATTCTCAAATATCTAATTTAAGCAAACTAAGAGAGCAAATGCCTCTAGAAAACACACATATTTATTTGAATACTAGGATTTTAGAATGCAATACATTTAAAGCAATAAAATGTAGTATAAAAACCAGAACTTAAGGAAAAACAATCAATAAATTGATCTTATTATTCGTTATTAAAATTTAAAGCAATACCCTCTTAAACTATTTATCATCACTTTTACTTTGCAATCCATCCGCCGAAAATTAAGTTATCGTACAAAGCAAGCAAGCGAAACGACATTAAAACTATCCCATTTAAAATTCTATGATCATCTTGAAATAGGTAACAATTCTTTTCCTGGTAACAAACTATAAAACTAAATTAAAATGAATAGAATGTAACGTAAAAACATTAGTTCAATACTGAATTCATAAACACAAAAAAAAATTATGAGCAATAATTTGATTATAAATATGTTATATAATGTAAATTTATATAGCTTTTTTTACTTTTTATAAAAATCAATCTACAATTCATCTAAACTATTTCTTAGGACAAAACAAGAAATTAACTAAAAAAAGGAAGTTAACAAAAGAAGCAACTTAATAATAACTTTAAGCATGACATAAAACCTGACCATAAAAAGGTTTTATTTTCTATTAAAACTTAAACCAGAACTTTTTAGTTTATTTCTGATCACTTTATAACTTTGCACGTAATTTAGTAATTACAATAATTTATTTCATACTAATTATAAATTAATAATGATGAAATAAATTAAAAATTATAATTTTGTAATATAAACAAGCTGAAAGTGGACAAGATAAACTGAAAACTGAATGCAGAAAATTAACCCAATAAAAACCGGAAATTAAGAGAAAATACATGAATTAAACAGAAAAACAAAGAAACTTAACAATAAACTTTAAACAAGTTAATAATTAAAGTCAAAATTTTCAATTTTGGTGAAACAATACCACATAACATAAGCTTCTTTTTTGTAAAATTATTAAAGATAAAAGTTTATTTAAAAAATATTTCATTTATCTTACACTTTAATAATACTAACTTTAATAAGTTTTAACTTGAAAAGGCAAAGTTGGACATTTCGATCGATTTGAAACATTTCATAAATTTTGAAAAGGAATGATTCACAAAATCTCAAAAATTAGTTAATTTGACTACAATGCTGTTTTATTTCCCATCAAAATTTAAACCAAAGCTTTTCTCATCTATTAATAAACACTTTTACTTTGCCTCTATCCGTTAAAATTAAGTCATCCGCGTAAGCAAGCAAGCGATTAAAACGATATGTAACGATCAGCCTGCATGAATCAAAAGTTGCAATTTGGATAAAGTAGTCATAATAACTTAATAGCAAAAAAGTAATTTACAAAAATAGGATTTCAATTACAATTTATAAACAAGAAGTAACACAATAAATTATACACATAACTGTTTTATTTTCGGTTAAAATTAACCGGAAACCCCCTTCTTATTCATTTTTCATCACTTTTACTTCACACTCAATATACCAAAATTAAGTCATCCGCGCAAGCAAGCGTAACGATCTTCTTCGATAAAAACGATCCCATTTTCAACGATACGAACAACGATATCAAAATTGATGCAAACCACTAAAATACTACAAATTCTAATAATACTTACAACCATATTAAATGAAGGAAGTAACTATGTATTATAGAGAAAACAGAAATTTATTAAGCTAATAACAAAAAAGTTTTATCTCCTATTAAACTTTAAAGCAGGACCCTTCTAATCTATTTCTCATCACTTTTACTTAGCACTCAATCCGCCAAAATTAAGTCAGCCGCGCAAGCAGCAAGCAAGCGGAACTATCCTCGTCGATTAAAACGATCCCATTTTCCATGTCACGATCAGCCGGCCGACTTAATAGCTCCCTCCCAATAGCATTCCGGAAAACCCTACACAAAGAAAACCGGGCAGATCACACTTCCCCGAGGAATGATGTTCTTGTGTCATCACTTTGCTACAAGCTTCTCGCGTGATCCCAGTCCATTTCCTTCAGCAATGAACTAGGGGGCGTGGTTCGAACGTGTGCCCGAACCCATTTCGCTAAAGAGCTTTGATCTCTCAGTCGCGACTTACATGCGATTTTAGTCAGAGCCTGGGGACGGGTTTTAAAAAAGGTTTTTATCTTCGTGGCTCGTTGGGTTTTTGGGCGTCTGGTAAGGAGGGGTGCTTATATAATTTTTTAAAAATTCGTTTTAAAGTGGGTTTTTTCATTAATCAATCGTGTTCGGTGGGGTAACGGGATTAAAATGTAGAGTTAAAGGTGTGGGTGTAATATATTGATGGGGCCCGGATGGCCGAGTGGTTTGGACCATTAAGCTAGCAGTCTGCGCGCTGAAACAGGTGCGGGTTCGATTCCCGCCTTCGCCCTAGGTGCCTTCTTTCTCTGTGACAGTAAAAAGTCTTTATGTGTCTGTCTTGCTTGACGAAGGCTTATAAGCGGGTCTCTGATCAAGCACACAAGCCGGAATATATATGTATCTACCCTACCCTACCCAATATATTGATGAGGTGTGGATGGGGGGGGGGACTAGCTCAAATAGGTCTATGTCGGGGATAACACATTAAGATTACGTTTTCACTATAATATATACATTAGTGCAACTTTTAATGATCTACTAATTCTATATAATTTTGTATTGTAGTAGTATTAGATTTGTAATAACGATGGATATTCGCTTTTTTGAAAAAAGTGTTATTTCAACGCCGAATTCAGAACTATTTGCTAATGTACTTAACTTTTTAAAATATTGTAGAAGACAAGGAAAAGTAGGCTTTAGCAGACTTTTATCGATGAAAAACTAGAGGAAGTCAATTTTAAATGGCAACAAAATTATCTGAAAATGATTCCATTGGTGTAAAAAAAAACTGTATTTAACAAAAAACGAAAACTAGTTTCCGGAAACCAGAAGATAAAAAAAATCGCTTTAAGCCCGATTATTAAAAATAAAAATTTTATTAAAAATATGACCTATTTACTACCCCTGAAAGTAGATTAAAAAAGCAATTCTTCAATTTCTTCAGGTCGAAATTCAAGTTCAATTTTCAAAAATGAGAAACAATACTCGACATGAGGGGCGTAGTTCCTGTTCTCTGCCTCATAACCGTCAGTAAAGCGAAACGAATCGAATTGAACCTGGTGGTATTGGAACTGCACTTAGCCATGTGGTTTTTATCTGCCGAATTACGTTTAATGCGGTTTAGAATTTCCCCAATTTTTCCTCTTCATAGAAGTCTTTTTACACGATGTTACTTGATAGCCCTTGAGTCAACTATATATAGATTCCTTTTAGAAACATTAATACAATAAGTCTTCTCGAGTTATGAGTTTTGAGCTAAAAAACATTTTCCCTAGCAGTTTTTTAATGGATTATGATATAATATATGGTATAATGTTAATATAATAGTTGATTTTTAGTTAAAAAGGATGCTTAGTTTTAATAGGGAATTGTTATTATGATAAAATAAAAATTAACTATTTCGGTTAATTAGATATACTTTTTGAAATATATAAAGAAAACACAAAAGAAATTGAGTTTATTCTATTATTAAAAATAATTTGTAGTTATTCAGTTTTTCATAATGATTATTTTATAGCGCTATTAATCTGTTTCTTTCGAATATTTTTTCTTTAATTAATAATTATTTATATAGATTTATGAATAATGTAGAAAATAATCATGTAAAATATCAAAAGTATTGTTCATTATAATGCAGAAAATACTCATAAAAAATACTCATAACAAAACATAAATGATCTTAGTTCAACTCAATCGAGCTGAGTTATCTATCTAACATAAAATAACTTTCTAATACAACTTTTATAATTCCATCAAGTTATTAATTAAATCTATTCACATTTTCAATTGCTTGTCATTTTGATCATCATAAACTTTTGTATGTAACTTTCAAGGGATAATGTAATGAAAAACTTGAGTTTATTATACTATGGTACATCTATTTTTCAATTAAATCAGTAATATGAAGATTGGAACTAGGACAATTGTTATAAATATACCTTTGTCGTTCTTCAAACTGATGTTAATAACACGATAAAAATTCTTTAAGTATATTATTAACTATAATACATGCACTGTTGAAGGAAAACTGTTTTTTTTTTCATCTGTTATTCATCTATTATTCATCTATTTTCAAAAACTGTGAGTTAAGGTTAAAAATGGGACAACGAAATGGGACAACGAAAAAGTATTTTAACCATAGAAACACAAATTTATAGGGTTACAGTATTTTTGCACTATTCAAAATTGAGTTTTTTTTTTAAATAAATCAATAAACCTGACAAACTAATGAGCTTAAAACATATTAGGATTTTTACGGTTACTTGACGTACAAAAAGCACTATTTAAAAAAATTCTTTACAATGATATTTAAAAGAATTAGTTTCAATTTGTAATTCAGTTAAATAACAAATTGAATACAAAATTCCTTACGAAATGTTTGCATTAGTTCATTTGCAATTTTTCTTGTCTGTTCCTTTCTAATTTCGAGTACAAAAGCCAAATACCTTTGTCTAGAAATAGTGCACAATTTTAAAATCAAAATGCTAACAATCTTTCTTTTTATCTAAAGCAATTTACCACAATAAAACCCAACGCTAAATAATAAAGCAAACTAAAACACATTTTTAAAATAAAAACATTTCAAAAGCAGTAAGTTTATTTACAATGTACGTTTCCTTAAAGCAAAGCCCATTTGAAAGCAAACATTCAAATCTTAGTTGAAAAGAAACTTCATTTTTATTTTCTACCTAATTAAGCAGGATTTACGCGTACAATATTTATCAGTAAAACCGTGGTCGTACTTTTAATTTAGAACTCCAAATGAAAACGTTGAGTAGTTTAACCGATATATTTAACGCTTTTGCTACAAGCGTTCAGACAGTTAAAGCATCATTTAACACCAAAAGCGGTACTTTAGCGAGCCTTAAGAAATTATTTAAAGAACTCGGGAATGTTTCCGAACATTAAAAAAAGAGAATTCTAATGTTTAAATCATTAAATGGGTGATAAAGTATCATAGAGAAAATGAGTTCGTTTTTTGTCATTTAATGTTCTATTAAAAGCTTCGCGGATTCTGTGATTCTTCATAATAAAACACGAAAGTCGGTTTCGGGTATTGAATTTTTTGGAGGTATCAAAAGGAATTCATTATTAAGTTTTTTTTTTACCTGATTGTGTTCGTATTGAAAAGACATTTTCTCAATTAAACTAGAGTTGTCGAATTTCAAGAATTTTTAAATTAGAAATAAAAGAAAATTTGCTGTATTTACTTTTTTAGCTACATACGTAACTGCTATAATTTTTTTACTCACATTGAATTGAAATGAATGGGAACTTGAATAAGAAAGGGCCCGTACGTAATCGTAGCCCTGCTGACAACAGTAGCTTTGAGTACCATATATTGAGAAAATGCTAAAATATTTTAAATACTAAAATTTAAAGGTGGGCCAAGTCTCCCTTATGGCCAAGCCTCCCCAGTCTCCCTTATGTAATGAAAAATAGTAATTTTTCTATTTTGAAATACTCAATTATGTTTCTGAATTTCACAAAAAGAGGTTTCTGTACTACTCGATAATTTTTCTAAAAATATCCTTTCTGCACCTAGGGAAATTCTCGAAAACTTTCTGTACCTAGGGAAATTCCCTTGTAATTCTGCACATATCAAACATAAAAATGTATTTTTTTTATCATTGAGAAATAATTTATGAACTAAAAAGCACTGAAATATTTACGAATTACAAGTATTTTTTTATAAATTATGAAAATAATCATTTGAAAACCTAATGCCTTATGAGTTACATACAATTTAACTTTAAATAAACACAAAAATGTTAGTTCAGGCAATTGAAATACAATTTAATTTATCATTTACTTAAATAACCACATGATAAAGTTCTGCATTACATATGTTAAAGTCACGATGCGGTCAATATTAAAATAAAATATCTAAAAAACAGAAAGTTAAAAAGTTTTTTTTGTTAATAAATCAATATAAAGTAAAATGCATTTTTTCAAATTAAAAAAAATTCCAGTAGAAAAAAGTAGTATAAATAAAAAAAATCCTTTGCAGACCTTAGCCAATTTAAAACGTAATGATTGTGGATCTCTTTCAATCATAGATCTTTCGCAACGAATTCAAATTGTACATCAAATTTTACTGTCCAAATTTTTTATCGCATTTAACTGCTTTATGCTCGTGTTTTCGAAATGAAAAATAAAAAACTTCTTTAATAAAAGAAAAGACAAAGTAATTTTTTAAAAGTTCAAAAACATAATAGAGTAGTTAGAAGAACAAAAAAAAAAGCGTGAAACAGGAGAATTTATGTTTCAATTTTTTCATTTTTTCATTCTTCTCCGTGCGAGACAACTAAAATAAATGGTAGTCTTCGAATATTTTTTATAATTTTTTTTCATTTTTTACACCCCTTCCCTTCCCAGGGCTACGAGCTCCCAGCTCCCTTCACGTACACCCTCCCTTCTTTCTATACCAACAAACAACGGAGTTTTTGTTTCTGTCTATACTTTAAATAAAAGCAACATAAAAAAAGAAAATGAGCAGAAAGAAAAACATAATCGAAGAAAAAAATAATAAAAAAAGAACGAAGTTTTAAAATATCAAAAACGAAGCGGTTTTCAGTTTTAGGGAGGCCGCTCTCCAACCTAGACACTTACAAACTAAAAACATTTTGAGTGACTTTGCACAAAATGGACAGGTCTTACTCGAAGAAAAGTTAAAAAATGTTTTTTTTTAGAAAAAGTACAAAATAAACTTGACAAAGCGAAATAGAAACTACTTGTAACATAAAAACGCATAAAAATCTCTAAAGTCAACATAAAAAGTTTAGCGAACAAGGGGGATGAAAGTCGTGCACTATTAGAATAGACACAACTACCGTAAAACGAATTTCTTTTTTCAAAAGTGAGGGAAGGGAAAAAAAGTCCTCGGTATTGTGGAACTTTACCCAAGGAAATCAATATGCATTGTGGCGAAAAGTTTGTAGCAAATTTAAAGCTGAACACAATTACTTACGAGGGAATGTTATTTATAGTTGTGTCGACTCAAGATGTTTGAAATGTGAAATATTTTCAAGTGATTTTCCCTCTAGTTTAGTTCATGCCATTAAGTCTTTACCGAAGTTTAATCAAAGAAAAACAACAGTATTTGAATCTCTGTGTCCTCGATTAAGTTATGTTAGATGTTTTGAAAGCAGTTTACTCACACATTACTTTAAATTATCTTATATTTGGGAAGTAGGGTGGATGTATTGATTTTCTTAATATTCCTTAAAGCAGTTTTCGTTGGACGAATAAGATTATTTTCGGTTCATGTAAAGTGGGATAATTGTGCAAAGGGTGCATTTTATTCAGTGAAAAATGCTTTGGGCAGAATTTTAAATAAAATAATTAAATGCTAATAATTTTGCTAAATTATTTTATAAACAGTCTTTTATCTTCATTGAAATAAGAAAAATTGCTAGTTTATAAGTAAAGTGCATACACTGTTAAAAATTCGGCTGCACATTTCCCCCAAAAAACTAGTTCCTACTAGCTGCCACGGTTGTGGTGAAATGTTTCACCATATTTTTGGTATTTGGTTCAACCATTTACACGTTTTTGCTTCCAATATCTTAAATTTTTTTCAAGAAAGCAGAAATTGACTCTACATTGTTGTATATTTGTTTTGCAATGTGTACTTATGGATCTTATAAGGATTGTGCTATTTGAGTAAAAAATTTTCCTTGGATAATAACAGCCTTAACATTTATTATTTTTGTGATTACTAAATGTAGGTAATCATAATAAGATACTTTGTAATGATCAAAATGTGTTTGTTTCTTTAATACAAATAAATACTACAAAAATCATTATTTGGATTCTTAGGTTTTTTTGTAGGTGATTTGTTTAGGTTTTTTTCAGGTGGTGTGTGTTTATTTACACTGGTTGGTATAGCTATCAGAATAAGAAAAGTAAAGATAGAAGTACAATTAAAATGACACTATTTTTGTTAATTCACAAATAAATCTATTTTGTATGTCAATATTGCATGACATAAATTAAAAAAAATCAGTGGTTAAACAAAACTTTCATTAATATTCTTATATAAAAGAATAATACTAAAATCCAGTTATTTTGAGTTTAATATGAAAAACACAATAAGTCCCATACGTGCTGCTATGCATTGTCACGCCACCATACTATATTTATACTTATAACATAATATAAAAGAAAGTAACAACCCCAAAAAAATTAAATGTCCTTTTTAAAAAAAAAATCTTAAATAATACGAACCTTAAATATTAAGCGTCGAAAAAAATTAAAAGCAAATCTCCTTTAAAAGCTCGGCAAACAAGCATTTTTGACAGAGATCGCGTCTAAAAAGAATGAAAGTTGACTTTCTTATGGGATGTCGTGACTGCTCTGTGTAATCACAAGCGGAGGTTGGACACTGCCATTAGCCAATCTGGCATTAGTGAAGGCAGGGGCTGTGTCCATATTAAACGGTAGGTGGTGGTAAGAGAGAACGAGTACACAATATGAAAAGATTTTTTTTTATTTATATATTATTATTTTTTTGGGATTGGGGACATTTATTTTTTTATGCGGATAATATTCAATATATTTTTAAATATTTGGATTTTTTAAAAAACTAAATGACAGTTTTTGATGCATGTAGAATTTTTGATTGTTTTTGTTGTTGTTTTGGCTTGCATCTCCTACAACTTATTGTATGTTTTTTTGTTTATGTTACTCAGTCTGGCATTTTAGAAATTCTGTTTCAGGTTCTTTTAGATAGCACCTAAAAGAATAAACCAAAACCCTAAATAAACTCCTAAATTATACTTTCCTTTGAGTTGATTTAATGATTAACCATATTCACACGCACCATTATATCACACACACTATTATGTTTTACTTATAAGCATGATGATGTTCACTATGCATGATATAACTGTCATCCTAAGAATCTAGCTCTGTGTCTTAGAATTTCCTTTTGCATATTAAATTAACAATCTGCAAGAATAATAATATAAAAATATTGAAACGTTTTTCTTATAACATATTATCTCGCGCATATTAAATGAATAAAAAGTGTCCAATAGGAAAGTTATCGACAAATGAAAACTATAAAAAAATTTAAACCGTAATATATTTTATAAAATATTTGGTTAATATTTAAATACCCTACAACACGCTATACATTGTAATCATCCAAAACATCACGCCAAACCTACAAAAAGATTTCTTTCGCTGCATAAAATAAGCTAACGAATATATTTGTTACAAATCACAAATTAAAGTTAAAAACGACCCCAAGGCTAATATATCTAAAACTGGAGAGGGCCTAGCAAACAGTTACTCAAACCCTAATGGATACAGGCTATTCGGTTTCTTTTATTATTATAAATCGGATTGCATAACTCAAATTTAGGCTTCATTTGTTTACCTTCTTCTATTGCAACCCAATCCGAAGTAGCAAAAAGAAACAAATATGCCTCGCTATTCTTTCAAGGCATCTAAAAACGAGAATAAATTCATAATGCATTATCATACTGAATAAGTCAGCTTTAGCATGTTATATAAATCCTGGCAATAGGCAAAGAAGGATCGATTAGATTGAAGCAAGTATCCAGCCCATTGTAGCAAAAGGAGAAAAAATACAAATCCCGGCGTTACTTTTGGCGTATTAGGTACCTTCCCCCTTTATTATATTTCCGATAGCTTCCGCAAATAAGCACAGATTGTGTCTCTGGCTTCCGATGGACTGGGGGTGGGGTAGCAACTGTTGATTGTTGTATAAAGGACAGATAGGGATTAATAAACCCAGTTTCGTTATGCACTATTAAAAATAATAGTTCAAGGTTGAACCAAAATACGGTTCAAATTTGCTGCAACCATGATTTGGTAGACTGTTGAACCATAAAACGGCATTTTCAAATTGCGTAACTATGGTGAGAGGTTGAACCATAATATGATGCATTCTCAACGCGAAACTATAGTGAAAGGTTAAACCATAATGAGGGGTTTTCCTAACGCGTAAGTAGTCAAGGTTGATCCTAATATCTGCTTTCTCAAAGCGAAATTATAGTGAAAGGTTGAACCATAAAAAGGTTCTCCCAATGCATAACAATAGTGAAAGGTTGAATCCCATACTTGTTTTTTTTGTGTATTCATGAATTAATAATGTATTAAATAATATTTGTATCAGGATGTCACCCACGCAGTAAATGTTTAATGATGCATGTAAATTCAATATAAAGTTCATAAATTTTTATTTTAATCTTTAAAAAAAAGTAAAGAAAATAGTTATATTAAAAATACTTTATACGATGGTAGGTATTTTTTTGTTAAATAAAATAAAAGAACACTGGTAAAAAAAAACAGTATTTTGTAACACTATTTTCAATATTTTGGATTTAAAAAATATTTTAAATACTATTCTAATCAGCATTACATACCTATTGTTAAAAACTATTTCTATATTATTTTAAAACAAGAGAACTTAGCTAAAGGATTTTTCAGTGGAGTTATTTTAAAACATTTTTAATATAACTTGAGTATTTTCTTTACTTTGTTTAAAGGTTATATTGAGTTAACATGCAACATAAAAAATGTAATGAGTAACCATCCTGATGCAAATATTACTTCATACTTTATTAAATCATGAAATCTCACAAATTTAAAAATAAACTTTTAATATTTCATTAAATAACTATTTTCTATTTAATGCAATTTTAAATTTAATTAGGTGTTCAGGCAATTTCTCTAAAAACTAATAAGTATGAGGTAAGTAGTAGAACATAGAAAACAATAAAAAACAATAAAAAAACATTTTATTTATTAAGATTAAGTTCTATAAACATATTTAAAACATCACCATAGAGGCTTTATTTGCTAAATTTCACAACCGTTGAGAGTAAACCTTGTATCTTCGATTGCAAGACAGAGGGGAACATTTAGTCATTATGTTGTTACTATTATGCTTTTATTTAGGTACATTAGAAATATTTATTACACATTATTTACATAAATGCAGAGAATTAGTCTTCATCCCCATAAGCTTATATTCAAAAAATGACAATGTGTTTAGAATTTCTTTAGGATATTTGATGTTTAAAGTATAGTAAAACGAAGATAATAAGGCTACAGCTGATAAAAAGTCTTTCGTATGTGAAAAATGTGATCCTTCAATACAAAGGCTGAATTCTCCTGCAATACGCATGGTCCCATATATCAGCGGGTTTTGTTTGTCTTCAATAAGCGTGTATCATCATCATCATTTATCTGAAAATAAAAATTTTTAATCATGTACATTTCGAATATTTCAAATATGTATACCCCATAGATAAAATAATTCATTTTAATTTTAGTGAAACAAATTCTTGCATTATTTTATTCACGGTTCAATGTCTAGAGTAAGTTGGGAAATAAACACCCAAACTGTTGTATAAAGGATCAATGGATGGATTAATAAACCCCGTTTAATTATTGTTGTTTAAGAAAATAAATTAAAAAAAAATTGAAAATTGACAAGTTTAATAAATTTACGATAAAGTAAAGTAAAGATTTCCCTTTTTTAATAGCAATAAATTAACATCTATTCAAATAGGTAACTTATTTAAACTATTATTTTATGGATACAATCATAGATTCCTTTTTATTATCGATAGTTTCCGCAAATAAACCAAGATTTTGCCTTTAGCTTCCACTGGGTGGTGTAGTAACTGTTGACATTTTTACATAATGGATGAGTAATTTAATAATAAGGACATTGTTTGAACAAATTTTGTTTAAGCAAGTTAACTGACATTAGTTCATAAAACGAACCAGTTACATAAATTTTGGCTTGTGATACCATGTTTTTTGAATAAAAGTTATGATTTTTTAAACATTTAATTTATATAAATTGGTTAATTTTAAAAATTATTTCTATATTTGTATAAATTAACTTATTTGGTTTCTTATATTTCCAAATATAAGCCTACAAAAATAGGTATACAGTATATCTCTGCACGGTAAAAAATGTTTTGAGGGCGATACATCGTAAAAACAGTTACAACTGACAAAATGTGCTTCCTCCCTGTTACGCTGCAACGTTACACAGCAAAATCGGAGGAAGTGTTAGGTGTAACTATCATAAAAAATTTTACAGTGTAGCCTACATTCTTTACTTGATATCTTTTTTTTTACTCTTTTAATAGTTTTTCGAGGATGGAATATTTTTTGCAGTCAATTGGTTGTTTTCACGCTTTCTACAGATCAAGGTCAAAGATAGAAAAAGTAAATTGTGTGCAACAAAATTGAATTTTTTCGAAATATTTAAATTATTTAAACGTCGATTCGAAAAATATGTGCTGATTTTCAGCTCAAAATGAGTTTCTTTTATTTTTCGTAATGTAATTAAAATAATTAAGTGTTTAATTAAATAAATCTAATTTTCTTAAAAAGTCCCTACTGTATCGATTAATTTAAGGCTATAATCAAATAGGTAAATTGATTTTCGCGAGTTTTATTAAAAAAAAGTAGCTTTTGCTTTAATTGCGCCACTTCTCTGCTTTTTAAAGCAATATATGAACCGATCTATTGACCATAAATTTACTTATTGTTTTAAGGAACATTTTAAACATATAAAAAGTTTTATAATATATTATTTATAAGTACGTGAAAGGAACATTTCTCGAATGTTTTAATGTGGCTGTGATTAAGGAAATGTAAATTAAACAGCCTCATTAGAAGAAAAAAAACTATAATTTATAGAGAAACATTTAATCTATTTTGTATTTGGCTTCAATAATCGTATCGTTAAAAACCCAAAATAAAGGTTTACTCCGTCCCTCTGAAAAACAACATTTTCGTTTAAAGTGTAACACAAAACCACAAAGAAAATATATAAATGCATTAAAAATCGTTGATAAATTGAGTGTATTTATACGAGGTAACCAAAAGAAAATAAATAAAACCACAAATCTCACTTTAATGTCTGGACAATTCCTTCTATTTCGTGCACTTTTATTGATTAAAAGAACTTGGAAAACAGAAATGCAGTTCTCATAAATGCACATTCCCCCTCCGAGGTTCGCGCGTATCGAAGTCAAACGCTTTAAATTAACTTTGTAAAATAGTAAAAGTAAATGATTCGTTTAAGAGCGGAGGATTGCTATCCGATTTCTGGGATGAAAAACTAAGCGTGCTATTGGTTTTTTCCTTAATATGCTCCGGGATTGAATGTTTTGTCGTGCACGGTAGTTTCAAAAGTGAGTTTTCTGTCATGTTAAATCAATGGAAGAAGAGTCACTAGTCCGAGTACTTGGCAAATGCCGTTTCGTAAATATAATACAAGAAAAAATACGCTCTTTTTCTTCTTATATTTGTAATTGCGTAGATAGAAACCGAAACGGCTTTAAAAATGTATGATATTTAAGGAATGTAGGTATATGGTCGAGATGTATAATATTTATAAATACGAACATAACCTATCATTTTTTAAATTTTTCTTAAATGTAATGTATATTAAAGAAATATAATTTTTCTTAAATAAATATAATATTTTATATTCTTAAAAATAACGCTCATTTTTTTGTTCTTCGGAAAGTCATTCCTAACATTCGGAATCCTTTATTGAAGGCATTGCTAATTAATGGCAATTATGTACTCATTTTATCTTAATAAAAAATTTCGTATCATTGGCAATGCAAATTCATTTTATTTTCAAAATAACTCTTTTGACAGTCTAGACTCAGTAACTCTGGAATAAAGTGACTAATATAATAATGCCTAATATATAAATACAAGTTGGTACTAAAAGAGAATATACGCGTTTTCTGTCTTGCCAGTGATATTTTACTTATTTATTAATAGAAATAATACTTGATATTACAGGTATCTTGGTAAGTAGATGACAAAAAGGTTTAGGGACGAAGCTATTTTATATTATAGACGCAAAAAATTCTTTTACTGCTTAGATTGCCAAGTCTTATTATTTTCGATAAAATCTATTTACTTTTAGTGAATTTTTTTTTTTATTATAGTTTAATTTAGATAGCTATTTAAACAATAATACTGAGTGTTATACAATATCTGTATTCAAGCAGAACCAACAAAAACATTTCTTCAAAAATTAAAACATTAAATCTTTTTATTTTTGAGGAAAACTTCTTACTTTAATTAAACAATTTACTTTATTATATTTTAAATTTAGATAATATTTTTATTTAAAAATTATAAATAATATTTTTTTTCATTAAAATACACTTGAAGTTTCACTAATAGTTTAAAGGTGCTTCATACGCAATTAATCACTTCGCCTTAGTAACAAGATTTACTTCTAAACGAATGCACAAAATGCCCTAAATAACACTCTAACTAATTCTCCATGCAAATAATTACATATTCAAGAGTAATTCTTTATTTAGTTATTAGTTTTAATAAAAAATTTCGATAACAAAAATAAAGAGAAAAAAACGACAATTCGAACGAAAAAAACGATCTTTTTCCCACGTAGTTTTTACAGTTGGGGTCTTAATTATGTTAGTCTACAGAACAGTTTTATTAAAAAGGAAGAAAAAGGCAATTCGAAACCAGTTTTTTTCCACCGAACGCATATCTTACATGTCCTTTCCAGAAAACAACTATGAATACTTTCTTTAAGGTTCGAAAGTTAAAAATTAAATATTTAGAACCATGTTATTTCACTCACACTAAAAGTTAAAAAAAAAAATGATTCTCAGAATTTGCTCTACAACATGTTGCAAAAAATTATATCAAAATGCAGGGCAGTACGTAAGCATTCTTTAACAAACAGTATTCATACCCTTACATATAGTCTGTGATATTTGCATTAAATATCAGTATTATGTATGCGTTTTTGATTGTATAATAATTTTTTTAAAGCCTGTGCATTTTATTTAATAGAAAAAAATCAATTTCAAATCACAGATATAACTAAATTACGTGTGCTGAAATTTGATTTCCTTGAGACTTTAACTTTTTTACATTGCACATAAAACATGCAGTTCTCATTGATTCATTTTCGCAGCCCAATCAGTATCAGTAATGAAGTTTTTTTCTGCAATACAAAATAAAAAAAAACCCACCAGCTCCAAACCTTTCTATGCACCACGACCCTCAGTTGAATGGCTAAACGAAAAAAGGGCCCAAGCTACAGGAATATTTCCATACAAGCCTCGTCATTCACTAAATGTTTATCGGAAGAAACCTAGCGGGAAATTTCCCAAAGGACTTGATACCGTTTAACATTTAATGATTCCTTTATAGGAGTCCTCAGTCCACGAGGACCAATTAATGATCTCATCATTCACAAGCCTACCGATCGCTTCCTGTGATCGATACAGAAGAAGGTGAGAATCGATATCGAGTGCTATACGATAGTCTTATCTTTTCAAGCTCGGACTAAATCATTTAGTCAATGATCTCTTAATCCCTTCTGACAAGCCTTTTAATCAGGTTGCGTGACCGCTTTATACAGGCAATAAGCGGGCTGCTAGGGCTTTAGCTGCGATATTAGAGCTATGATTGGCCGGAGTTTGTTATTGCCCTAGAATGACACGTGGTTATTGCTATGAAAAATATGTATGGTGTTCGGAAGGGATTTATTTGCGATTAGGAGAATTCTTGGTTTTTGGTCAATGTTGTGTTGAATTTGTAAATAAATATATTATATCGCTTGTGATGTATGGATGGTCTATTTAAAAAACCAGAAAAGGAGAACACATTTTCACGAAATTTTTTTATGGATTTAATTTTCGTTACAGTAGATAATTGTACCATTGTTTGAACCTATGAAAAATTCTGATAGTATGAATGTTTAAAGATGTTTTAGAAAATAAAGTTTAACTTCCGTGGAATGGGGTAACTTTTGCAATAGAGGGTAACTTTGGCCCTACCGTTTCCTTTTAAGTTAATAACTTCTCACTAAATACACTTTTTAAAAATGTACTTGCCATTTTTTCAATTAGGGGCAACTCTCCTATGAGTAAAAAAATATTCAAGAAGAAAATCAGTACTAGAATTTTATGTTTGGGCCAAAGCTACCCTCCACGGCCAAAGTTACCCGACCTCATATCTAGAAAACACCAATGCTTTTAACATACAAAACACATATCAAACAAAATAAACCAGCCTCAAAACTAATCAGTTTTCTTCAATCACAAAAATATGCAAACTTCTCTCTAGACATTTCCCAAAACTCTTCATTAATACAGTACCCTCGATAAATTACCAATTTCCAAATACCAAGGCACCCGTTTTGGATTGATCTGACCAAATGAATCATCGACTGATTGCTGTTTTTGGATATCATTAGTAGTCTCATTTGTTTTTTTGCTGCGGTGGTATACGATCCGTCGCCTATAGTGACAAAACACCATAACAATTGTAGGGAGCGAACCCTGGTCGCAATCAATGGCTGCCCAATAATGAGAGTGATTTCACGAACTAAATTAACTCGACCGTTTAAGATAAATATTGAATCAATATATTCGGCAACAACGTGCTAAATTGAAACGGGTGGAATCAATATTAACTTGACGTTGTGCATCCATGAATGCAATTGTCATGTCCCTTCCTATCCCAGACTCTCCTGTCTAATCATCTGAACTGTGGGCTTAAACGCAGAGAAGAGGTAATAAAGAAGTAACAATATGCACATTTGACCTGTGAATGAATACAAATACACTTTATTTGAATTATCTAAAAGTATTGTTAGTTTTACGTTAGTCTATTTTTAGTTTTTGTTTTTTCACATCATTTTGTAGGGTAAAAGACTTTTATATAAAGCTAACTTTTTTGAATTAGCCTTTGATAAGAATTATATTTGATTAATTTTTGTAATAGTTTAGACAGATAAATATACAAAACCAAGAATTTAAAGAGAAAATACTAAAAAATACTATTTAATATGTCCTAAAATTCACATATTTTTCATAAACTGACTCGATTAAAAAATGTATATATGCTATTTAAAAAAAATCTACCGTTCGTTTAATCCATACAGTATTTTACACACAAAAACATACACCTAATTCTTTTTCGAAAATAAAGTTGCTTAAAAGAAATAGACAAATATCAAAAGATAAGTAATGAAGAGTAACCGCTCTTTAAAATGAACGCGATCATTACTTCTCTTACGCGAAGTATATAACAGACTCTGCCTATAGAGATGGATTCGGATGTCGATATTAACAACTGCATTTCAATTCAAAATAGTTGATGGAATTAAATCAAATTACCTGACCCTAAATTAATAAGTTTCGCTACATATGCTCTAGGTAGGGTTAAAAATGTTAATAAATTAAACCTGATGGAAAGGAAAATTGTCATATGTTTTCAAATGGCTTGTATTTAGAATACAAACAGTCGTAAGGAAACTTAATATATTAAATTTAAAATATTTTATTAATAAAACGAATGAAATAAACTTTATAGTCACCAGAAATAGTTATTGAACATTGAAACCAGAGTAGTCAATGACGCATATTTAAAATGTATCCCAATTACTTTTTTCTGTAATTTAAGTTTAACAATTTCAGAAGTTTAAACCGAAATGTACAACAAAAAAAAAGATGGGAGCAGCTAAAAGCTTTACATGCATTATCTATTAAATTAAATAGTATGATAAAAAGCAAATTTTTTCTTTATTCTTCACAAATTTCGAAATAATTTTATATTAATCAGTTTGTACCTGATAAAATCATGCGCAAAGAAAATATAAGTAAATCTCACTAATTAATATGAAAACAGATTTCGTAACATTCCCCTATCATATAAAAAATGACACTAAGATCGAGTTTAAGATAAAAAAATATATATATATCAATTTTAATTGTATATATAGAGTTTAAAAAGACTTACTTTATTCAGTACATTTATTTGTGTTGAAAACTCCTAGGTAGTTCAGCTGCAAACAAAGAAATTTTTATCCAACATTTTCAGAGATCCAAGTACAAGGTCATTTTTCAGATTCTTCTAAGTCAGTGTTTTGTTGCTAGGTTCCTATCTTGTTAGAAAACTATTCTTAATATAAATTTTAAAAAGATGTCCATAAGAATGAAGGATACGTTATAATCTACTTTTCTTGTTTTAAATAAACTTGTCCTATACTTCTGAAAAATACAATCTTAAATAAAGTGTTTAATCTTTTTATTTATATTACAATTAGTTCTTTCAAGTTTTGCCAATGCTTTAATCATAAACAACACATGAGGAAGATTGGGTAAGATGGCGAGCGTAAGCTTTATACTCTTCTCTTATGAGTTAAATAGTTTACGTTACCTTACATAGTGGGTAAGATGACAAAGAGGTGTCGGTAAGATGAACACGAGACAAAACCAAATTTTAAAAGAAACAAATGCATTTGAAAAATCTAAATATTATTTTAAACTTCTTTTTTCCTTTGTTTTCTAGATGTTGTCGTTATGGTTGGTGAGTATTCGGAGGCTTAGCTCAATCCCGATCTTTCTCTATTTTTCAATGGCCTTCATATGGTAATAACAATTACGATTTTTTTTTAACTTTAAAGAGTCGAGTTCTACTCGACTCTTTAAAATGTAATTACTCGAGTTCTGGAGAAATTGTTAATTTTTTAGTTTAGCTCTATTAATAAAGAGAAATTCTATTTTCATCATCGTACAAAGTTCGTCATCTTACCCTATCTTTAACTAAATGGATTAAATGTATAAGAATATTTAACTGTTAATTTAGGACGTATTCTATGATTGATAAAACTTTACGTTCTAGACTAAATGTTTAAGATAGGTCAGAAAACAAATTACTCACCTAAGAAACATTAGTTGTTTGAAATTAAAATTGTAAAAGGATTGATTATGAAACTTTTTATAATCAGATGAGGTTTTGCTTATTTTTCTTCCTAAGTATAGAGTGCTTTAAAGTTAGCAAAAGTAAAATATAAAAATATCTCCATCCCATTTGATAAGTTTAACACTCGAGCGCACGTGCTAAGTCTTCTGCAAAAAATGGATGTAAAAAATATATTGATGCTTTGGATGCAAAAAAAATATCGTAATACACTGCTCAAAACAATTAGGGGAGCACTTTCTGTACTTTTGTTAACCCTTTCAGTTTCAACTTTTTATTTTTTATTTTAAAAAGCTTAACTTTGTGAAATAGATTCATTATGCATCTACAATGAAATGGTAAAAAACGTGGGTACAAAATCTTAATTTTTTTAACTAAAATTTAAGGGGAAAAATTGGTATAATAACTTTTGAATAAATTATAACAATAATTTTTTCAAAACTGTATTTATTAAAAAAGTTAAAATCAATTTTTAAACATCTAAGAATGCAAGCGTGAAGAATTTAGGGTCAATTTGTTTCATAAAATGTTTTGGGAATGAATTTTATTTTACCATGTTTTTCATATTTTCATTTAATTTAAACAAACATTATTTAATTCTTCAAAAGACATGATTCTACCATCTAACGATAAATAAGTGTGAGCTCAACTTAGTAAGAAAAAAATCGCATGCTGATGATTCAAAATAGAATCATTGGGGGTGAAAGGGTTTAAACCATGCATTCCCCTCATTGTTTTGAGCAGTGTAGTTCACTTTCGTTTTGTTTCAAGGTTGTCAAACCTTTAGAGTTGGTAAAAGTGTGATCTTGATCATTTAAAAGCCTAAGTTTGATTACGGTGTTAAAAAGCCAATAAATATAATCAGCGTTACAATCTATCGTAAAAAGGCTCGTATCTTACCGGTTTAATTGCCTATTTAAAAATAATAAATTTGAAGCATGAATAGAAGTTATTTGTATTTTTTTAATCACAGAAATTTTTAATATAATATACTTCAATATATGAATAATTTTTTTCAAGGTTTTAAACAGCATCGTTAAAATTATGCGATTGAAAAGATTGCAGTGAAGTACATTGTATTGAAAAGATTATTAATAAATAAATTGAACATTCTAGTTCAGCAAATATAGATCGCTACCTTATATAACTCGCTTAAAAAATTAAAATGTAAACCCCAAAACCAATGGATACATCTTTATTTTCCCAAAATTACAAAAGACCATAAAATCTTCGCTTGATTTCATGTATATGTAATTAAGATTCTAAAATATTAATTCCACTGAACATATTTGTTCAAAACTATTCTTTTGAGGTTAAATTAGAATTTTAATAATGCATTCGAAACCATAAACAATGAAAAACGTATTTTTTGGCGATAAATTGATCTGGCTACGTGATACAGGAAATCAGATTGATTTTTTTTAACACATCAATATCACAAACCAACTTTTTTAATGATTCTCGCTTCAACGTTCTCATTATCTAAACTAAACACTTAACAACAATTTACTCAAATACTCCAATTTCGCTTTTACAAGGCCAACATTAAATTATGCCCTGATTGTATAGCACACACTCATCCTGGTTTTCCCATGTCCTTGGAAAAGAAGTTCATTAAATTACTGGATATGAAAAATGGACTCCATAAGTTTCAGGAATACAAACCGCCGAAGTTCCCAAGAGGCCATACCACCATTACGCGGAATAGTAATAAACTCACAGCCCCCTCCAATTATTATTACAAGCGTTCGAAAATTCACATATAATTTATCAGATGCAGGGGCACCTAAATTTTCCTACAATTTAGTTAGATCATTCGGGGGGCATGTCGACGCCGCTGTATGCTAAGTATTATAATAATCGCTCAAAAATAAAGGGAAGGAGCTTGGGAAAAAATAAAAAAAACAAAAACGCACCACAACCGAAGTATATATCCCGTCACTCGAAAAGTACCGAAAATAAACCACGAAAATCCCATGGGTATATCCCATAGAGAAAACTCGTCATAAATGATAGGATTCCTAAGTTTTGGATGTTGCCAGGGGTTACCAAAATCAAGCTGTAAAATGGCCCAGAGTTGAGGATATAATTTATGGTTCTTCGGGGGCGTCCTACCGTGTGCTGGGGATAATAGATACGCAAGACCATGTAATTGCTGAAGTAGGTGTGCTCCAGAACAAAGAAGTAAGGAAAATAGATGGAGATTTCAGCGCCTGTCAGATAACATCGTTTCAAATCAAGGCCCGATGGGAGTTCTATTAGAAATTTATAACTGCAGCCAGAACTAGGCTGGGCTACCTGATAATCTATTCATTCTAGAGGTGTCAAGGAGGTGTCGAAAGCAAAGGGTTGGCGAATCAGAAAAATTGGCCTGTTCTGGCATCGGTTTTGTTTTGAGAAGGAAAGAGTTGTTTTGTATGGAGATGAAAAAGAAATGGGGTTCGTTAGGAAATATGGCTTAAAGTCATTACTTTTTATTTGGTGTATTTGTTTCAAAGATACTTTTCCGAGATCTTGTTTAGATATGCTTTTTATTTATGGTGATATTTCAATGTTTGATTGTTTTGTTTTTGAAACTTGGCAGTCTGGAGATATCAGTGCTTTAGTAGAATGTGGTTTTGCGTTTTACATAAATGGAAGCTGTAGGGCATTAGAAAATTAAAAAGTAAAGTATTTGTAATTGTTGAAATATTATAATTAATGAACAAATAATTAGCAACTATGTTTCATAAGAGATCAGATTTGGATTTTTCGATAATCTAATCACCAAACTGGTGTTAAGGAAGTCAAATAAAAGAGTTCGAGAATCAGAAAAATTGGCTTGTTCTAGCATTAGATGTGTTTGTAAGAGTTGTTTTTTATGCAGACAAAAATAAATGATGTACGTTTCGAACTATGGCTTTTTTAATTTGATACTTTCTCAAGATAATCACGAGTAGGGAGAAAAGGTTTTTATTTCTGTGATTTGGAAGTTTTATTGTGTAGTTATATAGAAAGTTGTCTGGTTATATAAGTATATTTTTATAAAGTGGTTCCTAATGAAAAATAACTTACGTTGAATTGAGTAAATTAAAAAAAATCAATGGTAATTGTTCGTTAATATACGAAAATTTATCAGCTATGTTTTGTAAGAGATTAGAATTTGTCTCTGTTTGATTTATTAATTAAGTAGATATTAAGTAATATCAAGTAAGTGCCAAACGATAATTAATGAAATCAGAATAACTGTTTTATTATTATTTTTTATTTAAAAGACAAAAGCTCTCTTCGTGTGCCACATAGTATACCACGGGGCTTAACCAGCGTAAGAACTCAAACATCAAATGAAACCACAAAAAATTGCAATAGTATGAATTAATATTGTCTTTGGAATAAATTTTATTTCGTGGTGGAAAAATGATATTCAATGCATATGACAATAGAATGTTATTTCACGTGAATTTATAATTAATGTAATTTATTTTTAATAACAAATCCATTTAGCTTGTAGATATACTTATTAATATGAACACAAGTTACTTAGACATCAGTTAGCTATATTGGGCAAAAACGGCAATAAAATTTTTTTAGTTATTAATTAGTTACTCGGCTATAAATAGTTTTAATTTTACTTGGACTTATAGTTCATAGTAGTTCACTTGTAGTTTATTTATACTGGGATAAAGTTCACTTATATTTTTTTCACTTTATTAGTATTAATGTATTTGCATTGAATGGTTTTATAATGCCTTTCAACACAGGTATTAAGTCATTGGTAAATTAAAAAAATAAAATGAATTTGTTGAAAATTATCATTCCAATAAAAATATTTACAATCCTTGTTTCTACAACATAAAATTTTAATCGCTTTCTCCTATGGTAGATTCATTCTTAATTACCTCTAAGCTGTAGGGCGCAATCTCATGGAGAAAAAGCACACATTTCTCAAATCCAAAAAACTTAATTGTTTGGCAACTCTCACAGGTTATAGAACCTTGTTTTTTAAACAACCAAAAAATGCGCTTTATGAAATATAGATGTTGCTTTTACATTATTTTGGACTTAAAAAGGGTTTAGTATTTATTTCTTTTTATCTTACTAAGAAACTTTTATTTAATCCGGTATTTTTTAAGTTATGGGAGCTGTTTTTATTGTTTGATGGATAAAGTAAATGTGCAGATTATGTTTAGTAAGTTATATATTTCCATACAGTGTTTAAAAACAAAATTTCATTAGTTAAAGCATAAACCTTTTATTATGTTTCAATATAACATTTTTGTACATAGAGAGAATATTTCAAGGTTAAATTTAATGCCTAATACTTTGGCCACCACACTGTTAAAAAATTTGTGCTTGATTTCACCATGATATTGGTTCCTAGTAGCTGCAACGGCTGTGTGGTGAAATGTTTCACCTTTTTTTCGGTGTTTGGTTGAACCATTTTTCTGGATTTGGAAACAAAAACCTGAGAAATGGTTCAACCGAATATCAAAAATATGGTTTAACGTTTCACCACACAGCCGTTGCAGCTACTAGGAAGCATATTTTTGGTGAAACAAAGTGCCTAATTTTTAACAGTGCAGTGCATTACATATTCTTTAAATAATATGCAAAATATAGAGATAATATAATTTTTTGTCGCATTCAAAAACAAGTTTCAAAGTAATTTGTATTTCTAGGGTTAAGCAGGTCAGTGACATTATCGACTACAATTCAAATCTGTTTTTCACAAACTAAACATTGTTAAAATTGAATTTACCTCTTAAATTTATGAAAAAAGAAAAAGAAAGAAAAAAGAATTAAAAAAAAATCAGTTGTCTATATTGAATAAAATTGCTGCTTTCAAAACGATTTTACAAGCAAAAAATCCTAGGGATTAATATTTCCCTTGGTTTGTAGTTTAAAGGAAAAAAATAAGTTAATATTTCAAGGTTTAACTGTGTAAACAGATTTTATATTACGGTACATTGTAAGTATTAATTACAGTTAAATAAATACTTTCTTGACTTCGCTCATGCGCATTCTTAAGAGGGAATGGGCGCGCTTGACCGCGGGTCTCCAAACTCAAGTGCCTCAGTGTTAATCCAATGGCGAAAAAACTATTTTCTCTGCCACATTTCTCCTGCTGTATTGAATATTTTTACAAACGGTTTTTTTAAATAATAAATGTAGATAACTTACAGGTTTCTATCTTCCCACTTTTTGAAATTGCTTCGAATATTTTGTGTAAAATTATTTATTGAGAATTAAAAAATATATTCGAACCAATTTCAAAAAGTAAGAAGGTCGGGACTTGTAAGTCAGCTACATTTATCACATAAAAAAATCCGCTTGTAAAAATATTCAATACAGCCGGAGAAATGTGGCAGAGAAAATATTTTTTTCTCCATAGGATTAACACTGATGCACTTTGCTTTGGAGACCCCCAGTCCAGCGCGCCCATTCCCCCTTAAGACAGTTATAATCAGACTGAAAAAGTTTTAAAATGTTTAAAATGCTTTTCATTTCCATTTTTCCCAGTACAGTATAATATGGTCTACCATAGTTGGAAGACTAACAAGTGTTGTTTTTGTTTCAGGTAAGTGTTCCGTTCTTCTGATTTGGAAAGGTGCTTTTCTACAAATAACCAGAGAGGCTTAGGTTTATAAACATTGAATGAATTTTTTTTTAAATATTCGTTAAAATGTTGAATAACTTTAAAAGAGTTAAAATAAATATCATTTTATTTCCTTCATGTAGATCCCCCATGTGTTGTTGTAGATCATATTAACTGGAATAGTATAGAGTATATGTTTAAACCGAATTGATATTTTTCTAAAAAAATTCTCGCTTTTACTTTCAAAATGATTAAAATATTTTAATTGTTTGTAAACCTAAACCCTCTAAAAATACTTTTGTTCCAAGCATGAGCCAGCAGGTAAGTTTTAATTTTGTCTAAATATCCATTGCAGTTTCAGTGAATTTACATGCGTGCATGAATAATATTAGTTAAGCAATAATATTTTTTTAATGTATTCAGATTGGTAAGTATAGACTATTGGGTATTAGATGGGTTATACATTCTTCCCTAGCTCAAATTTCATTAGATTATTTTTGCTTTTAGAAAGAATAAAAAAAAACCATTCCGTCAGATAATTCAAACGCGTCAATAATGCATTTTTAGTAAGAAAAAGGCCCTTATACAAGTGTAATTCATAACATGATATGGTTAAAGAGTAACTTAGGAAAGTTATTGATTGCAGTTTCAAGGTAGAAACGTTTATCATTTGCTGTTTACCTTTTGCTTAAAGCCTATATGAAATATCGAAGAACATCCATTCCAAAATTGAGATTCGTAATCACAGGCTTTGGTATCTACAGCCAATGTTCTGATAACTCTCAACATTCTAATCCAAAATAATTTAAAACTACACTGTAAAAATTTGGTGTAACGTTACACAAAACACGGTGGTATCTGGCAAAAAATGCTGCCACCGTGCTTACGAGGAGGTAACGTTCCACCAAAGTTTTGCAATGTATGAGTTTTCTAAGTGCGGGATCGTATACAGCTATTTTCACAAGGTATCATCAATTCATTTTGTCATTTGTATTTGTATTTTAAATTGCTATTAATGAAAATTATTACATATAATTTTTGCTAGAAAACTAAATAATAAAGAATTAATGAACTAATTAATTAAAATTACCTTTGAAAAATTTAACTAATACATGAACTAATTAAATAATATTACCTCTTGGCTATACTCTAGACAGGTCAACAATGAAAATTATCAGCACATATTTTTGAAAGTAAAAAAAACTTAGATTGAGACTAACAAGGTTAAAGTTGTGTAGAGATAGCTATTGTCTGTGAAATGTGTTGCAGTTTAAACTTTTAGAGACGATTCGCACGGGTAGCACGGGTAGCTATTTTAATGGACGATTCGACCTAGGTGGATTGGGGTAATTTGTAGGAAAGAATACAAATCTTGACGAAACGGTGGCGTCATACTGCTGGAGTGCCCGTCATATTTCAGATGAATTAGCTATCGGGTGGTTTGTTTGTGGGCTTAGGACAACGGTCGACGTAACTATGACGTCACTCTAGGCGTGGTCGTTCCATTGTCCATTGTCAATTATGCCATCTGCTAAGGGTTTGAAACTGTAATTAGACATTTAATGCTTATGATTAAGCTTTAATATGACAGGAATGAGGTATACGATTCTCCATCATCGTTATATACGATCCGAATAAACCAAAACAAGTGTATACCTATCCCTGTAATTTATTATCCATTTAAAATTTTACTACCTATACTAAACGCTAAAATGATTGTATTTTTTGTATTTAAAAAAAATTATTATGCATCATTACTATATTTTTTATTAATATTTAAGAAATTATTTATCACTTTTCTTCGTCGGTGCAAATGTGACAATCATCTGAATCTTAAACATTGAGCGAATATACCACTAAAATTCCTCGTTAATACGGAATCGGTACTTTATGCGAACGTTGTAATAACCTACTTATGATTTCTTTTGCTATGTCTTGACTCCCATAACACTGGTTTTGTTATCAAAATTTATTTCAGCGTCAAATTTTATGAGGTTTTTATGTGATTTAATGACCCGATAGTTCCAAATATTTTCTTTAAGTTTCGTGTTCCTCTTTTTTAGAGAGAATTACGGGGTAGGGCATAAACTCAGAAATTGATCTTCTTGAATGCCGCGCATTTTTATGACACAGTTTGAGCAGAAACAAATCCGGTAATAATTTCTGATGTCAATTCACAATCTTCGTCTGTGGAAACTTGTCTGAGATTGCTCTGCTTTCCGAATGGTTTAGTATTTTTCGAAATTCTTTTTACGTTTTTACGCTTGAATATATAATGCATTTTATTTATATCGGTAATAATATTCAGTTATACGGGAGTTGCTATCCAGTACCTACATGTATCACTTTCAAATGCTTACAAAAATGATTTTTAAATGTTTAGATGAATACAGAGTTGTTAGAAGACAATATTATCATAACTTTTGTACGGGGCTGTGTTAAAGATCCTCTTAGCGGACTTAAAATAAATTGCTGGACACGTTCAAATCAAACAATTTTTACGAAAGCATTTGTTATATTTTTATTTTAGTTCTCGGAGATACAGTTTTTAAAACAGGAGCTAACAATGTTACAAACTTTATACATCAACTATAATTAAATACACAAAAGTGAAGGAAGGTTGAGTTGCCAGAACATCAAAAAGTTTAACTTCTGCATTTTGGTCCCAACGTACTATAAAATTTTCTATAATATATGCTAATAATATATCCTATAATATATGCGCCTCAGAAAGAACGACCTGTTTTGCCTCTCGCAAAATGGCGTAGGCATGCGCGGTAGCAAAACTTTACGTCATTTAGCTACACATTTAGAAATCTATCGCTTAAAGATGGCGATAAAGTTTTAAAAGGGCGTTAAAAAGAGCCAAAACCATTGCCAAATTTGGAAAAGAAGCCAAATAGTTTTCTCTTGGTAACTGCATCGGTTGCCATTTTCTTAACATTGAGCAGTTTTTCTCTATATATTATAGATCGTTGGTTGAACCACATTTTCATTCTAGCACCCATTAAAACACCGATGTAAACACCGATGTAGGCATTCCATTGTCCTCCCTCTAGGGTTAAGGCTCTCCCAAGGGAAAAATTAAAAGGAATGTAAATCTCAACAGTCGGACAAATTAGCTATACAAACCATTGCCTTAACTGCCCTAACAATATCCAAATGTCTCCTCAACATATCTTCGGCTACCCAGCATTTCAGACCAGAATTTTAAGATCGGCCTGGAGAACTAAAAAGATTGATTTTTTTTCATAAAGGCTGCTAAAGTTACTAGAGTTATCTTCGACTCAGCTCCTCCTTTTTCATTTTGAGACACATAATATCAATTACACAGAAATTACTTTTTTATCATTAACATATTACACATATGGTAATTCAACCTATAAGTTGCTACTTACAATGATTATCCAAAAATACTTACTTTAAACTATTTTTGGTACAAATTAAAGTTCCCGTTGAACAGTCTTTTTTAAAATATTAAAAAATGTTATTTAATTATTTAATTTAAACTGAGTATTTACTTATTAAAACTGTTATCGATTTCCTTTCAAGTGTTTCTCAATATTTTGCTTTCTCTTTACACTGTTCAACATTTCATGCCATTTCACCAACAAAATGGTCCAGAGTAGCTGAAAAGGCTGTGTGGTGAAATGTTTCACTGTATTTTTAAGTTTCCGAAGTCTGAAAAATGGTTCAACCTAAAACCAAAAATATAGTGAAACGTTTCACCACACAGTCATTGTAGCTGCTAGGAATCAATTTGTTTTATAAAATCAAGTACTAAATGCTTAATAATGTAATAACTTGATGTTTAAATAACTACTCTAAACTTTATATGTACATCGTAAGAAACTCATCTATAATGTCTTGTTAACTTTACGTAGTAAATAACAATATGAATCCGATTACGACATAAAATAACTAGACCTCTTTTTCTATTAACTTCTTTCCACTGAAAAACCAAATAATTTCGACGCATCCAATTTTCCATCCCCCAAAGTCAAAACTCAACACCCCAAACTCGAAAGCAAAGCGCGAAACCAGTATTCTGTAACACGTATTCATTTGTTGACCCCTACTTTATCCTCGACTCACATGTTTACTTTGAAAAAGATGTAACTAAAATTTTTTGTTATAGGTGAACTATTCTAGTACATAAGCCAAATAAGCATACTCTATAAAATATATATAAATTTTGGTTGTTTTATGCTATCAAGGACTTTTTACCTTTGTATGTCAAAGACCTTTTCCTGGCTATGATGGTTTATGAGGCGGTGTTTTTCTTTGCGTTTAGGCCTGAGGTGGAATTAATAGCAATTGTTCATGTCGAATGCTTAGTTTAATGACGCGATTCCAGTAAACTTCCCAAAAAATCGTAGAATTCTTTTATTGATCTATTCAGGATGATAAAGGGCTGGATGGGACCCATGGCCAGCTACTAGATTCGTATTTAATCTGGAGTTGGCAGTCTATGAGTCAGACACGCTAATCACCGCGGCAACAAACTAGAACTTCGGATAGATATAATTACAGTTTTATAACTCCATATACTTCTCTAATACAAATCTTATACTCAAACCATTATTTTACTCAAATTAATCAAGCGTCAGTTACCCTTAGTAGCACACAACATCATACAAATACCAGTCGATGTCAAATCGATGTCACAATGCCAGAATCCCCCATCGTATTGATATCGGAAGGATATCACTCGATATTGTATACTACAAAACTGTTAAAAATGAGCTCTCAATTTTGAGAATTATGTTCTCATTTGGAGTACATCATCGGCTTATAATAGCCCGGATACATTTTTTAATTTTGAATGCATGTATAATATTATTTTTGAGAATGATTAAGAGGGATTGTCAGTCCCATAGAGCTAATGCATTAGCTTTGGAATCACAACTTCCTCAGAAGTATTGCTTTGCCACGTTAACCCTTTTTCCTAAGGTATGGGAATCGACATAACATCTAGATAAAAGAAATTTGAAACGAAAATGTTATCCAGTTATTTAATTAGTATATATTTTTGAAGCTTTACAATTCCAAAAATATACAGCAGAGAACGACACTATTTTGAAACTTTATCAATTAATAATTAAATAATCGGATGTTATTTTCTTTTCAATTTTGTTTTAAATTGCTGTTATGATGATTCCCATACCTGGTGAAAATGGGATAACATGACAAAGCAATATTATTGCAAAAGTTGTAATTTGAAAACTAATGCATTAACGCTATGGAACCGGCAGTCCCTCTTAATAAAAAATAAATATATACCCAACCCGGGATCGAACTCATGATGTGAGAATCCACGCTACGCTTATTAAAGTCTGCTTTATCCAACTGTGCCATCCCATACATAACCAGTTGTGCGTGGATGGATATGATATTGAATTTTTAAGAACATGAATGTGATCGCAAATTTGAAATTTTAAAGTATTTATTCCCTCATTTTTACGAATATTTTTCTCACAATAAAATGGGAACATCCTCATTTTTGAGAGTTTTATTTTTAACAGTATAGGGTACACCTTTATCACACCAACCAATCCAACCCGAGCGAAGATGCATCGCCTTTTCTCCGGCATATTTTGTTTTCTCCGAGGAAGTTGCAAAATGTATTCATGAATTTTGCATGACTGTCGCCAGTCAGTGCGTGTTCTTTCCAAGTACTACAGAGTTCCCAACATCGTGCGAATTACTCTCGGTTCAAATCGCGGAGTCCCATAGTGTGGAAAAGGTGGATTTTCACGGTGGGTATACGTGAAATTATAGCTTTGACATTGAGTAATACTAGTTAGAGTTAGAAAATGATTTTATTCTTTATTACAAAATTACTCGTCACACTTTTATATTAAAAATAGTTTTAAAATGTTTTACGTTTTTTTAAAACCTTTTTTTAACCTTTGTTACGGTACTTACGAATGCATATAGTCCGTAGGATTACAACGAACATGCATGTATCAACGACGGTAGTCAACTAAATACCAACTTACTCTAGGCCTCTAGTTGTCTAGTTTGTTACTACGATAACGAAACTTGTAGACTACTTCAAATCCTCTAAATACTTAGGATGAGGCGAAGAACACACGCCAACTCTTCACTATCTCAGAGTTTACTAAACAAATTCACGGTCTTTATTTCTATAGGAAAATTTTTGTCATATTTTTTTAAAATCTTATTTTGTAGTTTGCAGTTTTTTTAGAAAATAAACACAAAAATACCACTTGAACTTATTGAAATATGTATAAATTCCCTACACACAAATTTCCTTAAAACATAATTCATTATGAGTTCTGCTCCGCAAACAATACTTAAACCTACACTTTTCTCAACAAATCCCTAATACAATTCAATACTCAAGAGACTTACCATTACCTTAACATAACAACTAACATCATCCATTAGTTACCTATAAACGAACAAAAAACAGATCAACATTAAAAATTAAACAGAAACACTCAAAATTCGTCCCCAGTCGCATATTTGTAGAAAACACAGCGAAACATGATTATGCCGCGGATAAATATATCTAGAAATATCAATAAAAATATGCAAACAACTTCCTTTCTACATCTTAAAGGCGACTTAAAGTCATGAATCAAGCGTTGGTTGACGAAAAAGTGCGTTTCTTTCCATTTTTCTCAACGGGGGAGCTTCGATGTCGAAGGGGGGTCCCTTGGAAATCTTAATGCTGTGTTTCCTGCAAAACACAACGATCGACTGAACGGTTTGGATGCCGGATTTGAAGTCTTTTAGTGAGACAGTTAATAAGAGTTAACGTTTTATTAAAAATAAAAAAAAAATAAAAATTAAAAATTAAAAAATAATTATTTGTCAACCTCACGATGAAGTGGAAGTGAAATTTAAAAAAAAAATATTACGTCTATTATTTATTCTATTAAAAAGAAATAATAGACATCATTTAAAAAACATAAAATACTTGCTTGTTAAGGTGTTTAGGCAAGCTAAAGAAAGTTTAATTTTTAATGGGATTGTATTGTTTCTATAAAATACCTCTCTATTGTATTGTTGAATTGTTTCTAAAAAAGATAAAAGATCATATTAAAAAATCTCATTTCTTTGAACATTTACTTTAGGAATGTATTAGCATAACAACTTGGTTAAAATAAAGATTTCCATTAACATAAATGATATAACTAAGCTGTAATGTACGAAAAAATAAACGCAAATGTAATTTGATTTTTCGATTTTGCGCAGTTGTCATATCTATTATGAAACCAAAATAAGTCGCCCTTTTTGAACCATATTTCATTATTTATATTTAAAAATATATTTTTTTACCACACATAACTAATACTTATGTCCATATGGGCAAAAAAAAATATTCATTAAATGTCTCAATTCAGAGATATTAAACCAGTACCGATGTTAATAATAAAAAAAAATTGTCATACCTTTTAATCTATTCCTTACAATGACGTCTAATTTGCTTTTGTGAAATTACATAAAAAAACAACAACAAAATTTTGATTGTCTAACGTAACATAAAAACATATTTGAATAACGGTCCGAAAGGGATGTAAAATACAACAACTATCTGAAATTTCCTGTGATGTCTAAAGAACACACATACAATATCAGATAGTTGTTGTATATTACATCCCTCTTGGCCCGTCATTCATCTAGTCATGCAGGAGGGAAAAGGAGACTTTGGTAGAGTCATTAAACAGTATCTTCCTATCCTAAGCAGCCAAAGCCATCTTGCTTCAAATTGCTCTGAATGTGGATACTTTATCCATTTATGTATAGTTTCTTGATGGCAGGCCTGAGCACATTATCATTTAGTAAAGGAGAATGCTTTTTAGGGTGTTTTTTTAGTTTATTTTTAGTCGTGTAGGTCATTTCAGCAAATGGGGAATTTCTAATTTAAGTTTTTAGGGGGATATTTGTGATTAGTATTTTTTTAAAAGGTTACTAAGTGTTTTGTGTCGAGAGTGATTTAGTGAAGCAAGATTGTCTGCACAATGAACAGTTTTGAATTTTGTTTGTGAATGTTGAGTTGAGCTTTTAAATGGATTTTTATTGGATTTAATTGATGTGCTGACGTTAAATAGATTCTTCTAAACATAGTTTTTTTAGTTTAATGTCACAATAATTTTGATTCAAACATCAGACTACAAACTCTATTTCTTAAGATATAAAGTTATATTTAGTGTTTTTCATTCGATTTTTAGATCATAGAGTAGCTGTTCAAATCGTAGTAGTATAAGATAAATTCTGAAAATTTCATTCTTAAGTATCATTTTTTTCAAATTTTATTTATGCTATTCTTTGTTTGGTGTTACCGAAAAAATATATATATCTGTCTAAACATACATAACGCAACTAAGTTTTGAATTTCCTAAACAGTAACATACACCGTAACAAAAGTAAATGTCTGAAGAACGAAAGTTTATGCACACAAACACTCCGTTACTTCTCGTATAAAGAGCTTCTACAGCTCTTAAAAGAGAGAAAAATAGCCTCATATTCATTCAAAATTTGCCTATTTTTCCACTTTTCCCTTATTCAGACAATCAAAAAGAGAAAAAAGTACAAATAACACGCTGAAAAGAGCATCTCCTATACATCCAAAAAGAAAATACCATGTAAACACCACTTTACTCCAGATGAGCTATTCCGGAATTGTTACTGACCCGTCGGTCATACAGGAGATGAGTATGGCAACTCCTAGCGTCAGTTTGATAAAAATGCAACCGATTCTTGTGTAAGTAGAAATGCAAGTGATTATTTTATAAGTAGCAATGCAAGTGATTCTTGTATAAGTAGCAATGCAAGTGATTCTTGTATAAGTAAAAATGCAACTGATTCTTGGATAAGTATATATGCAGATGATTCTTGAATAAGTAGAGATGCAGCTGATGCTTGGATAAGTAGAAATGTAAAACCTGGGTTTCTGGACGCAGTAAAGACTGTTGGCGAGATAATTTGCCACGCGAAAATGAGTTTTCTGCTGAAATAAGTTTATATAAGTAGAAAAATATAAGAAAATGAAGACGATTGTCCTGAACAATTTATGTAAGACAAATTAAGTTACTCGAAAAGCAAGTAGAAAAAACTTGTAGAAATGAAGGTGTTAATGGTGTTTACAAAGTCGTCGTTAATGAGTTAAGCATCGTACTTGTAGCGTCCGTCATGGTCGACACGCTGCTTTGGAGAAATTGCTATTAATATGGTATAGCTATACATTACTATTTTTGTGACTTAATGTGAATGTGACGGTCGATATCGTTACCTTAGGAAACTAAAGCTTTATTGATTCTTGTATAAATAGAAATGCAACTAAAATTGGACACAAAATATGCGAATGATTCTTGAATAAATGAAAATTCAACTGATTCTTGGATAACTAAAAATGCAAATATGCGAAAGAAATACCAGAAAGATTTCTTGGATAAATGAAAACGCAACTGATACTTGGACAAATGGAAATAATCAAAATATAAGACAAATGAAGACCATAGTCTTGAGTAATTTATGTAGGATAAATTAAGTTACACGAATTATGTATTTGAAAAACTTAAAGTGATAGTTTTATTCTGTAAGGAAGGTGTCAATGGTATTCACAAATGGGTTAAAATTGGATTAAAAAAATTGCTGTGGAAATCAATGGATTTAGAAAAATTTAATTATTTCCAAAAGCTTACGTTATTTCTAAAGTTGAAGCGCTTACTATTAGAAACTAGTCTATATTCATGAGTGAAGATTCAGCAATTTTGTAGAACTATTTCAGTATTTTTAAGGAGATACGGTACCAAAAACATTATTTCTCGAAATAATAACATAAACTTGTAAATTATAGTGGTTTTATATAATGTTCACTCTAAATAAACATTTTCTAGCAATAAAAACAAATATTTACAAGTAGTTTTTCATTTATTTTTAAAAAAAGTCAAAATTTTGAACTAACGCTTCTAGTCTTTCAATTTTGAGAATAACTCCACCAAACTTTTATAGTTTGTTTTTAGTACTATTATTTCAAGAACTGTGCATGTATTTTAAAATGTGAGCTACAGTTAATAAGAGTAACATGCATTTATACTGAAAATCACAAAAAAATAAAAATTATTGAATTCAACATTTTTAAAAAAACAACTATACATAGTAGACCTTATTCCTTGCACAATTTTGTGCATCGTATATATCAGAACACAGGTTAAAATTTTCAAAATTCTAACTTAATTAGCAAAAAGGCCTTAGGGATTTATTAAACACAAGAATTGGTAAAACGCGAAACCGAGAAAAAAGGTTGGAGGCAGACGATATACGTATTCAAACTTATAGGAATGACTCGAGATAATATTTAATAACTTTTTTTTCTACAAAAGATGTCCTTATGAAACTTTCAGTAAATGTTCAGAAAAATATTGTAAATAATAAGAAGTAAAAACTGAAAAATCGATATTTTGACCAATTTTTGGGTACCGTACCCCCTTAATAATCCTATTTATACACAGTACATTATGAGTGCTTGTCGATTTTACGTTTTGCACTCCCTTTTGTCACCTGAATACTCACCTAAAAACAGTCAGTATAGTGTTAGTTAAGTAACAAATAATTTAGTTTAGAAGCTCAGCTGTGTCATGTTATAAACGGACTAAGAGAGTAGTATAAAAAGTTAGCAGCGTTTAAAATCTAAAAAACTAATTTTATCAAATCTTTTTAAATAAATGATAGTTTTTAATTATTCTCTTTTGGTAGGTCCAGTGACCTAGGTCAATACAAAGCCGGAGTTGATGAGTACTTGTGTAGGGGCAAGCAGTGGGTTTCGCCTTTATCTGTAACGTTGTCATGAATGTTTTTCGTTTGTGAGCCGAGGTCAAGTGACGAAGTTGGCACCTGAGCTGGAACCCTACTTATATAACGATCCGATGTCGAACTCAGGACACTCTGTGTGAAGTAGTCTTAAATATATAAATTTTGTTACTTTGACGAAAATTAATTAAGTTAATTATCAAAAAATAACTAATATAAGAATATCTTCAATAAAAAAATCCACGAAAGCAATCGTATCGTTTCGTCAAAACGCGAAAGTTTTGTGAAATTTAAAAATATATTTTTATGATTTCTAAATTTAATTTAATTAAATATGAAGTGCAAACTTAAAATATTTATTTTACGAATATGTTATTTGCAGCTTTGTTAAACAAACTAGTGACCTGTAACAATGTATGCCCAGTTCTGAGCCCTCGTTAGAGCTGTACCTTGCCATGAATTGTTATTTTTTGTATATTTCTTGCTCCTGGCCCGGGGGCTTTAACTTTCTTATGGGGCTATAGTTGTTCTTTAGTGTATTATTTCTTTCTCTTACTCATACCAAATTGACCGTTAGCTCGAAAAACTTGGTCAAGGTGTAATAGAATGCGTGGGACAAATGTGGAGCAGTAACTGCATTTGAAAGGTTCCAATAAAATTTGTGGTGTTCGGATTGATATTTTGTTTCTGTAATTTACTGTTTTTCATAAATCAGTCACTATAAGGCATTATATGATTGAATGAGTTACAGTTCTATAGTTTTTTGAAAAAGTTTTTGAATCAAATTCATGTGAACTGAAGTTGACTAGACATTTATTAGATGAAACGAATTGTTATTTAATATCCTTTAACACTTAGAGGCCGGAAGCACGTACACGCGCCTACAAAGAAATTTAATCGAAACAGTCATAATCACAGATAAAATCAGAGAAATATTTCATGGGAGCAGTTAGTAACCGAATTTTCACTTTTATTTGAAAAAATATTAAATGAAACAATATTGCAAGCATATTAATACTTTATTAAAATGAAAACTAAGGAAACTATACGTTCCATTTAATGGAAAATTCGAACGGGGCGGAGCATGGTTTGTTTGTGGGGTACAAAACTACATTTGACGTAGTTGCGATGTCAAAGTAGGCGTGTCCATTGTCTATTCAAACAACAATTCAAATTAAAAGAGTATGGTATTAAGCCTTGTAATTTAAAATCATGGACAAGTGACAAGGCCAACAATAGATATGGCACAAAACAGAACTTTGAACGACATCGTACGTTTATAACCCAGCTTTTGACCCCACTGATTTATATTCTATAACTGTTATTAACTAGATAAAATATTCTGTAGTGTCTATTAAATGGCTAGGCTTTTAAACCATGTTAGTTGTAATCAAAACCAAAACCAGAAAAAACTAAAAATTATGTGGCATATTTCCCTGATTCGGTATTGAAGGTCGGGAGGAAGAACGTAGGACTGGGAACAAAAAGTTTTTCTTCATTTCCAAAAACTGGTTTACATGAACACGTTGGTATTCTTTTTTATCAAGTATGCCAATCGGATAAGAGTAATCAATTTTCATGCCCGGCTTCAATTTGTTAATATACAAAAAGAATTGAGAGTGAAATTCGAAATGGAAAGGTCTGTACTCTTATGGAGTTTAGAATTCTATCGCAAAAGACCACATAACGTTTGTGAATGATATTGAATAAGTTTAGAAGAAAATTTGACACCTTTTTTTAATCCCCCCCTATAACTTTTTGATATACAGCCCCTGGATATACAGCCCTTCGATTACAGCCTGGCCCTTTTTTTAGTAATTTTATGTTTCTTAAGAGTTTTTATGCAATAATGGTATATTTAAACTACAATATTATTGATTTTTATTTTAAAGAATTGTTGTAGACTACATATTTGTATTTATTTTAAGAAAATTATGATTAATTATGATTAAGATTAATTTATATTAATTATTTATTATAAGATTAATTTATATTAATTATTTATTATAAGATTAATTTATATTAATTATTTGTTATAAGATTAATTTATATTAATTATTTATTATAAGATTAATTTATATTAATTATTTATTATAAGAATAATTTATATTAATTATTTACTATAAGATAAATTTATATTAATTATTTATTACAAGATTATTTATGTGTGGAGTCATCATCCTCAAATGCAGGAGACAGTACAGTCTTGCATTGATAGCATGCCGCGCAGAATTAAAGCTTTGATAGCGGCTAAAGGTGGCTCAACTAAATATTGACTTTTACTAACATTAATTTCACTTTTCTTTAAAACTGAATAAACTTATGCTTTTCTAAATTAATTCTGTTTTATTTATTTCAAATAAATCGGTTATTGATTTGATAATATAAAAATAAAAAACAATTCAATTTAAAATAATAAAACGGTACAATATCACCCAGTAATTAATATTTTATATGAAATCTTGCAGTGCGTCTAATAATTTGTCCAGAGACTGTAGACTAAGGATATTATTTTAATTTTTAAGATATTCTTCATAAAATAGTATTTACCCCCTTTACTCCATCAGTTGGGTAATAATCTTCTGAGGAATGAGTCGAGTTTTCTATTATTATTGTCTAATCTTTAATTAAAAATTATGTACATCCTAACACTTTAATGATAATCAGAACAAATGTATATATTTTGTTAATATTTATTTTGACATATTTGGGCTTAAAAAAAGTAAATTAAATATTTTTTCTTGTATTTATGGAATAAAAATAAATATAAAAAGAATACCTCAAAAGTTAAAACCAGCTAAGTCAAAAAACATATATTTCCATCAAAACTATATAGTTAGTAAACTATTAATATATTATAATACACATAAATAAATAAAACAGAATTTGAATTTTAAAATTTATTTTAACTATTACAATAAAAGTTTAATTATTTAAAATCCTATAAAATAATCCTATAGAATATAAATGCCTAGCACATATCCTCTTTCTTAAAAAAAAAATTCGCCTTACGATGCCTCAACAAAAATATTTAAGGTGTGTTTAGTTTTATTCAATATTCCAAACTTCATAACACTTTTCCCTCATGTGGCCTAAATAAAACGTGCTGCTATCCAGGGAATAACAAGCTGCGAAATACATTTCGGTAAATAGCCTTGATTTAAGGAACATAGATTTAGAGAGGGTTTAAGTATGGAGAAAATTTATAGAAATCTCGAGCGAGCTTGCATTTTCTGTTTCCTATGTAAGAAATTTTTTAACTATTGAGAGAAAGATTTATTATTTTAAACGTAAATAAATGGTTAAAAAGTTTAATATTTTATTTATTAGTAATTATATAGTTTAGTAAATTTGCACCTATTCAAACATATTACAGTACATTTGGGAATTATTTTTTTGTATTAATTAGGAACGAAAATTTAAGTTCAGAAATTCTGTTTATCTGTTATGTCCAACTTTATTATATAGTTGTAAATAAAAACGATATAATATACGTGTTATTTAAAAAATAGATAACAACCAAAATTGATTGTTACTATACTATTACATTAAATTTCTTATGTGGTTTCTTTTAGCAAATGCTTCATTTAGTTTATTTAAAAATATGTAATACGAATTAAATTACTTCAAGAATACATGAAATATATACTACTTACTTAATGTTTTTTGCAATTAAATTTTGAATATAATTTATTCAGCAAATAATTTATTTAAATAAGTTTCTATTTAGATAATTCAGAATTTCGAATTTAGACACTAATATTTGTCAATTAGAGTAAAGAATAATATTGTTTAAAATAATCGATTTAATCAGTTCAGAAAGTTCACATCAGAAAGTTGGTAAAATATATCAATACAGTCCCTGGACAAATTATTAGACGCACTGTATTTTTTTAGTAATGATGAAAACATACCAAAGAATGTCATATCATTAAAAAAGATGTCGTTATATGTATTAAGTATAGCAGATAATATTTTCTATTCAATAGCTTAAGTTTAGGAACACAAATGTCCTTCTAAAGGTATTTTGTTCATCATTGATTGATACATGAAATCTTGCAGTGCGTCTAATAATTTGTCCAGGGACTGTAAATCAGAATTTGGTTAATAGCGCTTTCAATATGTACAATTATCTTTAAATTCTTTTTTTTTTAATTTACTTGTATTATATATATTTGCTTCCTCTTCAAACTTTTAAATATAACCAACAAATTAATGTCCAAAATAGATGATTTGAAAACATTTGTTTTCTTTATATCGTTTTACTAATGTCAGATCACTTTTATTTAGGTAACTAAATGTAAAATTAAATTTAAGATAAAAGAAAATATATATACAATTAAACTGCTCACTCAAAACCATATAAATAAAGTTCTAAATAAATTATTGTTAGTAATGTACAAATACTTTTTCAAATAAAAGGAACCTAAAATGTATTGTACTTGAGAAAGATCAGTATAACTTCACGCGAAGACTAAGTTTATGTAGTAGAAGGATATATTTTTGAAGAATGATAGCACCTACACAAGATCCCTATGTCCCAACACGCCAAAAAGTTTCTTTTATTCTTTTAACAAAACCACTACCAGAAAAGAATTCTCCAAGTGAATTTATTTTCGAATAAGCTTTTTCAGTTTCGGTAGGAATATTGTTAATATTTTATGAATACTTACAGGTTTTATAATGCAAAAAATAGTAGTGTTTGGATGCAATGTGTTAAATAATAAATACAATATTATTCATCGTTCTTTGTTAAAAAAATATATTGTACATAAATCAAGTCAGTAACAGCTTACAGTTTTTTGATAATGTAGTAAAAATAAATTATTGTTTTAGTTGATTACAATGCTATTTTAATGGTTTTTAAGGTTTTGATGGAATAATTTCCTCTCCATAATTTTGTTTGATCATAAAGAATCATATTTAATCATGTTTTCATGATGGTGCGAAATTTTATCAACCATGCCGGCTTTTGAGCATGTTGTTGTTGTGCGAGTGTGTGATTAGTAAATTATATTTTATTGTATTCTACAGTACATCGAGCAGTCAGTTTGTACCGTAGGTAAAAAAAATTAAATAATGCATTAATTTATATTGATGATTTATTTAAACAACTTTATATTGGGAAAAAGGTTTTACTAAAAAAAACCAATTATTTATTCTGGATTTCGCAATTCAGCAGCAGTATTTCCCAAAATGACCAGGTCCGTTCTATTTAGAATATTGAATTATTTCAGCCGATAAAAACGACGTAAGATATATTTGTTTAAGACAAAATTTTTAATTTTCAGTTTTTAAAATTTTAATTTTGCACTGTAAATTTAATCTAATAAAGTGTTAATTTAAGTTAAATTAATGAAATAAAGTTCGTTATTTGTCATTATATGTTGAATTTTGTAAACGGATAAATTGGCCCAATTTTGAACCTTTATTTTGTGGAAGTTTTTTTGCTTGTAAAAATAAAGAGCGTCAGCGATAAGAATGAGACAATTCGATTTTGGCTAACTAATGCGAGAAATTCGTAACATACACATTTTTACACTACCTTTAGAAAGTATATCACGCACACTTTAAAATAAGATACGATGTTGATTGTTGCTGCTGCAAGGTTCGCCATGCCAGCTCATTTATCGAATGCTATTCGAAAATAAAAAGTACAATTCTATAATTTCAATGCCAGAAGATGCAAGAATATAGTTTATAAAAATTTTAAAAAGCGGAAAATTTCAAAAGAAACTATATATCGTCTTTTAAAACAGTATGATAAACAATTAAACATCAAAATTTCTCGAAATTTTGGAAAAAATCCGGAAAAGAACTTAACTCTTGTAAAGAAGGTTAAGAAAGTCGTGTAAAAGAAATCCGATAGTTCAGTGCGCCAAATCGTCGGGAAATTGAAGATATCTAAATCTTAAGTTCTCAAAATTATTAAATAAGATTTAAAATTAAAAGCTTTTAAGGAAAAAATTGTTCCTAAATACATTAAAGATCGAGCAAAGAAGAACTCTTCAAAAATTTATAAGAAATTGATTCCATCTGGATCAGGACTGAAACTCGTCTTTAATGACGAGTCTCATTTCATGTATGATCCCAATAATACTGGTGGTAGTAAGTACTACTATTCTGCTTCATCTGATTCTGTTCCCGTAGAATATAGAATCAAACTTAAAGAGATATTCACCAAAAAAGAGATGGTGTGGCACTCCATGGATGAGGATGGGGATGTGTCCAAACTGGTCTCTTTGAGGGAACTGTGAATGGTAAAATTTACTTGCAACTATGCATAAGTAGAGTACCGATACCCTTCACACTCCAGAATATAGATTTCATACCCAAGATGGACAATGCGCCTAACGTCCCACAAGCAAGCGGGATAGAAAATGTTTGGGTAATCATGAAATGTAAATATTAGTACTAGAAAAAGGAGCACAAAAACTTTGCCCAATCCAAGAGGGTATAACATGGTCTCCTTAAATCAGCATCGGAATAAATTGTACAAAATGTCATGACGACGGCTAGAAGAAATCTTCGCAAAATTTGACCTAAAGATGTATATCCGTCGATTTGAAGTGTCAAAAGTAAATAAAATTGTTTGTTTGTCAATTTGATGCAAGTAGCATTCATGTAAGTAATATTTTGTTAAATTTAAAAGAAAACCAAGTTGTCTCATTCCTATCGCGGACGCGTTTTATTCTTAGCTTTTTCATAAAAAAATATTGATTAGTCCTGTTTTTCTATAAGCATCTACATTAGAAACTAAAGTGTTTCAACTGCTAGCAAATGGAAAAAAAAACTAACGAAACTGAATAAACACATCCGACTCTGTTACTGAATTTTTTTACAGCAATAATAAACGTAATTTTCAGCAAATTCCTCCGTTCTTTTATCCTAATGCGTTGCTGGTACCAGATGGGAGTTACGGGTTCCGCTTACTCCCATAGAAATTGATCTTAAGCTTTTCGCATAAATCAATCTAAGGTAGTCAGGAAATGCATAAGAGCTGGGTTTCCAGTTGTATATTTAACTTTGGAATAATAAAAAATGAAAGATTGAAGGAATTTTCTGTTTAAAGATGAGTGGAAGGGATAAACAAATGTTTTTAAAGTGAACACGTGTTTAAGAAAAAACATCGATGTTAGCATTAAATAAATAATGTTTATTTATCTGGATAAAAAATACGTTGGTAAGAATAAAACTGCAGTTTTTCAAAATAAGTGAAAACAAATGCATAGTTTACTCGTTTGGACATAACACCTTTATAGTGCAATTCTATGATAGTATCTTTGATAATTTCAAAATTTATATCATTTAAACTACCCTTCATTTATGAAAAATATGTAATAAGACGATATTTTACTTATCACGTGCAACTGAAGATATTTTTAGACATGTGCATTTTATTTTTTCTCACTGTAATCTATTTATTCTTAAAATAAGAAAACCATGTAATTGTATATTAAATTTAAAAGTTAATTATAAGAAATATCGCTTTGAAATTACTAGTTAAATATCTGTGTTGTCTATTAGCGTGAAAAAAAAAGTCCACCCTGAACCGTTTTTTTTAAAACTGAAACGAGTGGATTTTTTTATATTTACATAAGTTACCTAACAATTTAAAATAACTTTTTAATAAAACTATTAATCATGGTCATTTGTTATATTTTCATCTAAAACTTTAAAAAAATAATTTACCCTACAATACCTCCTATTTTTTTGTTTCTCGCCCCCTACTGGTTATTTCCCATTTTATTCATATATGCGTTTTATATGTTTGCGTGTAAAAAGCAAAAACATCACAAAGGAAGGAAGGGGGAAAACAAAGGGCAAAAAATCCAGGCGCGGAATTTTACCCAAAAGAGAAGGGAACATTTCTACTTTCGCGACGTTTTGTATAATGCAATCTGTCAAGTCAAAAGTAGAACCGAATTCCTAAGAGAATGCAGGCTGCGTGGATACGCTGGAGCCAAACTAAGAGATAACAAAAAGCAAGAATCACAGTCTCACTCCACTGAATTTTGATGTAAAAGAATGGATATGGAATAAAGTCTGTTTTTAGTGTGTTCGTTTGTTGGCTTTGAAGAAGGGAAGGCTCAAGTGTGTTTTAATTCTATTCGACGATAAAAAAAATCAATGTTTAAATCGGGACAACTTTAAGGTGTAAGGTTTAATTTTTTTCATTGCCTTTATCGAAATATTTGTTTTTTGTTGATTTGAAGGTTTATTGAGAAAAATTGTAAGGAAATGTCTTTCAATTGAAACGTATAAGTTTTGAAGGAGATGTCCATGAACGGAAAAGTGCAGATCTCCCTTTGAGTTAACACGGGACATCAGTCACTTTTTCTCTTACGGTTAGATATGGGAAAAGTTTAAAATAAGGGGGGGGGGGGGTATCTTATGCTTTTTAACATGTAGCAAGTATGATTCAGTTGCTTACATAGCACTGTACGTGGTGCAATGGCATTTCTGCCATGTTAACTAAATGAAAAAAAAATGTTTTTTTCGCTCATAGTGCAATGTTGTAATACATTATAGGATGACATTTATTAGGAATAGACACATATTTATCATCTAAATTAAAAAAAAAAATCAGAAGCCTTTTTGGCCTTAACTGAAATTTTCTGAAAATATACACTCTTAAAACAAACGAGCGATTTTAACTCAGTCTGAGTTAATTTCCACTCCTTTCCGTGCCGAAAATGCACTTCTCCTATAGGAGTGAATTTCACTCTTTTTCGGAGTGGGTAAAAGAAATAAAAGAAAACAATCTGCGTCTTACACTCTTAAAACGAGCGGTTTTAACTCAGTCTGAGTTAATTTCCACTCCTTTCCGGTGCCGAAAATGCACTTCTCCTATAGGAGTGAATTTCACTCTTTTGTTTTAAGAGTGTAAATGAGCTTCTATAAACGGTGTGTTTCCTATCAGTTGAGAAACCTTTTCTATTATTTTAAAGTAAATAAATTTTCTCGACCAATAATTAGACAAGCCCACCCAACGTCACCAAATGTGCGAAAAGTGTTTTTTAATGGGTTTTATACACAGGTTAGCCGTTCCTAAGTCGTCATTCTATCAAGTTGTTATTATGGATCTTTAGTGTCGATCTTCATTTTATTAGCAAGTTTGTCATCAATGTATCCAATTTATTGCCATATAACGGGCCAAGTACTAGAAATAGGGTATTTTACTACATAATTGAGATTTTAACTTGAAATAACATTATTATACAATTATGGTTTAACGAGGATTTATGAAAGAAATTACGATGGCAGTACGTTCATATTGAGGACGCTTTTTGTGTTATGAGGCTGTGCATTATGCAGAGCATTTTGAGTTTTGGAATTATAAGTTTCTATAAGCAACGGGATATGGGCAATTCTACCATAATTTTTAATTTTACGTCCCTTGGGCATAACTTTAAAAAATTAATATTTCTTTTCAATTTTTTCTTATTACACTAATAGACTGGTCCTTATATAATTGCAAGACGGAGTTTTAAAGCAAAGAAACTCTAAAAAATTTTTAGGACACAAAGCAATGCAGAAAATTCCTTACCTTCCCATGTCCCGAATGTTAAATTTTTAGTTTAGGCATCAAACTAACACATTTTTGAGCTAAAAATTACATTCATTTGGATATAAATTGAACTAATAATATATCTTAACAAATTCTTTCCTTAGAATTTTGGCTTTTAATATTTATAATGTGTATTTATCTGCTCCTAACTTTGTCACTGGGTTTTGTTACATTCGCTGACCTCATTACTAAAGTGGCGGAGACAGGCACTGGATGGAGCTACAGTGATTCTTCAATCATGAAAACTGTATTGCAGAAAACTCACATTTCAGTTAGAAGCCGCATTTTTTTGCTATATTTCACGAATAAGCCTAAAATTTAAAAACCCCAGTAAAATGAGCTGCGTGGCTTTATAACTTTCCTTACCACCCCCCATGGTTATGGTTAATTTTTGCTTAATAATTGGAATTTTTTTCTATAAATATGTTTAAGTGGAGTATAAGGAGTAAAAAAATCCATTTTTATTAAACTGGAGTTAGTTTCAACACAAAAACGACCGGAAAACATCGGGAATTTCCTCACTGTCCGTTCTTTACCTTCCGTTCCTAAACATCACAATGATCTAGGGATGGAAAACCGAAACCTGTGTTAAGACTAACCGGTTTGTTCGTGACTTCGTTTTCCTTGAAAATTAGTTATTTTCATAAGGCCAGTTTAAACCGGTTTCTTTGAAATCGTTTTTTTTTAAACTGCCATCCCTAAATGTTTTTTTTTAATCAAATGAGCCTTGCTGAACTTTTTTTTTGAATTCTAGAACCCTTATAAACCTTTTTACAAATATTTAAAGTGATTTTGAAAAAATAAATTTTACAAATTTTTTATACCTGAAATTAAAAATTATGGTAGAACTGACCATATATTACTTAATAATGAACGGGGACAATAGTATAGACTTATTACATAGCAGATTAAAGAATGCGTATACTTGAATAATTTTTTTAGTCCGTGTGATGAACGGGTATGTATTTGCTAGAAATAACATAAAAAAGGAATCATATATTAATTTTCCGATGACATTAACATTTACAGTTAACCCTTCAAAATAAAATTTGAATTTAAACACGAGTGTTATATATCAATCTATATAGCAATTTCCGAAACAAAATATGATTGATAGCCTTCAACATGTTCTATTTGATTTATGATGTATGCGGTTAAGAAGATTTGGTACCTGTGTGGGCAGAAACATGTAAAATTGAAATATTTTATATGCCCCCAGCATTGAAATTTTATTGCCTACTTATGGAAATTGAGCTAATACAAGTCAATGAAGATTTTTATAACCGAAAAATGTCAGGCCTCATTTGAAGCAAAATAAATTTGTAAGAAAAAAAGCAGTAATTGGGATAGACATATATAAAATTGCTTTGGGTTTTATGAAGATTTTATTAAAAATATTGGATAATACCTAAATACATCAATGTGGGCAACAGTTATTGGGGCAAGTATGAAAAAACATTAACAAATAATTGTAATAATCATTTAACATTTCAAAATTCAAATTAACAATTAACATTTCAAAATTTTTTACATTCATTTTTTGAATATACACCCATTAGAAAGCATCCGCAAAACGGGACTTGGACCCACAGCCCTTTTATTTACGAAATATAAGCCTTAACGAAATAAAGTCGTGTAATTTTAACAAAATTTATTTAAATTTTAAAGTTTTTCTCAATATCTGACATGCTCTAAGGCAACTTTTCATGTAGATAGGTTCATGTATCCCAAAATAATAAAGAATATATGTATGATGTTGCCACAAATCCTTCATTTTTTAATAACTCAGAAGTTATTCAATGTTTGTAGAAAACAATTCCTTGAATAGATTGTTTTATTGAAAAAATAAAATAGTAAATTAAGGTAGATACTTTTCTTTTGTGAACCTTTTATTTCATTTCAAAACATATACTGTTGAAATTTATTGTGAATTTTTGTAAATTTTTGAGTAAACTGTTAAAGGGGGAAATAAAAATGATTTAACAAAAACATGAATTTTTTGGTCTATAGTGAACTGCTGCGACTATTTTCTACACAGTGGATTCATGAGATATTTTCTTTGAGACATGAAACTATTATATCACGTTATTTGGCGTTAAATACTTTTAAGTTTTGTAATTGACTATTTAAAGCTCTAAACACACTTCATTTTATATCATAAATACAAAAATGACTTTTCACGTTGAAATGTTTATCATTAATTTTTCCAAACAATGCATTCTTGCAAATTTCCGATTTTTGTAATGTATTCGTCACTATGGTAAGTTATTTTGTTAATAATTTCAATTTCTTGGTACAATCGCATTGTATGAGCTTTGTTTTCAACAAAATAATTATATACGATAACGTTTAAACTAAGATATTTTAAAAAATAAAGGATTTCCAAAATACTAATTTCAGCAGCTAATAAACAAAATAAGCATCGTCGAAATTATAATTATTATTTTTGTTCTTGTGTATTGCTCCCTAAGTTGAATATCCTTAACTTAAAAGTTGATCGGTCGAATTTCAACTCTCTTGAGTTTATAATTTTTTTTAAAGGCATAAAGCTTTTGACAAATCTAAACAACCTACTCGCACAAAATTAAGTTTTCACAAATAAAAATATTTTAAATAAACTCTTATTCTGACAAATTTGACTTAGGAATCGAAATTATTGAAGTGGTTATATAAAAAAAATCTTTACAACACCGCATGCTATCGGAACTTTACCACAGTTCGTTAAACTCAAGTTTGGGACAAAAACTCTTAGTGGAAAGAAGACCAATGTTTGATTATATATAACACCATATCTGCCCATTTTCTGCAAAGAAATCCCCAAAAGACACGTCATATTTTTTATTGACAGAAAACAAATAACCAACTCTTCCTCACTAGCCTCCAAAACAATGACAAAACCGGTGAAATCCCCTCCTTTTTGTTTATATTATCATACAACTGTTCACAATTCAGAGGCGTCGAAATATTCAACCTCAGCCAAAAATGCGCAGCATAAAATAATATGCTCTCTGATCTGGACTGCTTGTATTTTGTGTCACGTGAGGTGGGAGCTTAAGAGTTTGTTTTCTGAGTCTTGAGAATTTGCATATATTTTCCGTGATTCTGTTTAACTGCAAAAGGAAGGCGCTGAGGCTGCCTTCTATACGGAAGAGTATTAAGAGACAATAGTAGAGGAAAACAACGTAAATAATGGATATGTTGCGAGTTGAAAAAGCAAAAAACAATAAACACCTGTTTGAAATTTGAGGAATTCAGAATTATTCTATGCATATTTTAAAGCGCACCTGAAATGGAAGAATGCGAATATTTAAAAAAAAACCTGGTTGAAACTCTTTGTTTTTCCTTAATTAATCCAAAATTGTTTTAAAATTTTTATTTAACTAATATATATATGCAATAGTTTCAGGTAACAAATTTGTTTCATTAATTTTTTTTGTATAATTATTTTATGAACATAAATAAATTTTCTTACCTTCGTGATTCTGTTTACATGCGAAGTGATTTCTACTAAACTGCAGTTCGTTAAAGAGATAAATTGATAAGAGAAAATAGTAAAGGATGAAAGTTACATAAAAACATATTTCAGTTAGAAACGTATACATATTTTACACTTTTTATTTAGTTAGTATAACAATTTAAACTCCAAACAAGTTCTAGTATCGATCTTCGTACCATATTTAAAGTTTGTGTGCGATCGAAGTACTTGCATATTAACTACATTTTCTTCCGCATAAACTTTTTCCTAGACATAGACTGTAATCTTAAGATTACCTGAGTGCCGTTGAAATTGATCCCATAAATTTGCCTTATACGTGATTCGGTAGTGTCAAGTTTATTATAATAAATTCATTTAATATTATATAGTATATATCCCAGAAAGATTGTTATTATTCTTAAGAAAATGTATAGGGTCAGGTGGGGTAAAATAAGTCACGGGGTAAAATAGGTCAGTTTTAAAACAAAATTCCTTAAAAACAAATGAGAACTCTTTCTTCTTCTGATGCCAGTTTTATATTTTATTGATACTGTTCATCACTTTATATGCAAAACTAACTGTAAATTCTATTGTGCAGTTACAGTTTTTTTGCCATTATATGTTTTCATTTGGTAAACTATAAATTCTGGCTGAAGAAAACTTTTGTTTTAAGAAAAGTTAGATTTACGTGTATATTAAATTTTTATCTTATTGTATACAGATTCTGTTCAAGAATAAATTCGGAAAGTTTCAAAGTAAAAAAAAGGAAAATCTAAATTTTTGGTTTGGAGCAAAAAAAACTGAGTGGGGTAAAATAGGTCATATTTTAATATAGGCACACTGTTAAAAAAACCTGAAATTTCAGGCGAAAAATTACTGATTTTAACGAAACTTTCCCGTAACGACTGAAAACGGATTTTTCCTTCTGAAAACGGGTTTCTCCTTCTAAAAACGGAAAATGTCCGTAAACCGCAAGCGAAGAGATGAAAACGGAATTTTCCCGTTTTTAGACTGCCATACTTTTATTACCCTATCGTAGAATTGGCGATAATGCACTAAGAATACACACATCGAAAGTCGAACATCAAATACCTGTTTTGCCAAGCCCGTCAGTGGCCGAGTGGTTAGGGCATCAGCCTAGATATTCAACCTTCTCAGGAATGCGGGGGTTCGAATCCCACCTACTGCCATTCATCCTATAAATCGGATATGTGCTGGAAATAGTAAAAAAATCCTCAATTCACGGATGGGCCGAGTACGCAGGAACAGACGTGCTCGTTAAATCTGTGGAGTCCAAAGTCCCGACGGCATTGGCGTACGATGTCGCTCGAAGTTCCGTTGGGTGCCAAATGGAAAATTTTAATAACGGAGAAATATAAGAAACGGAACTTAAGTAGAAACACGGGAAAATGAAAAATTTTAATAACGGAGAAATAAGAAACGGAACTTCTGTAATTACACGGGAAAATACTTAACAAAACGGGAAAGTCCCGGCAACTCTGCTGCCGGTACTTTTCCCGTTAACTTCAGTAATTTTTTTTTACAGTGTACGGCTAAGAACACATTATACAACTAACATCATTTTTTGCTTTTTAAATCACTTTCTGATAACTACTATTCTTAGAAATTGCTTTTAATATTAGTTTGTCACTCTTTTACTCTTAAATGACTGAAAATTTGAAATCCATTGCCCCCTTCATTATTAAAAACCATTTTCGAGAATTCAATCCAAAAACAGTGTTGGTGGATTCAAAAGAAGTGGCATATTTCCTCGAAAGATATTGTATGAAAACAAATGCTTAAAAACCATGTCCCACGCACAATTCCAACAGTTGAATCAATGGTAATCCCATCATCAATTTAAAAAAGTCAAGCTGTTGCAGCAGCGTCATCTACGTCGGTAACTACAACACGTCAGATGGTTTGAGCTACTCTTCAAGATGACTCAAGTATATATAGGTTCTCTTTTAAAGCACATCAAATCTGCAATCGTAGAGACACTTCTCCAAGCTAGCAATTGCTTGGAAGGAGGCCATGCAGAATGCAAAAAAACAGAAAACTTATGCAGCCAGAAATGGGAGAAATTTTAACTATTTCAACTTCGTTAAATAGGCTACATATCAAAAATTCAAGAGTGAAAAAGAAATCTGCAAAAAGTGTCTGTAGGGAAACAGAGAAGAAATGAAACCATTACATGTGAAAAAACTACCCCATTGAGCTAAGATAGTTTTGACAATTTCAATTCACTGCAAATAAGAAAGTGGGTCCAGGTCGAGTTTTTGGAGATAAAACCAAGAAGTTATTTCTTGGTATTCTTTCACAAATTGAAGAAGACTTATACACAGCAATATTTTCAAGAGAAAAAGAAAGTTCCTATTTAATTTTCTCTTAAAGAGATAATGTTTCGGATGGGGATGCTCCTCAAATTATAAAAGTCCTTCCCGATCCAGGATTGATCCTCAGGGGACAGTATTAGTTCTTGTGAAGATTTATATCATCTTACCTGATTGCTTTCTAAACAATGTTAAAAAGAAATTTTAAAAATTGAGTAATTGAAGCTGTTTTTAAAGCATGACTTATTTTACCCCACTACTGACCTATTTTACCCCACCCCATGGGGTAAAATAAGTCATTGACAGCACTTTTTCAAACACATCAATATCAATTATTTGTTTATTACGGGAAATTTCACTTTAAATGTTATCAGAAATGTTCATTTGCTTATCCTAAATATTTTTTACACTGGTAAAATAATATTTTTATTGCTCTGAAGGTGTGAATGCAAAATGTGCTGGTTTTTTTTACCTATTTTACCCCACATGACCCTACCGAATTAATTGTAAACTTTCAAGCTAAACACCTGCAGCTCACATTGTACTTTATAGAACAAATAACACTATTTCTTGTTTTTATAATTTTAGAGTTAAATAATACTTTAATAAATAACCATAAGGATATTGCAATGAACTTTTAATACATTTATTCAGATTGAAATTTTCGGCTTTTTGTGCCTAAGAATGACATCTTTACTGTTATATAGTAATAAATTTACATAATTTTTTTAAAAAATAGTTTGATTGATGCGTAATTTTTAATCAATTGTTTGCAGTAGTACCAAATAAACAATCAAATAACTTTGAAAACATATCCCCATTTTAGTATGTATCAATGTATATGTAATTGAGCTTAAAACATTCAAAGCAAACCATGCACAAAATGATAAAAAATATCGGCTGCATATTTCGCCTTCAATTGTTATTTTCTTCGTTGAAGTAAACTTATGTTTGGAGTGTCATTTTGTGTTACGTAAATGTCTTTCTGTGAATCTATATCTTGTTTTGACACTTCAATTTGCTCCAACACTTCGCAAATCCGCAACGCACGTTTATTTCTTTTGCATCGCAATATCATTTAAGAAACTTGTATTCATGCATTGATTGAACACGAATGTTTTATAAAATTTCTTGTATATATTTTTGAATTATTACTCATGTGGCTTTACTTCAATTTCCTATAAACAGAAAGCAAATGTAGAATAAAAACAGTACGCTTAAATAAAATGCATCGAAAACAAATGTTTAATGTCTATTTTTACCTTGAGAGGGTTTGGGTTTAGAAGAAATGTTAATATCGGAAACCTGTCAATATGATTTTACACTCATGAGTGAATCATATATAGAAGTCTTGATTTATTAAAAAATATTCGATTCTGAAAATATTTGTGACTTTCAAGTGTCTTTATTAGAGAAAAAAAGTAAAGCTTTTCTATTTCTAGGGGAATGTTTAGATTTTCAACAGGAATTTCTTGAGAGATTAGATTTAATAAAATTTAAATTCTACCGTTTCTGAATTGATAAAGTTTCTACAATATTGAAATTCTAATGTAGTTTTCGGTAACTAAATGCATAATATTCGATTTGAATCAAGGCATTTCGTATTTTTTCTGAAAATTGGCAATTGTAAGTCGTATAACTATTCTGTATATCATACCGTATAACTATACTGTCGTAACTATTTTGTATTATTATACACTGTAAAATAAAAATATGAATACATTTTAATCGAATTTTAGTTTAAAAATGACAATTTTGTAAAAAAATATTGATTGTTTATAGAGAAAATATGAATAAAAATAATTAAAAATACATAATTTATAGACATTAGTTAATTTATAGATTTTAAGGATTTTTTTTAAAGTTCTAAAACTGATAGGAGCAATATTTTAAATACAATTGTGAAAACGATGTTTGTTTTTGCATTTTATTTATAATAAATATAGTTAAAATTGAAAACTAAAAATAGTCGAACCAAATTTCTTAATTTTAATTTCGCATGATATTTTTTTTGTCCTTCACATATAGTAGTGTTGAGTAATATTCTTTATTCTATGTTACATAAATATGGTAATAAACAATGTAATGCTACTTGTAAATCCTTCAAGCCGAAAACTGTGTTTGAAAAAAAAGTAGCAAAAATGTTTCCAAAAGATGTCAATACATTATTCAAATAAGCGATTAAAATTTGCATTAACTTTTACTTCACGTCATTACATAAAAGCATTCGCTTAAATTATGTGGCTACGTACAGAAAGGCGTAAGTGAAATGTTGTAAAATAGCGTATAGGCCCTTTAACTTCGGAGGTTCAGAATTCTACTGCTTTTCAAATCTCGTAAACAAACAAAAACTGAGTATCCCTTCACAAATTTGACATAAAAGAACCAATACGTTGTCGATTTTTATACTCCTTGAATGAACTTTTTTTTCACTTACTTTTATGACTTCATTTGCTGCAATAATTTGAGAAAAATGTAACTAACATACTTGATTTTGATTGAATTGGCAATAAAGGTGGTTTCGGAAATAAAGGTTTCTTTAAAACTTTATTGGTCATTTTTAAGTACTAAAACGGTAAATTGTTAATAATTATAAGGAGTAAACCGTTAAGAACTATATTGTTAAAAGCTTTATGGTTAATTTGCAATAAACATGGATGAATTGAAACATGGATGAAAACAGGATGAATTGTTAAGAACCATGGGAGTATATTATTAAGAAATGTGCAAGTAAATTTGTTAGAACTGTAAGGGTAAATTGTTAAAATTCATATGAATAAATATATAAAAATTATAATGAGGGCTTTTAGGGAGTAAAAAGAGAAAACTATATCACCGTTTGAACTGTTTTACGACGATTTATTTTCATGAATTGAATAAGTAATATGGAATCTACAAATTTTTATTATAAAATTCAATCTGTTTTTAATAAATAAACGATACAAATGTTGTAAGAGTGTGTATTTTGGGAAAAATTGTTGAAGATCACTTTACTGAAACGTGCACACAGAAAAAATTTTTACTCAGAAATCCGACGAATTAATTATGGTCGTGTTAGGTTTTTTAAAGGTTATGAAATATGACTACCAAATTGCCTTTATTTAAAGTAAACATAGTTTGAATAATGTTGAAATCCATGAAACTAAATTTTTACAAAAATGGTATTTACAACATTGTCAAGAGAGTGGTACGAAAAGCCGGATGAACAAAAACGTTTTCACACTTCCACGGGTCTCTAATATGAGGTGAAAAAATTGTATTTTTTCCAAAGACAAATTCGTGATTGAAATTCGATGTGGAGTCGATATTTATGGAAATTTCCCATGTTCTAGTCTCACGGGTAATATTTTCCAATATTTCGTCATCAATTTTTTGGTACATTTACCAATATCTGGTATTGGTTGATTTGCAACGGAAGTAATGATCTTCGAGGTTTAGTTTGAATAAAATATCTAGAATCCAGTATTCAACAGAAAATAAACATATGTGAAGAAAGAGAAACCGGAAAGTCGAACTTGTAAGTTTTTGTACTGGATATTTGAAATTGTGCACTTATTTTTTTCTATTAGGTTTATTGTTTTATTTTCAAATGAACATTTTTAAACTTTTATGATAGTCAAAATTATAAGGTTTCATAGATTCTTACTCAACAGGAGATAAAATAAAAAAAGGAACAATTATAGGTTTTTTTTATATTTTTATTTGTCTATGAATTATAGTTTTTAATTGTACAAAAATATACATGTGTGGTTACAAGTAAGTTTTAGTAATGCATCCTTATTTAAAAAAAAAATAGAGGTATGCCATTATAGATGTACAAAGTCGACTTATCCGTTATTACCTTCAATTACCTTATGTGAAATATAAGTTAATGAGTCTTGAAATATATAGTCAAAAATTGGAAATGGATATTTTGTGTTTTCTACACGTTTTGGAGGGTGCTGATTCTAAAAAAGTGGTTTTTGAACATCGGTCTGTCTGTCTGCCTGCAACCATTCTATAGCTCGAACTAAAATGCTACGGACTTCAAATTCGGAACACGAGTACCTAGTACCTGTTGGATGTCATCATAAAGTTTTCGGGAAAATTGCGCTTGCGCATGGGGTTGCTGCCATATAACTTTTTTTGGTTTTAAAGGTATTGATGAAAAACGAAACAAGCTCCAAACTTCAAATTTGACTACCTTATAAGGTATATAATTACATTTAAATGTGTATATAATTACATTTGAATGTGTTTGATTTATTGAGTGGTAATTAAAAGTCGTTTAGTGGTTCACACACCTAGTTTTTAATCGTTTCTTTGATGACTTTCCTACTAACGATAACAGTACCTTACTCATAATTATCACAAGTCTCTCAGTCAATTCTCTTAGCGAAAATGTTACGCTGGAAGGTTAATCTATGATAGTTAAGTCTTGTACAGATTGATTATTAGATATACTTACTCGCGTATATTGTCCGTAATAAGTTATGTCGTGTAAGCCATATTTTTTATTTGTCTAATGGCTGTATTAACACGACTAATTTGTTTAAGAATGACACAGTTAAACAAAACCAATAGCCAATATTTCTTTTGTATGAATACTGCAACATTTATTGGTGCGAGAAGCAAGTCATACATTATTTTTTAATAAAAAAATACATATTTAGCTAGTATAATGCATCAAATATAAACGTTTAATTGCACGGGATAAATCTCGTTGTATATAGCTAGGATGTCGAAATATTGTCTTCGTAAATAGTTCAATACACCATAAATGCTTTCTACTGTCTCTGAGAAAATATAGGGACAATTTACGCGAAAGGTGTAAGTAGAAAGAAGTAGCCCATTGATAACAGGTACTTTTAGGGGCAGTTACTAAATCTTTTTTTAGACGTATGCACTTAGTGCTGACATATGCGTAAATTGCAATAAAAATGTTTATAGAGCTTAAATAAATATATTTTACCACTAGCTGAATAATAAGAAATATTAATTATATCAGATTTACACCATTCGTTAATCAAAAAGGTAATGCGAGACAAAAAAAAAATATATTTCTATTTTTTAGCTTATTCAATTCTATTTTTTAAATTTATTTTTGTTTAATTTTTTAATACTTAATTTTCATCGTTAATAACTTGATATTTTGATGTTTATACTTTTTACTTACTTTGTACTTTGTTTTATGGAATATTGTAACTAGTCTAATGTCTTGGAACAGCATTATAAATGCACTTCTGTAACGTACTAAATGATATTGTCCCCCTATTTTTATCAATAATTATCGGTATTACCGAGTACTTGATTTAACTAATGCCTAATTAAAAATTAACCAATAATTTGATTTTCATACATGCTTTTTTATCATGTATTTAAAAAGCTGTAATATTGAATTTTAAAATGCTATTTTAATTTAAACGAACAGAAACGACATTTTAGATTTACGATTAGCAAAACTTCCACGTTTTACGAAAAATATTCCTTAGAACTGACAGTCTGTTTACCCAAGCACACAGAAGTTGATGAAACCCGTTTGATAATAGGCATGCGGTGTAAGATAACAGCTATGAAAATTTTAGTGTCCCTCTGCGGCAGTAAAATAAGAGAAGGCAAGTTTAAAAGCTCCTCTGTTTTCTGTGATGGATATACGAAGACAGTAAATATTGGGGCACGAAGTCTTTAGGGGAAGCAACACAAATCATGTAGTTTCCATGCATTTCTTTTACAGATTTTGTAATTAAAATGATTGATGTGTATGGATTAATAACTTTAAAGATTAAAGGAAATTATTATGAAAAGATTAAATAACCATTTAAGCAATCCGGTTTTTAGTTTAATTAAAAATAAGTGGGTTAAATTTATTGAAATGATGCAAGTTGGGTTCGTTGAATAATATATTTTTACTTTTATAAAAATAGATGTTCACTGTTATAACGTAGGAGATGGGTCAGTCTTCTATTAAAGTATACATATTTTTGCATGAATTTTGTGAGCGGCTACACAAATGTACCTTTTACAAATATGTTATTGTATCATTTTAACGGTTTTTCTTATTAAATTCATTTGTAAGGGAACTGAAAAACAAAATGTATACTTTTGTGAACTTGTTTTTTTGTTGACCGATCAAAAGTGTTTGGAATTTTAATGAAATTCAGATATTGAAACATTAAGTATAACAAAATATTTATGTAATTATTGAAACAAGTACTTATTAATATTTATTCAAATAACCTTTTTTGTTATTTGAATTCAAGTATTAATTTGATTTGGACACTTCTGTTTGATCAATGTGGTAAGTTTTTACTACACAAAATAAATGTCTAAAGTTTCTTGGTTTAAGTGCCATTCATATATTTTCTTGGGTTTCTTTAATAAGCACAACAACAACAACTAATATTTAGTTCTAATATTTGTTTGAATATAGTATTGCACATTAAATGAAGGTTTTTTTACATACTGTACATACATAGATTGTTTTGTAACAATTATATCAATATGGTTTCATTAAATTAACATTACAATTAACTGAAAAAATTTAATAATAAAATTATAACATCATTATGTCAATATTGTTTGAATTGCATTAACGTCAAAAATTGACTGATAAAAACCATGAAAACTATTATATTAAAAAAAAAATATTGTCTCAATAACTTTAGTATATTCAACTATATATTTTTTCTATTTAATATCTATTTATTATAGCAAATTATTTACAGTTTGAAGTACACTTTAGTGCACAAATGCCAAAAAAATGCTGCTGCAATTTTCATTCAAGTCTCAATGCAAAATTCAAAATTTCAAAGCTTTTGAAAGGCTAAACTTCAAATTTATGCCTAGCCCATACAACTTATGTCAAAATTTATGCCCTAAATCTATACACCCCAAAACCAAGGCCTCACACGCAAATCGGCAAGTGCTTTTTATCATCATATGTAACAGGAAACTGACAGAATGTTTAATAACAGAGCAGATAGAGTGCTGTTTAAACAACTCCTTATACATAGTACGAGAATCTACAGTCAAAACTCCCGTCTAAGAAAGCGTGGAAAGTTTTATAGCCCCATGGGTGTCATAAAATCGTGACAGCCAGATGCGATGCAGGCCTCCCCCTCCCTAGTATTACACTAGGTTAAGAACGCTCGGTACCCTAGGGAATGTTCGAGGTTAAGGATACGGCTCCCTACCAATTTGTTCACATTTGTATCCGGTGCGGTCAGTTTTGGTGGTGAAAAAACCCTTTGGGATGTTTTTACAAGGGATTAGGGTCTTTAGTGTGGAAAATATGGAAAGTTTGGCATGGAGGTGTAAAACCCTGCTAACTTTTATTCGACAATTGTTTTGTAATAGGCCAAGAAAAGGTTTATTTCATTCAGAAATATTTATTCATTCATTGCAAACTAATTGAAATAAGGATGTTTTCCAAAAAATTCTAGACACAGTTATTTTAAGGAACAAATAAAAAAATTGCAATTTTGGCCTTCACTTTGGCCAAGGTGTAAAACCTTGCTAACTTTTTACTTGACAACTACTGTTTTTACATAGGTGAAGAAAGGGTGGTGTTTCATTTAAAAAAAAGGTAAGAAACTAATTGAAATAGGGTTTATTTCAGAAAACTTTGGACTCAGTTATTCTGAGATGCCGAAAAACAAAATTAAGACAATTTTGGCCTTTAAGGGGGACTTTGGCCAAAGTGTTAAATTTAGCTATTTTTTACTTGACAACTATTTTGGAATAGGACAAGAAAGGGTTGTATTTCAATAAAAAAAGCCAATAGACTAATTAAAATAAGGATGTTTTCCAAAAAAACTTTTGACGCAGTTATTATGAAGAGGCCAAAAAAAAAAAAAAAAAAAATTGGGACCATTTAGAGCCTTTAAGAGGAACTTTGGCCATATTGTACAAACCTGCTAACTTTTTACTTGACAACTGTTTCCCTACGGTCAAGAAAAAGTTATAGTTCATTAAAAAATCAACTAATTGGAATAGGAAAGATTTCTGAAATACTTTGAAAACAGCTATTATAAGGGGCAAAAACATAATTGGGACAATTTTGGCCTGGGAAACTTCTATGGTGTAGCTTTGTGGTGGTGAAACTTCGTTGGCTTAAAGGCAAAACTCTACTAACTTTCCCAACTTCTTAACGTAACATCTATTGTGTCATAGGTAAAAATTTAAATCGGGGTAATTTCTGAAAAGGTTTGAACACAGTTATTCTAAGGGGACAAAATTGTCCCCTCTTCCTATTAATTAAACTAATTGATTTAAATGGATGAAGTTTATTGCAAGCTGTCAGAGATCACAGGTTCACCTAGATTAAAATTTATATATTAATCTTAAGAGAAACAATTAAACTTTAAAATTCTTATATTCTTTAACATTTTTTCGAGTTTCCTTTAAATAGAAAATTATGTGTTTATAAACTAATAAACAATGTGATCTCCTATCAGTTACAAAGTCAAATTTACATCCATTACTGAACATCGGAAGATTAAACTTCTGAAGAAGTTTGTTTGATGGATGTACATGTGTTGAAATTATAAACAAATCTTGGTTTAAACACTTTGTTTTCCTTGTCAAGTGTAAAAGTTCAAGCTTAAAATTGTGTTTGACATAATTTAGATCAACACTATTCAATTATTTCTAAGGAATACATTATGCCAAAAAAGTTTGTTTAATTTTAATTTTGGCACTGTTAAATGTGTTTATTTTGTATAATTAGATTAAGATATTTTTATGTACTGGTTTTTGGATATTTTACTTGCTTAATTATTATTAATAATTAATTTAGATTTTTTTTAAAAATTGTAACATTGAAACACGTTAGAAATACCTACAGTTATGAGTGAATACTCTGAAAACGAACCCTTTGACGCAAAAAATCTCGGAAAAAAATATTGATGAAAGTTTTTGAAACTTTGGATTTGAGTTACAATTACTTACTACATTGGAAATATATCATCGGTACAGATCATATAATTAATATTAATTATTCTGATGGTAGGTCTTAATTTAATAATGTTTCATTTAGAAAAGTTTTAACCCTCAAAATTAAAATAAAAATATTTAATTAATGTGTTACACTTTAATAAAATTTCAGCTTTACTTTATTATATTAGTTCACAGCAAAATATAGTATTATAGTAAGTGCATTATATAGTATATAGTGCATTATAGTAAGGTATTACTGTAATGCACTTAACTTATATTTAATCAATTTATTCTTGTAAAATTAAAACGTCATGTCCGTGGATACAAAAATCATTTCCGTGGGCCGAAAAACCACGGACGTGATAACCACAGACGTGACATATTACATGTTTCATCCTTGTAAAACATGGCATGTTTATATTTGACACACGAGTTTATAAATTAGGCTCTTTGTATCTAATGCTACACATAATTAAGTAAGAATATACATTTGATTAGCTTACCTAAGTTCTTTCTTAGCCACAGACGTTCATAACATAAGACTTTCATAACATAACAATTTGCGCCCAAAATGGAAGAGTGTAGGCTATGTAGTCCGTTACCCTGTACGCATAGAATGACAGATGTATATTGTATGTAAAAATATTTTTTTAAATGTTACATTGTCCATTTACTCGACTTTTGGGTCCGAGTAAGGTGATGATGATATATGGAGGTGTCGGGCTTTGGTGGGCTTTTTGTAGAATCATATACGTTGGTTGGTTGGTTGGTAGACATATATATTCAGGTTTGTGTGCTTGGTCAGAGACCCGCTTATAAACCTTCGTCAAGTAAGACAGACACAACAGACAACACACACACATAAGCGGATCCATCTAATTTTTAGAGACAGAGGCCAACTAGAGGAACCCCAGAATTGGCTTGTCACCCCCAGAGGTATTGATTTGGTATGGGAACTTAGAGGACTTTCGGACCCAACAGATTTAACGAGCACGTACTCCGCATATACTCGGTAGGTCTTCAGTGGTACCGAGACTCGATCGCAGGACCTTCCGATCCCGAGACCGAGACGCTGACCACTAGGCTCACTACGACCCCGGCTTTTTGTAGAATCATATACGTGTGTGATGCCATGTCTTGTTTACTTTTCGAAATACTCTTCTTCTCAAAAATATTGTCATTGTTTTAAGTAAGGTTGTTCGAGTAAAGTTGCACATTGCTATGATGAAGCTGTGTTTTATTTGAATTCACTAATCGAGACCCACTTAGAGATAACTTTCAATTATTTCCCAAATAATGAATTGAGTTTCCGAAAACAATGTCAACAGAATAAAAATATAATTTCAATGACCTGACACACACTGCACCCTCACATAGACATTCATTTTTATTACTATACATCTTAACGAGATAAATAACCTGTATTTATAAGAAAATTCAACAAAGCAATTTATTTATATCAGAAATCGTTAAATAATTAGTGGTAAAGTCTTGTAGAAAAATTTAAATATTATATTCTTCAGTTTGTTAAATTTATATATCATATGTTAAATGTTCAACCCATTTAAATTGCTCGCTATAAGTTTAATATATTTAAATATGATAATGTTTATTAACTCTTGTTTTATAAACGATTTAATCCGTATTTTTGTTATGTATGCAAATAAAACATTCCAAAAAAGGCACTATTTAGAAATGCCCAAGGGAATTAAGGTGAAATAAACTCCATTTTGTATCCCATATCACAGTATTCTTTTCCAGAATTTTCATTGATCCAATTTACTTCTCATTCTCCTGATATAGAAATCCAAAAAAAGATATTGCTGAATTCTAAATTTTTTTACTACGTTTTCTGCTTCTAGATAGTAATTGGTTATTTTCCAAAAGCGGTTAATGCTAATTCCTCTATTTCTTTTTTAGATATAATATTTAAACTTGTTCTTGTTGTTAAAGACCAATATTGAATATATTTTGAAGTTTTTATTCATATATGTTGAATTCTTTTTACATCATTCAAATGCAAATACTAATGATTAAAACAATATTATTGAGCAGTAATATTGGTCTCTTTAAGACTAACACCGTTTTTTACATATACAATTTTATTCAATCTATTTTTTAAAACAGGAATTTCAAAGCTAATAACGAAAAAAGTTAACAAACAGATGTTGGATTAGAATAATTTGGTTTACTTGAGAGCTTTACGCTTTTCTTTGAAACTAATGAGACATAGACATATTTTATAAATATGATTCGGAAGATCTACGTCAGAATTGTAAATCACGGACTTTGTTACAATATAACTATTACTCTTACACATCGGCCGTCTTTTTGTTAAAAAAACGTGTTTAACGAACATTCGAAGAAAGGTATTTTAATAACTAATAAAAAGGAACAAGTTGTTGTTTTTTCATCCTCACTTACTGGCAATATGACTGAATAAGTAACTCCAAAGGTAAGAATCCAGTATAATTCGGAAGAAACCGTGGTTAATGAATCTGGTTTTGGAAAATTTCATGCGCCGGAGAAAATTACAAACGTGGGGTGTATATTTTTTTTTATAAAACTTCCCCTTCTTTTTATATCATAAGCCTGTTATTATTTTTTCTGGCAAAAGGGGGATGCTCCCAACCCCCCCTTTCAAAATAATTTGCCTCCAGAACTGCTGTTCCTCCGTTGTTCTTTTCCTGTAACTCTTGTGGAAATTGAATTCGTTATGAACCGACGGAGACGTTCTCTAAATCGAAAATTATGCTAATTTCTAAGGAATCTGCTGTGAGGGCTTCTTTTGAGGCAGAAGCACGTGTTGGCTTCGGGTTTTAATTACAGAAGAAAAGGAAGGCAGTCGGATTTGACCGAATGTTTCCTTTCGGAAAAGAAAACAACGTTTTCATTGATTTAAAGCGGGGCTAAATTTAATCCGCCGAGAAAGTTCGTCTCTCCCCCGGAAAAATACCGCTTTTTAATGGCGGCCCCGAAATGAACCTCGTAAAGCCACTTTTGTGATGTAAATTGTTGAAATTCTTAGGACTTGATTTAATTACGCGGCATCAAAACCACTCTGAATGGGGAAAGCGCGGAAGTTTTTTTTATGGGAATCGGATTGAAAAGACGCTCGAAATGCTTGCATAAACAACATCTTATGAATTGTTAGGACAACTTCATTAAACAAGCATTACATTCATTGTTCGGGATAGTAGTGGATTTTAAGAGTTGGTGAATTAAATTGAATGAAATGTTTTGCATTATTGTGATATTTAGTAAATTTTATTAACTTTAAAACGCTTAATAATTATGTATAATGATAATAACAATAATAAAAGTAAGAAGCATAAATAATGTAGTTGTTAATGTTTTCTATTTTTACATTTAAAATGTATTTTTTGAATACGGTATATTGGTTAGCCAAGTCCGTTTTTAAACGAAATCATTTTATTATATTGTTTTAGCAAAGTATATGTATTACAAAAAATAAATAATAATAATTTGAACATAATTTTCTTCACTGAAACTTTTTTGTACTTTGTAAATAATTTAGTAAAAAATTGTCAATATTATTAAGACTTAGTTTAATTGCCTGGTATTTCAAAAATATGACTAAATGAATTCTACTTAGTACAGTGTAAAAAACTGTTGTTTTTACAGTTAAATACTATTTTTGTACAGTTAAAAACTGTTCTTTAGAAAAGCAGTTTATAACTGTTTTTATCTTCGTTAACATGACGTCACACTCACAACCCATCGAATGTAACTGCCCCTGAGGGAAATTTGAAGACGTGCAAAGAGTCACGAAATTGAGATCATCGTTCTGATTTGTTCTCGCGCATTGGGTTTCTGTAGCGTTAATGTTTATTAATTGTAACTTTGATTTAGTTGTATTAACTGTATTTGTAACGTGTGGTGGTCAGCACAATACCCAATACTAGCCCTCGCGACCGAGGAATTACTTTGTTGCAGACGGTTCAGTATTGGGCTCGCACGCAAGAAGTTCCTGGATCAAAACCGGACCCGGTCCATAACTCTTCCAGGAACCTCTTGCGTGCGAGTCCAATACTGAACCGTCTGCGATAAAGTAATTACTCGATCGCGAGATCTAGTATTGGGTATTTTATTTTAGCAGGGAGAAACTGTTAAATGAATAGGGAAAAACTGTTAATTAAACTGGGAAAAACTATTAAATTAACAGTTTTTCCCTGCTAAATTAACAGTTTTTCCCTGCTAAATTAACAGTTTTCCCCTGCTAAATTAACAGTTTCTCCCTGTTAAAATTACAGTTTTCCTGTAAAAAAAATTACAGTTTTAAACTGTAAAAGAAACAGTTATTAACTGGCGTCAAATGAGACAGTTTTTAACTGTAAAAACAATAGTTTTTTTACAGTGTAGTTTAAAATGTAGATATTCAGATAAATTATCATTGATTGCGTATGATATTTCACAATATCAATGTTAAAATTTCTTGATGAAAGTTCTTGAGGTATTGTAGTAGATATTTAAGGAGGTTTATTTTTTTTTAAAATCAAATAACTATATTATTGATTTTGTTGTATAGATTAAAAAGTAATTAAAAAGCAACAATTTATAATTATATAAAAAAAATTATAAATAAGAAAAATTATTTCAATTTTGTATAGAAAAAATATAATTTTGCCTGTGTTTGTTACTTTTTTTATTTTAAAACTGTTTTTTAATAATATAAATTTTTCAAATGAAATAATTAGTTAATTATCTAAACTTACATAATTCTAAACTTTAATAATTTTATTACAAATATTTTTTATTTGTTCAATCTAAATATCCAGAAAAAATATGATATGTTTGAAATAAAATATGCGAATATAAATGCAGAATTAAATTTTTAAAAAAAGTCATTCCACAACCTTTTTTTAATTATTAAAAAAATATGGCATCAAGTACCAAAATTTATGTCTATTTACTCAAAAGAGCAACTAGAAAAACCATTAAAATACCTACATTAAATAATTCTAGCTTTAAAGTTAAGCAAAATTTTCTACATTTAAAAAATATACTTTAAACGAATTATATGGCATTACTTATTATTACTTCAAAAGCGACTTTATGTAAGTACTGTTGAATTTGTAAAAAAAAAAGGCCAACATGTATATCTAATACACCGCACAGGTAAGTAGCATATAAAAAAGAAGTTATATATAAACAAATTTCCCTTAATGTCTCACGATCTAGCAATCCGTTTGAAGCGACCCAATGTAATTTCCTTTCCCGATAGAAGTTAAAATGCAACGTAAGAATGACATCAAATAAATGAAACTAACAGTAATATCTACATGCGGTTACTTCCATTTGGCTTACATCTGGCGCAGGCTTTCATTTTGCTCAGATTCGAATTTTCGATTTGTTTGGGGTCTCCAAACTACGATTTGGAACCAGTCCTTAACCCTTTCAGTCCCAACTTTTAATTTTTTTAATCTACAAATCTAAAATTTGTAAAATATACTCATGCATCTAGAATGAAGTGGTATAAAGCTGGTAAAAATCTTAAGTTTTTAACTAACAGTTAACGAAAAAAATTAGAATAATAACTTTTGAACAAATTATAACAATAGTGTTTTTGAACTTCATTTGTTCAAAATAGTTAACATTCAACTTTTATGCATATAAAAATGCAAGCATGAAAAATTTAGGGCCAATTTATTTAATTAAATTGTTTCAGGATGAATTTTATTTTACCTTGTTTTTTATATTTTCATTTAACTAAAACAAACATCGTTTGATTCTTCAAAATGCATGATTTTTCCAACGATACAAAAAGAAACTATAACGTTATAGAGAAATTTATAGAAAATTGAATGAAATTTATTTGAAATAAGTGTGATTTTAACTTAGTGAGAAAAAATCGCAAGCTGGGGAATAACAGGGTTAAAAGGTTATTGTCCAGTTCACTAAGATCAGTAGTAGGGGTAGGGGTAAGGTAGGGTACATATATATTCCGGCTTGTGTGCTTGATCAGACATCAGTAGTATAATGTGTATTTTATCCGCCCAAAATTTTAACATAAGAGTTGAGTTGAACAATAGACGCGCTAGAGCTACAGGAGGGCTAATGACGACGGGCGTCGTTGCTTAAAATCACAGGCAAGTGACGAGTCTTTAAAATAAGAAAGGTACAACAATAAACTATATAATTCAATTCTACACTATAATAGCATTACATAGTTTACCCAATTGATCAATCGTCTAAAATAAAACGATGGTTACATTTAAGTTTTTTTTTATTGTTTCGAAGAAGGTAACTGTTAAGCAACAGGGGCATAACTCAAAAATTTGAAGCCTTGATAAGTTAGCGAAAATAGCACAAGAAGTAGCAGCAGGCATAAGTCAGGAAATGGAAAACGTTATTGAACTGAATAACCGTTAGGTGTTTTAGTATATCCCTAAGAGGCACAAGACTTCAAAAAATCTTTGATAACGTCAAAATTTGTAGGATTTTTGGTAACGGTTGTAACCGAACGTAACATAATCTGAACTCTGACGATTCAAACTGATTTGATCCAAACTCCAACTATCCGAATCTTAATAGTTCCACCCCTTTGCAGAGAGAAAACATTATTGGAATGATGGACCAACGTCTCAAACTGCAGTTTTACGATTGGCTATCGTCCAAGTACAAATATCCGAATTACATAACTTTTCGAATGGGGCTCAATATTAATTGCTTCGGATAATTGGAGTTCTATTGTATAGTGATATCTACTAGGCTGTTTGTGCCAGCGTGACTTTTCAAAAGTTTTCAATCTGGCCCTCAAATGAAAGAAGTTTGGTAACCCCTAATGCAAAGGAATATTGGAGACCTAGCTTAATGTAAGTATATAGTGTTTCATGTAATAGGCTTTGCTTCGAGGAAAATACTTTTTTTATGATGTTGAAATCACAATCCTGTTAAAGAGAATATTTTTTCAAAAAAAAAAATTGGAAGATTTTGATGCTTATCAAAGAATCGTAAGAGTTATGAGTTATTGATAGTATGCGTGATTTGCTACATAATAGAAAAATGTTAATACAAATTTCGTTACTGTAATTTTTAATTATAAGTAAATCATGTTTAGTTTTTGGAAATGATAAATAATAAGGCCGTAACATTGGAAAATCTTCCGAGTAGAAAGTAATTGATTTCTAATGTTATACCATAAGAATCAATCCATAATTGTTTTACTAAACATTAGAAAATTAAATTTTAATTAAATGTATATGGATGAAAAAGAAAATGAAAAGTTATAGATGAATAACTAAGATAAAATTCGCCAAGCTCATTTTTTGCAATTTAATTTTTTTCAGTTTTTTTCTTAGACAAAAAAACTAAAAATAGTGACTAAAGCGAAGCAATTTTAGTAAAAAAAAATGACTTTAGCTTTGAATTGACAAATTGAAAGTAAATGGTATTTAGACATAGAGTGTTTTTTATTGAAACAGGTGTTTTTTATCAATAATGTACAGCTGGGAAAATAAACGATTCACCCTTCGTTTTTCGGCTGCTATTGGTCAAGGAATTTTGTGAAAGATGTCATTTTTCAGGAAATAGAGTAAGTATTTGAGAACTGGCAACCAAAATTCTATAAGGGGTCGTCTACATATTAAAATGAGTACCAACTTTGAAAATTCCAATAACAACACCCAATTTTCTTTATATAAAAATGTTTATCATCTTCAAAATACCCCAGATCCAAAAGAAAATTAATTAATTTGTATTATTTGTTGATATATAAGCATTGAAAGTTGAACGCCCATAATGTTAAAAAAGTTTCACAAACTTTTATATATTATAAACCTCCACAAATACTTCTTTATTATAAACCTCCACAAGTAAAATGAATTAAACAAAAGATTTTTTCCATTATATACTTCTTAATCTTCCAAAAACAAATCACACAAGTTTTTTCACCAATTTTTCATCTTTAATATATTTTTATTTAAATTTAAATAAGAAAAAATAAAACATGAATAGCAACCCCAATTTTTGTTTTTACATAAATCGATAAAGTAGATCAAGTAGAACCAAAATCCCGAATTTTTTAATTCAACAACAATTATTTGCTGAGTTATTTTGAAAATACTGAAATAAACGAATGTTAGGGACCGTGTAAAAAATTACTTAGAAAATTGGATCCTAACTTGCATTACCGTTTGGTGGTTGAAAAGCGTTTTTGGTAAATGTTTATTCAAATTATTGATGTCTGTCAAATGTCTAAAAATCTTTTTTTGTTTCAAGTGCATACAATGTATTTTGTTTGTATAATTAACATTAAATCGATTACTATGTTTTTGAATGTATGTTATTTCCAATACAATTTCAAAAAGTGTGTTTTATATTAAAAATTAAATACCCTAAAATATTATTGGAATTCGGTGTTTAGTATATTTCATTGTTACCACATTGCTTATTTAAAATGATTAGTGCCCACTGCCTTGGTTAAAAATCATTGCCAAATCATTATGCGTAATTTTATTTTGCTTTCCTTAAATATCGTGTTAAGATCGTAACTCTCGTTTTGTAATATGTGGTTTATATTACCGATAAAGTGCGCCGAATTTTAAACAAACTTTTTGTAGCAATATGAATGAAACAAAAATTTGCATAAAATGTAAAACATAAATGTAATAATCATGTTTGTCCATCTGATTGTAACTAATCGCATTTGAAAATCTGTTCGTTATAAATAATCGTATATGTGACTTAATTTAAAATTAAAACTTTTTCTCGTCCACCCTTTATTTTATTTCTGAATTTAAAATCCAAAATTAAAAAAGAAACATAAAAAAAATCACAATATTAGTGAAGAAGGTTTAATTCTAGCATCCTTTGGCGAGATTATGTTAACCCTTTTGTTAGCTTGTCGTTTCGAAAAGACACCCTAAATATTACCTTTTTCAATTTGGAGATTTCCCCCTAAACGAGTTCAAAATTAATGCTTTAATATCTCAGCAAATAATGCAAAATAAATAATTCTTTTATATACCTGGGGTATTTTGAAAGTGCTGAACATTTTTGTGTAAAAAAATAGGGTGTTGCTATTGGAATTTTCAAAGTTGGTACTCATTTTAATATGTAGACGACCCCTTTTACAATTTTGGTTGCCAGTTCTCAATTTCTTACGCTATTTCCTGAAAAATGACACCTTTCACGAAATTCCTTGACCAATAGCAGGCGAAAAAAGAAGGGGAATCGTTTTTTTCCCCAGCTGTACATTTAATTATTAAATTTTGTTTTAATTCAAGACAGATTTTCTGGTATATCACAGAAAACAGTATTCTTCATAGTAAAGTATTCCATGAGTGTAGCAGTAGTTTACATAAACCTTACTATAAACCCATTAACAATCCATCTGTGAATACATAAACACCATTTCCGATCAAAAACGTAAGCATTATTTTTTAATTACTTGTTAAAGGAGCTTAATTTGTCCTAGATAAATTGTTTTGCACTGTTGTCTTCATTTTTCTTTTATTTTGATTTATTTTTACAAAAATAAGCATAAAGCTCATTTTCGAATAGTAAATTTTCTTGACAATCGTCGCTAGTAAGTAAACCAATAGTTTATAGTTCATTTAATAACCATTATTCAATATGTAAATAAAATTGGTACAACTAAAAATATTTTCTAAAATCTTGTCCGAATAAAACCTCAATTCAATTAAATCTAAAATCATATTAATTTGATATCCTTTGAGTGAGGAAGAAGATTTCGTTTATGAACTAACTGAAATCGGAGTCGATTTCCATTTGAATGTGAAGGAATTTTCTAGACCAAAGGCGTTCTCTGTTATCCATAAGATGCTTAGAGAATAGAAAATAATCGAGGAACTAGATGTTGAACTTTAGAAAGAAATAAATAAGATGTGAAATATTGATTGAAGAATAATCGAGAAAATTAAAATCTGTTTGTAATTGTATATGGTTAAGGATTATTTTTATTGTGTTGTTCACAATTTGAGTTCGTTATAATGGAAACTGATTTGAAAATCCACAGAATATTGGAATATTGTATTTTACCATGTAGAATTCTGTTGTGTTAATATTTTTTTACTTAAATCAAACTAAAAAAAAGTTTTAATTTTCACTTTCATATTATTTTTTCTTGTTTATTCGATATATTTCAGTAAAATAACAAAAACGAATTTATTTCAGCATGTTTTACTGTCAAACAACAAAGTAAATAAAATATTAATTAAAACATAATTTAATTCATAGTAATATTTTTTATTGTTATTAATTACAGTCTCAGTGGTTTGCAACCTATCCAAGACAAGAGATTGCAATTTTTTATAATTATTTTTATTTTTACGATAAATTTCAGTAAAATAAAAAAAACTCAAGCAGAAATTTTACTGTCAAATGACAAAATAAAATAAATTTTAATTAAATTTATAATTTAACTTATATTAATATTTTTAATACAGTATCAGTGCTTTGGACCGTATTATAGAGTCGAGATTACAATTTTTAACCAAGTGTTACCCGGGATTCTAACCCTAGCGCTGCAGTCTAAACCAAATGTAACTTTTTGCGCAAAATACCTAACCTCATTTAATTAACTTTACACTAAAAGAATCTTTACTTATCAGGCACCACAATCCAGCAAATATTTTAATCCATTCCGATTATTTATGAATTTACCCATAAAAAATGCAAAATATCATTTTTCCATCAAGAATCCTGAATAGATTTTAGTGGGTTGTAACAACATGATAAGAATACGAATTTTTCTCAAAATGTACCCATCTAAAAATGGGGTTTGATTGAAATTTTTGCATAAAGGCACCGCAGTAATCCTTTAATTAAGTTTCCACGTGTTTGTTTACTTTTCAGTTGCGTAAAACTAAGAAATTGAATTCTCAAATTCTGCACTCTCACTGCGATGTTAATCCTGATTTTACGCACCATTTCAAGTAATCTGTCCATGAAAAAATTTAGTCGTGGCTTTTAATAAGAAGGGGAATGATAAGAATTAAGCCAAAAATAAACACTGCAGAAGGGTAAAGTATTTTTTATGTCTTGCTGAATGTATTTTTGGATATTCATTATTAACAAAACCAGTAGTATATATTGTATTGAAGATCTCGGGTGTTTCAGGCATAAGACTTTTTTTCCTTTAAAGCAAACGTATTTAGAAGCATCATTTCTTGTACACCAATAGCTTCGTAAGGATTTTTTTTAGAAACATTAAAAATAGTTTAAATTACTCAGTGACAAAACGATGTTAATATTAAAAAGGGTTTTTAACAGTTCGCAAGTTTAATGTTATTGACTTAATAATTACTTATTATACTTATAATTTGGATATTAATTAGGGATAAATATTATTACAAATCAATAAAAATTATTCTTTGTATTAAGTTTATTTGTATATTAAGTAATGGATATTAGTAAGATATAGATTAGTAATAAATAATATTAATTAATATCAAGTATATTCAAATTAAACATATTAAAAATGATATACACTCCAACAATAATTTTGAAAGTTTTTTTTTATTATATAAATCAATTTTGTGTTTGATGTAATTATACACACTTAATATCAACTAAATACTTATAAACAGCAAAAATTCAACTTTTACGGTGATTTCTGATTTATAAAAATAACCTAACGTAGTATATGTTCCTTGGGACTATCTTTCTTCAATTCAACTAAAAGCTATTTATACAAATGAACTAAATCTAACTCCGATCTATTTTACTGTGGAAAAATATTTCACTTTCATTACCGAAACATTTCCCCCACTTGACTAAAAATACCCCACGATTGCAACAATCTAGTGATTGTTCTCAATATGTATCATTCTATTGTATAACTTAACATTTCACTTTGAGTTCTCACTTGTGGTAATATGGGCGTGACCTGAGCACACCAATATGTAAAATGTGTAGCGAGTGGACCGCTGAATATTCAACATTTATTGATCGGAAAACACTTGAACGAAATTAAAAACAAGAGAAAAATGTACCCATACCGAACCCATTTTTATCCAGTTTACCCCCCATGGGACCTAGGCTGGCGAAAATACTGATTACGAAGCACATCTTTATGAGAGACCCATTCAGGTGAAAATTGAGAGTGCTCTGACTGTACTCGGTCAGGTAATTTGACAACGATGTAAAGAACATATTAGTTCTAAATAAGTTCACAAAGGCTAGTGATCAAAATCAGATATAATCCAAATAAATATCCTCAATAGAATTTTAAAAAAAATATGGATGCAGTATTTGAGTCGCGGATAGCTTTAAACCCTTGAAGTAGATCAATTTTCATTTGGAGCCTCAGACAAAACCCAAAGAGCTTAAAGAGCTTACGGACAAGGACAGGGATAAGTGGGAACAGTGCTGTCTGTGTCCGTTTACCTTCAAATTGAAATTGTTATTAGGGGATAGTTTAAAAAAAACATTTAATGATTGACTCAACGTTCTTAGCTACTGTTTTAGAAATTGAATGATATCCCCTAAGCATAGCAACCCTGAATGCCTTTTTTAGCTTTGTACGCCAGACACCTAGCAAGTTGAACTACCTCTGTCACGATAAATGAGGACAGCTATTAAATGAAGAGTCCAGGGGAAGAACCCTTTGATTGATTAGGAGTCTTCCCGTATTCAGGTCTGCTTGGTGGACGTTTGAGACAGGAAACCGATTTCTCCCTTGGTTATTCTCTCGGTACGAGCATTTCAGGGTAGTCGCGAGAGAATAACCTAGTGAAAAACCAGTTTCCTTACACCATTTTTGGCGATGACTCGTTAGGGTCGCCAAAGAGGCCTGACACGGAGGGATACCCATTCTATGAAGGGGTTTTTCCCCAGGACTCTTTAAATATGTTCGTCGTGAACTGGCGGATACGCGGTCAAAGACACGGGAAAGCGGAATCAGACTTTTAGAATTCACCAGTCCCATGTATACAATACTGCTCATTGGTGGGTTTTTTGTTTGCTATTTACGATCCGTTTGATGTGTGTGGAGGTTTTGTTAGAAAAATTCCAAATGTCATATGCATGTATTAGCTTCATCAATAACGAAAAAACTAAAAAATTCTTATTTTTTACTTAAAAGGACGCCAATAAAATCCATACTTTCAAACCAAGCGCACCTGATAAGGCGTATTTGAGACAAACCTAATATGGCTGAACATAACCTTACTTTACTACCAAAAAAACGCAATTAACGAGTTGGCTTTCAGATTATACACTGAAAATAATTTAGTAGTTAAGATTTATATTAGCATAAATAAAATGTATGTAGTTATATTGATATTGAAATATCAATGTGTATTGTTGATACTACTTCAAAATTAATTTTATTTAGCAGTTTAATATGATAATATGGCGCTCACGGCAGAAGTTTTTATCACGTTAATATTGTTGTTTAAACCCATTTTACCTAAAATCCCTCAAATATCAGTTGCGATATTGTCAAAATAATTACAGCGAAATGTAAATGAACGAACCTTTTGCTAACCTGAAATATTATAGAAATTGTGCAAAATGAATGGACAGGTGGGGGATATATTGAATAAATGAGTGTATGAATTATGTTTCCAATAAATAAAAAAATATATATGCAAGGGTAAATATTAGGTAACTTACAAAGGCTGATTCATGAATACATTTTATGTGTTGATTTTATGATACTTTATTAATTCAAATATATCAATTTATTAATATAATATCTATTTTATAAGGTTGGCTTATGAAAATAAAAAAATGCATCAAATATTTTCTTAAAATTGATTTTGTTTATTAGGTTAAATCATGATTTGGTTTGTACACTTTTCAATTTAACTGTGGAATGTAAAAATAATAATGTTTATTTTTTATAATGTTCTAAACTGAAACACGTCGCTTATCTAGAAACTGCTTAACATATTACTTATCCAAATGATCTCTATGTTGTTTTAACAATAATTATTAAAACATTATTTCAAAATGCAATTGATTAATCAAAGCTCAAGAAATGAAATAAATTACTTTAGAAATTAATCTTTAGAAATTTAAAAAAAAATATTTGAGTATTTTTGAAAATAAGAATTTGAATATATTTATATGAATCTTTTAAATTACAATTACGTGATAGAATAGACAATCATTTTATTTTGAAATAAAATAATATCAAGTGAATGAATGAAAGTCAATAGCTAATTCCAGTAATAATCCTTCAAAAGCATATACTATGTATATTTTTATTTCACCATGCATTTGGTTTGTTTTCATTACTCAATGTAAAAAAAAAATAAAGTTAAGTGTGAAATTAGTATTGTTTGATACTTTGTATATTATTTTAAATGCTAGATATTTTTTTTAAAAACTACATATTTTTACCAATGATATTTTTTAGATGCTGAAAAAACAAAAAAAATACTTTCATTGCGCCACACCTGTGACACGTCTTTATTCAAAAATATTACTTTTATAAGGTAAATACCCTTTGTATTTATCTCTATCTATTCTATCAATATCAATCACTATTAAATAAAATCTGCTTCGGGAATAAGTCAAAATTTGTGTTTTAGGCAGCTAGTCCAAAAGTGAAGCAAACACATATTTCTCTTAATTTCCCAAAACTGGCAGTCTTCGAGGACAAAATAAATGACCAATGCTGCTATTCAATGCAGAAACCATTATTCAAAATGGAAGTTCCGCAAATGGGAAAACTATGTTCCTAAATTCAGATTCATGCTAACTAGGATGCAGCGTCATGCATTAGGCTATGGATTCGCGGGATATATCGCATTGATTTCTTCACGGGTAGTTTAAAATTTACTTTGGATTCTTATATATTTTCCCTAAGACAAAAGAAACCGGCCGTAGTTTTGGACGGATTGGATGGAAGGTAGTTAAGATCGAGGTAAAGTTTCCATTGAAATCCGGCGTGATTTATCGTTTTAATTTTCTATTCAAATGCTTTGTGATTAGGAGAGCGAATTTATTGCGACTGGGCTTTAGAAGCTAAAGCAAACCTGATTCTGTTTCGTTTGGGGAAAAGAGATCTGAGACTAAAATTAGATAGGCTTATTATAGAACGTGACTTGTGCGCGCGCAGCAAGAACTATAATTATTGAAGAAAATCATTAAAAAATTTTAATCAGGTGAAGACAATGCTTTTTGTGATGTTAGTGATGATTTAATCTTAAATTATTTTTGTATACAAAAATTCCTTGTAAAAAAGTATTGAAATATATTTGTCATTCACATTTTTAACGCTTCTGTATACTAGACAGTTTCTAAAAAATTAATTCTGGAATGTGTTACGCACATAAGCAAATAACGTGAAAAATGATAATTTAAAGACATGCTGAAAATTATTTGAAATTTTATTCAAATAACAGACAACTCAAGAGCTTTGACATTCATAATACATTGGCCGCATTTTGGTAAATATGTTTCTTCTTAAACAACCCATCCAGTTAAATTAAAACAGCGCAGATGAACTATAAACTAATTGGATAAATATCTAAAGTCTTTTTAAATGAAGGTTAATAAAATTGCCAACTGATTACGAGATTAAATATACAAATTAGACGAAATATTTGCTGTTAAAGATCTTTTCGTCAGAGGCTAAAATTGGATTGAGCGTTCATTAAACTAATCATAATCCTTTTAAACGTTATTAGTTATAATCATATTTTACTTCGATCATAAATTTTGTAACATCCGGAAGTTTAAAAATTTAAATTGTTTAAGCTTGTTTCACAATTTCTCTTTGTTGGTACAGGTTTTGTCGCACTTCAATCATATCCCAATATGCAAACAATCCTTTAAAAATTATTCAACTCTAATAAGCTGTCTGTTATTATGATTTCAATTTTTTCTGACATAACTATTGTTTTGACCTATTGTCACAATATGAAAGGGTATGTGTAATGGAATTCTAAATTTATTTTTATATCCCTCTGGATGATAAGCAAATTGACTGCATGAGGTTGAAATTAAAATTTTTAACTGAAAATTTAATTTCTTATTTTTTTAAAAAAAATTATGTTTCTATAGTAGATGGTTATGAATGGCTACTCCATGTTTTACATTTTAAAATTCAATACAATTATTAAATTAATTTTTTAAAAATTTTTGAGTTGCTGGAAAACCTGACAGAGGGGTGGCGGGTTTATCAGTCTGTATCCCTTAGAGGGCATAAACTTGGAAACAGTCTACTGTTTATGTACTATTCATGACATTTGGTCACAAACTCATATTGACAATTTTATTGTAACTAACTTATTTCTTTATAGTAATTGCAATTCAATAAATATAAAATATCAGAATTACAGTATTTTGTGTTAATTTGGAAAACTTTTAAATGATGCGTTTCATAATTTGAGTAATCTTAGATTTATAAGAATGCCAAAATTACTGGTTAATTACTAATTAAATTAATAATTCAGAATAAAGCAACAAAAATATCAATAAATAATCTATCCATCAAATTATATAGTTTTCAAAAACTTATCAGAATTTTAAAAACTTTCAACAAAAATATTGTTTACAAACACACAAGTTAAGAATTGTTACATATTACGAAAACTCATTGATGCACACCGGTGGTTGGTAATATTTTCAATTAAAAGGGCCAAAATGTGAGTTTTTTCAAAATTTTGCTGACGTTGCGGGCCAAAGTTATGGAATTTTAAGAACATGCATGATTTCAAAATATTTCTTCGAGAATATTGTTCTCACAATAAAATAAGAACATCCAAATACGCACTTTTAGCTTCCACACTACGTTTATAACGTAAAAAGTGGAAAGTATTATAATCGTTCCTGTCTGTCTGTGCGTCTGTATGTCCGTCACCCACTTTCATAGCCTAAACTACAAATGCTACGGACAAGTGTGATACGTCAAAAAATTCAGTGAATCGAAATTAGAATACATAAAAATTTCAGAAAAGAATTCGAATTACTTCAATTATTTAAAAACTGCAAAATTTAATGCTCATTTAAAAAGCATCGGAAGCCATTTTTATTAGAATTAAATCACCATTGCCATTCGCAACAATCGCCCGAGAAACTTAATTCTTTTAGACAATAAATTAAAATAATTTTTTTGCGACATCGATCAGTTTGAAATGACGTCAAATATATTTCACTACGAGATTCTTGTATGTTGATATGAAATATTTTCTTCTATTTAAAGCGTGACATATTTTCAATATAATTAAAGTAATATAATTTTGAAATAAAATTTAAATGAAACTAGCCAAATTTAGCATGAAATGTTTAATATAGAATTAATGCTGTGTTTGGGGCCATTTTACCTGTTTAACACAACTGTTGTGTGGAAGCGGGTTAAGTGACAGATTCTGTTACAAACCTACTTGTTTAGTTTTATTTTTAACATCGTATCTTTAACTTACGTCACTTTCCTTACCAAGAGGAAATACACTTACATTTCATATAAAGTCATAACTGAAAATGACGGTCATTGAAAACCCAACATGAGCAAATATTAATCGCACGGAAAACTACAGATTTATAGGATCCAAGTGAATAAACGCTTGGGTGCAACCAATGAATCATTAGAAACTGTTCATTAAAGCAAGTATCTAATGATAAAACAATTTTCACGATCGATCACGCTAGTAAAGATCTGAATAAAAAGTATTTATTTTAATACATGCGGCATATTTATTTGTAAATAATCCTATAATGCAAACAAGTAGGTTTGTATTAGATTCTGTCACTTAACCCGCTTCTACACAACAGTTGTGTTAAACAGGTAAAAAGGAGGCCAAACACAGCATTGATATTCTATATTAAACATTTACATGCTAAATTGGCTAGTTTAATTTATTTTATTTCGAAAATTCAATAATTATTATCGTTTACAAAAATTATTATTTCAAAGAATAAATATGTACTATTCCTCGCTTTAAAATAGAATGAAAATATTTCATATCACATACAAAGAATCTCATATCGAAGTATATTTGACGTCATTTCAAACTGATCGATGTCGCAAAAAAAAATATTTTAATTTATTGTCTAAAAGAATTAAGTTTCTCGGGCGATTGTAGCGAATGGCAATGGTGATTTAATCCTAAAAAAATGGCTTCCTATGATTTTTAAATGGGCATTAAATTTTGCAGTTTTTTAAATAATTGAAGTACTTCGAATTCGACTTCTTTTCTGAAATTTTCAATTTATTATAATTTTGATGCGCTGAATTTTTTGACGTATCACACTTGCCCGTAGCATTTGTAGTTTGGCTAATGAAAGTGCATGACGGACAGACAGATGGACTGAACGATTATAATACCTTCTACTTTTTACGTTATTAACGTAGTGTGGAAGCTAAAATGAGTCACTGAAGATGTTGTAAATCAAATAAAGGATGAGTAATTAATGAATTGTAAAAATAGTTTTGATGGACTGTGCTAAATGGTTGGTTAGAGTGCTGCCCCTTGGTTCTAAGATTTGTAAGTTTTAATACATTTTATCTCTCATTTTTGTCCGTACTTCCGTAGTAGTTTATAATCAGCTTTAAGCATTAGGCTACACTGTTAAAAAAAACTGAAATTTCAGGAGAAAAATTACTGATTTTAACGGAACTTTCCCGTATTGGCTGAAAACGGGTTTTTTCCATCTGAAAACGGGTTTTTTCCTTCTAAAAACGGAAAATGTCCGTAAACCACGAGCGAAGAGATGAAAACGGAATTTTTCCATCTGAAAACAGGTTTTTTCCTTCTAAAAACGGAAAATGTATGTAAACCACGAGCGAAGAGATGAAAACGGATTTTTTCCATCTAAAAACGGGGTTTTTCCTTCTAAAAACGGAAAATGTCCGTAAACCACGAGCGAAGAGATGAAAACGGGATTTTTCCATCTGAAAACGGGTTTTTTCCTTCTAAAAACGGAAAATGTCCGTAAACCACGAGCGAAGAGATGAAAACGGGTTTTTTCCATCTGAAAACGGGTTTTTCCTTCTAACAACGGAAAATGACCGCAAACCACGAGCGAAGAGATGAAAACGGAATTTTCCCGTTTTTAGAGCTGCCATACTTTTATTACCCTATCGTAGAATTGGCGATAATGCACTAAGAATACACACATCGAAACTCGAACATCAAATACCGGTATTACCAGGCCCGTCCTTGGCCGAGTGGTTAGGGCATCAGCCTAGAGATTCACAATCAACCTTCTCAGGAGTGCGGGGGTTCGAATCCCACCTACTGCCAGTCATCCTATAAATCGGATCTGTGATGGAAATAGTAGAAAAATCCTCAATTCACGGATGGTCCAGAGTACACTGGGACAGACGTGCTCGTTAAATATGTGGAGTCCAAAGCCCCAAGGCGTTAGCGTACGATGTCGCTCGAAGTTCCCTTGGGTGCCCGCTCAGGTGTCGACCTCGTGATTTGACCAGGGTTCTAAATTATGAGGCGTTATTGGCTGTGTTAAAGCTCCTAAAGGAGGCTAGAAATAGGCAGCCGGAAACGATTACCTTATCTTACCTGTACGGGGAAATCAAAATGGAAAATTTTAATAACGGAGAAATAAGAAACGGAACTTAAGTAGAAACACGGGAAAATGCAAAATGGAAAATTTTAATAACGGAGAAATAAGAAACGGAACTTAAGTAGAAACACGGGAAAATTCAAAATGGTAAATTTTAACAACGGGAAAATGCAAAATAGAAAATTTTAACAATGGAGAAATAAGAAACGGAACTTCTGTAGATACACGGGAAAATACTTAACGAAACGGGAAAGTCCCGGCAACTCTGCTGCCGGTACTTTTCCCGTTAATTTCAGTAAAATTTTTTTACAGTGTATGTCTAATTAGTCATTGTTTTAAAGTAGTAATTGTAAATGAGTCAGTATGTACATTTCTAAATATTTCTTCGTATTATATTCAAAACCATTGTTTTTAATTTATTGACATTGCACTCAAATAGACGGAGATTCGATTGCATATACATCTCGCGTCATAATTGAAGGTGACGGTCATTATAAAACAATGACAAACACTAGGAAAATGAAATAGACAGGAAAATATCTGATAAAATATAAGAATGACGAAATCAATGATTGATGAAACAAATTATTTATATCACATTTTTTTACTCGTCATTGGACCAGGGTTCTAAATTAAGAGGCGTGATTGGCTGCGTTAAAGCTCTGCATGGAGGCTAGAAATAGACAGTCGGAAAACTTAAAACCCACCTCGGAAGGATCAATTTAAACAATACTGGTTTCTATCCGAAGTGTTTTTAGTGTCTATCAATAATTAATAAAAAAATGCACTCCAGGGATTTTATAAAAAATCTAAATTAAATATTAAAAAAAAACTATTGTTTTCATTAATTGGAAATATAATTATATTGTAATACTAATTAAGACTTTTAAAAAATAAATATAATATTCCCTTTAAACCTAAAGGTAAAAAAAAAACTCTTTTCTTTTTCTCACAAATACATCTTTTAGCGTTTATCCCTCAGTTTCCTTACAAATGGGCCTTGCACTCAAACAGACGGAAATACGATTACATCTTCATCTCCCGTCACAACTGAAGATGACGGTCATTAGAAAACAATGACGAGCAAAAGACAAATGAAATAGACCGAAAAAACCATAAATTTCTCGTCCGGGAGTAGCTAAGCGCCTTAACGAGAAAGCTGTTGTTGCCACGAATGGTACTGGAATAAAATTCAAGGCAAAAAAATAATCAATCGGTAACAGTGGCTTTGTTTTCATACCGTTTATTTATTGTTTTGCGAAGAGTAATTCATCTTACTAAAGTTAATACGTCATTTTCGGCAAAATATAGGTAAAAAGTATCTTAAGTAAGCGTTTTAGTTTATTATGTTCCGTATTATTCAATGATTTATAACGAGGGTTGGCATTAGATTTCTTAAAATTAATGATTTTTGTAATTGAATTATAGTTTTTTTCAATTGGAGACAATGAGAACAGTTACATTTTAATTAATTATAAAGGATTTTCTTACAATCTATTAAATGCTTGAATATTCATACAGTTTTATTAAAACTTTGATGTATATTTTAGATAAATCTTTTGTTGGAATATTTTCCCCAATTTTAAAAGTATGTTACGGTTGTTTTTATATGTCTGAAAAAAGTAAAATTTTATATCGTTTGGTCTCGATATCAATAGTTTAAGTATTGTTATTCGCATTTGCAAAAATAATTCTAACAGCTCATATGTTTAGTCGTCATAGATGTGTTTTAATAAGTCTAAACAAAGTCTATATACAGTGTCCATATATTCCGTGTGTATATTTAGTATTTAAAAACAATAATTTATTCTGAATTTGTGAAACACACATATTTTATATATATTTGATATTATTTTAAGCGTATTTCATTTGTAAACCTGGTTACTTATTTAGGTGTCATCCCATTGTTTCGCCTAAAACCTACAGCTTAAATTGTATAACTGTACATTATAAATTAACTCTCCAAATTATAACATTGTTACTTAAAATCCAAATTAATATAAGATACTTTACAAAACTCAACCTTACTATCTTTTATTTTTGATAATATAACTCTAAACTACAAATTTAAAACAACATGTAATTAGAAACATAATTTAATCTAGTAATTGTATAATTTCAGTTTAGCTTGATTATGGCAACTTTAAAACTTAAAAATACAGCTTATGAGATTATAAGAATTTACGCAGCATTACGAAAGGAATTAGTTGATTAATGAGGGATTAAAACAATTTTTAAATAAGACATTGTTGTTACACGTAGGATTTACGTATCTAAGATAAAACTAATCTCTTATTGAGTAATATGCGCTTCTGTCTTACAATGAGCTTTATAAGATATTTATTTTTATGTAAGTATAACTTAGGTAAGCACTAACCTTCAAATTCTTTTTAATTAAGATACTTCATCATGAAAAATTCTAAGAGATCTTATTATAAAATGTTCTGCAAATAGTAATATTTAATATGAGTGTTCTTTGCATATGTAAATGAGGGTTTTGAATACTTTCTTAAAGCATTATAGGATAGATTTTTTAAAAGAGAAAATCTTTGCTGAAATTCATTTTCAAAGTATACTTAGAAGTAACGTGTTTAATTCAAAGTGAAATTACTTCCCCCTGCTTCTATTCTAATTAAATATTAAGTGCCATGTTTTATATTGAATTTTCATTATGCGAAACGTATTTTTGTTCATTCCTTTCATTACTATTTTAATAAAGTGTTTGTAAATAAAATACTTAAGCATAGAATTTTCGTCATAAGATATTTTTAATTATGTGCATATAAATTAATTTAATATTTTTTTTATGAATTTATGTAAAATATATTTAACACAAAAATTTATAAATTAATTGTAATGTAAAGTTAACATTAATGTAAATTACAATTTTATTTTACATAATAAAAAGAAGTTTTTTAATAACATTATGCAACCTCATTGGTATAGGTTCTTTTCCAGTTTGCTTTTTTGAGCTTACTGCCAATATATACCCCTGAGACCCCAGCTGAATTCTAATGCATTCTTCATCTAAGCATATTTTCAAACAAATATATTCGTTGAAAAGTATGTTTTGTAAGTAATTTTGAAAAATATTAGTTTTGCTGAGAGGCTTTAAAAATATAAAAAAATTCTGTTATGAATAAAAAACAAGCTGTATCAGTTTCTGTAATTGATGGTTCATTCTAGAATTCTTTCTAATGCTAAACGCTTTTAAAAATTTCTGCTGAAAAAAACTTAAGTAAATTCGTATTTTGATAGAACTCTGAAATTGTGTTTACCCTCTTTCGTCTCGTACAACTTAATTGTTTAATGAAATTTTTGCTGAAACTAGTAATACGAGGCTAAAAAGAGATTTTCAGATCTCCTAAAAACTAACCATTTCAGTGCTTAAAGTTTAAAGTAAATTTTGTAGTTATAGGAACGTAAAACAAACTATCCATTTAAATGTATTTCAGGTTTCAGGAGGTTAAGTCTCATTATTTGGAACCTCTTTTAAGGTGACACCCAACATCTAAACAGGCTCAATGCAACTTGTGGGCAGTTTTACAATAATTTTTAATTTCAGGCATAAAAAAAAGGTTAAAAAAACTTTAAAAAGTAACTTCAAACGTATGTGGAAGTGCTTATTAGTGTTTAAAAAAAACAAATAAAATTCAGCAAAGATTATAACATAAAAATTACGCAGGGAAATTTTTTAAAAGTTTTTTTCTTGGAAAAACGGTTATTTTTAAACTTCGACTAAACCGGTGCGGTTTAGGGGACATTCAGTTGTTTCGGGAACAGAGTTAAAGGAAGGGAAACACCATAAAAAATATTAAAAGCCACATTTTGCGTACATATTTGTTAAACATAGTATTAGTTCGATTTAAATTTACATTGGCCTTATTTTTTAAAACTCAATTTGTTATTTTAAACACCAAACTAAAAATTTGACTTTCGAGACAAGGGATGGTAAGGTAATTATTTTTTTGCAATATTATTATCGATAAATGTTGTTTTATAGTTATATAAGGACTAGTCTTACTGTGTAAGACGATTCAATGAAAAACTCATTTCATCAAAAGCTATGGTTCACATACATGAACGTTTAAATTATGGTGGAATTGCCCGTATAGATGTCGGAACAAGAAAACAAATACAATTAATGTAAACAAGTGCTTATTTACATCGTAATTATTATGTACATTTTGAGAGGTTCACATCCAAGGTGTGAATCGAAATAGAGTAGTACCGGTTAAACGAATCTGACGCTTAAACCCATAAAGCAGTAAAACCATGCGTTCTCGTACACTTTCTAGAGGAGCCACGTAATGAAAACTAAGATTAGATTTTGCAGCCATGTTGAGGTCGGCTCGAGGAGTAATTTAGAATAAAAACAGTACTGAATTTGGACTGTTTAGAAGTTTTTATATCCGGGTCTATGGCTACTAGCTTTTTTTAAAAAAAAGTTTTAGCTCAGTATTTAACCCAGTTAAAATAATAAAACTTCGTTAAATTTCGTAACATTAAATTTTTAATTCGCATTTCTTATTTAAAAAGCACAATTTAACTGTTTTCCTAATTAATAATTAATAAAAAAATGTTTATAATTAATATTCAATTAATCATTTAGTACAAAGACGAAATGTGATTTTTATATACTAAATCATTTATCGTTTCAAAACATAACTAAAAAAAGGAAAAAAAATCACTGGTTTACTTGAGATACGGGATATTTTTATAAGTTTTTATTGAGAAAAATTGAGTTTGACCCACAATTATTTTTCACTAGAACTATCCAAAAACTATCCTTGGTCATGAATCACAAAGGTGATATCAATGTCTACAAAAACAAAGACTCTGATGTAAAAGATTCTAAAACATTCTCGCAATGTCAATACTGTTTTATTCTTCACAACTCCTCGAGCGAACCTCAACATGGCGGGCGAATCGAGTCAGCTTTTTACTAGCCCGCGTCTTCTCTAGAAAGCGTGCGGTAGCGCACGGTTTTACTATCTATGCTATTAACGTACAGCTGAGGAAAAAAAAAAACGATCCACCCTTCAATATTTCGGCTGCTATTGGTCAAGGAATTTTTGTGCAAAGTGTCATTTTTCAGGAAATAGCGTAAGGAATTAAGAAACTGCAAACCAAAAATTGTATAAGGGGTCATTACATATTAAAATGAGTACCAACTTTGAAAATTCCAATGGCAACACCCAATTTTTTTTACATAAAAATATTCAGCAAATTCAAAATACCCCAGGTATAAAAAAGAATTATTCATTTTGCATTATTTGCTGAGATATTAAAGCATTAATTTTCAATTCGTTTGGGGGGAAATCTCCAAATTGATAAAGGTAATATTTAGGGTGTTTTTTCGAAACGACAATTAAGCAAAAGGGTTACCATAATCTCGCCAAAAGATGCTAGAATTAAACCTTCTTCCCTAATATTGTGATTTTTTTTTTATGTTTTTACTTTTTTTTTTAATTTTGGATTTTAAAATTCAGAAATAAAATAAAGGGTAGACGAGAAAAAGTTTTAATTTTAAATTAAGTCACGCATACAATTATTTATAACGAACAGATTTTCAAATGCGATTAGTTACAATCAGATAGACAAACATAATTATTACATTTATGTTTTACATTTTATGCAAATTTTTGTTTCATTCATATTGCTACAAAAGGTTGGTTTAAAATTCGGCACACTGGGTCTAACACATATCCCGACAGGCGAAATCCCGAATGGGTCTAAATCCCGAAAACAGATTTTTGTCCATTTCTCGATTTTTTTTAAATATTAGAGATTATTTATTTATTTAGTTATTTAGTCAGTTATTTAATCAGTTAGTTAGTCAGTCAGTTAGTTAGTTAGCCAGTCAGTAAGTTAGTCAGTCAGTAAGTTAGTCAGTCAGTCAGTTAGTTAGTCAGTCAGTTAGTCAGTTAATCAGTCAGTTAGTTAATCAGTCAGTTAATTAGTCAGTTAGTTAATCAGTCAGTTAGTTAGTCAGTCAGTCAATTAATCACTCCGTTAGTTAGTCACTCCTTTAGTTAGTCCAGACTGACTAACTTAGTCTAACTGACTTTCAATTAGTTAGTCAGTGAACTGACTGACTCACTGACTAACTAATTGACTGACTGGCTAACTAACGGACTAACTGACTGACTAACTGACTGACTGACTAACTTACTGACTGACTAACTTGCTGACTGACTAACTTACTGACTGACTAACTTACGGACTGACTAACTTACGGACTGACTAACTAACGAACTGACTAATTAACTGACCGACTAACTAACCGACTGACTAACTAACTAACCGACTGACTGACTAACTAACGGACTGACTAACTGACTAAATAACTAACTGACTAAATAACTAAATAAATAAGTAATCTCTAATAATTAAAAAAAATCGAGGAAATAACATATTATTGGAAATTTTATAATAAAATAATTATAAATAATATTGGAAATAACATACATTCAAAAACATAGTAATCGATATAATTTATTGACTTAACCCAAAAGCAAAATCGGCGTTTGTACACTTGAACCACGAAGAAAAAGATTGTTTGAGCATTTGACAGACTCGAAGTAATTTGAATAAAAACATTACGAAATGGCTTTTAAAGAAGGGATCTAGGGCAAATTTAGAACAAGTTTGCTAAGTATTTTACACGTTAACACTAAAATTCGTTATTTTCAGTAATTTTTAACATTTATAAAATGCAAATAATTTGTTTTCTATTTAATTGTGAATAAAAAAAGTTTAAATTTTTTCAAACATTATGGTCAAAGCGAATGGTTTATATACTAAACATTTATGCAAAATTTAATAAAAAAAAAAATATCTGGGTTTTTGAGATGGATATTAAATTTTTATGAGAAAAAAATTGGGTTTGACCATAGAATTTTTCAAAGATTATACTATTTTATGAATGGTGATATCGATTCTACAAACAAAGTCTGATGTGATTCTACATTCTGCAATGTCCATACGCTATTTCTTGCACAACTCCGAGCGAACCTCACAATGCCTCGATCAACTAGCGCGCCCTAGAAAGCGTAGGGTGCGCATCGTTTTCTATTTGCTATTAAGCGTACCAAGCATGCTTATAAAACGTCATTGTAAACAAGATGTAGGTACCCTGTAGAAGTTGTTTTTCCTTTCATATACATTCGTCGTAAGAAAGAAGGAAATTGACTTTACGTTGGTGAAAATTACGAACATAATCTTGATTATAAACGACAACACGTCCTTAAATGAATAAATGAATAAATGAATAAATGAATAAATGAATAATGAATAATGAATAAATGAATAAATGATATGAATGATGAATATAATTGGATGGATGGATGAATGAATTGAATGAATGAATAATTATGATTTGAATGGATGGATGAATGAATATGAATGAATGAAATGAATGAATGAATGAAATGGAATGAATAAATAATGAATAAATAAATATGAATAAAATGAATAAATAAATGAATAAATAAATGAATAAATAAATGAATAAATAAATGAATAAATAAATGAATAAATAAATGAAATGTGGCGGAGATACTTTAGTTTTTTAGTTGTAGCAACTAATAGGCTAACCAATAAATTTGCATAACTTTATAGATAGATAAAATTGAAAAAAAAATACATACCAATTTAGTCCCGTTCTCTCTGTATACCCCAAAAACTATTGAACTTTAATTTGGTATGCAAATGTGAGTAAAATAGTATATATAAAAGTGCATAAACTTGTATTTACTGTCTACGCATGATCTTTAAGGGTTATTTATTCAATAGACAAGAAACCGATTATTTCGAAAATATTAGGCATTAGATCACCTGGAAACTTACAGGAGGCAATCTTATGTTTTCCCCAAAAACTTCTCTTTGACTTCCTTCGTTTCACGATTTTAAAGCTTTCTTTCATGAAACCAGCTCCGAGAAGCAAAGATAAATTGCCTTACCATAAAACAACACAAATACTCTTTTGATATACATTCTCCCTTTCTCAGACCTGCTTGCGTTTGCTTATTTGCAACATCTATTGCCTTCAAATTTTTTCATGCAAGTTTGTCATTTTCCGCTGCGTGTAAAGTCAGTTGTCTTTTCTTGTTTAGTTTGAGAATGGAAAATTTTCGGGTGATCCCCGTTTTACGACTACGATTTTCAAACGTCATAAAAAACAAATATTTTTCGGCGGGATGCGGTAAAGTTTTTTTTTTATTCAAACTCGAGTTACAGGCAAGAGAGAATCATATTTTGCAGACGAGAGTTGAATTTCAAGTCTATGGAACTTTATAAATGCATACATGCCTTTTCCTTTGATCTGTTTCTTTTTTATGTGGAATACATTTGACACAGATAAAAACTTAATTCGTATAGAATGATCCATATTTCTTTTAAAACCCAGTAAGAATTCTCATAATAAATATTACTAGTAAAACTGTGAAGTGTCACAAAAAAAATTATAACTTTTTTTTATGTTATTCTTTAATATTAATCCAAGACTTGGCTTTTTAAAAGAGCATTTATAAGATGTATATTTCTTAATACTAATTTTTGATCTTTATAATTGTGTTTTTTCTGTTGTTTTTAAATTTTCAACACATTATTATTTGATTTAACTGGTTTTTCTAGACGTGACATGTTTTCCTTTATAACTAAGAAAACTTCACATGTTTTATTTAGTTTAAAATATATATTATATAGAAACTATAAATTTTGAGGAAAACGTACAGAGTAAGTTAAAGTGATACATAGTGAAAAAAAACTAAATATTACCTAAACATTTAAAGCACTTTCATAAATCAAAAACTTATCCATTTAGCAGTTTACCTACCTTGAAGAACGCTAAAATCTCGTTGGACATCCCAACTCCAACATTAATCATATCTCACCACACAAACTTTAAACCCATAAAATAAAATTACCGCTCTCATGTTCCTTAATTAAAAACAGCCCCTGAAGGTTAATTACACACTTCTTCTACAATTTGAGCTACACACAAACTTACACATCATCAACAACCAAACCTAAGTTTTAAAAAGAGCCAATGTCTAATATTTTAATATCGGACAAGGGTCCCTTATCCTCTGGCGCAAAGACTAATCCATCAACATTCTTGAATGTCACTTCCTTTCCAAAATGATTTAGAGTGTTACAACACCGACTTTCGCAGCTACTCGATTTTCTGTAATCTCAAAGATAAAATGCAAATGCACACTGCTGGGGCTAATTCATTTCATTAAATTAATCCCGGGATCTAGTACTCAATGCATCTTTTTCGAAGACATGTCCTAAAGCTGCATCAAACGAATACAGTGTTGGTATATGACAGGAAACATCTATGAAAGGTGTCTCTTGAGGACAGATTAGTTGATAGAAAAGTGTGTGTTATTTCTCATGGTTAATATAAGAGACGCTTCACTGTAAAAAAAATACGGTTGGTTTTACACTACAGTGTTGTAGTGTTTGGTTTACAGCAAAGTGACGTTTTCACTACGTACGAGAATCAGATGAACAACTTATTCCAGTAGCGTTTAAACAGAAAATATATGTGTTCATCAAATCACTGCCAGTGAATCAAACGTTTCTGCCGGTACCACACAATAAATTGTACATCATATGTAAATTCACAGCTCATGTTGATGGCAGCACTTTAAAAAGTCGTGTTTTGTTCGTGTTATTGGAAGATGAACTGTTATTGTATTTTTGTACCTTAGTAAAAAGAGGGTGTTGGTTTATCACTCATTTTGCTGAAACAAGTGCAAGAAAAGTCAAGTAAAAAACATTCATTGTAATCTTGGTTTGATGGTTCAGATATAAGCCAAAAAATGAATACAAAATATAAATTATAGGAATGTGAACAAAATATTGGTAGATGACATCCTACAAACTGAGCACTACAGTAGAAATAACCTTCTTTTTTAATTGATATCTATGAAAACACAAAGATTGGTTGATAATAATTGGAATAAAAATAAATTTTGGATTTATTGCAAGAATCATGTAAAATCCTCGTAGATTAGAACGATGTATTTGTCAAGGCCGCCTTCACTTTGAAGGATTTCAGAACAATTTCAATAGAAATGTTATCCCTTTTTGTGCCCCTATCCTTTTTAAAGGATTAACTAAGTAAACACACATTATTTTAAATTTAAAGTATATAAAAATAAAAAATAATAAAAACAAAATCAGAATATTTAAAAAAAAAGAAACACTGTTTTTTTATTTCAAAGCTGACACCTGTAAAATAAACATTATTATTTTTCGATAAAAATAAATTAAGGAACAAATTGATATAATAGAAATGTTGTCCCTTTTTGTGCCCCTATCCTTTTTAAAGGATTAACTAAGTAAACACACATTATTTTAAATTTAAAGTATATAAAAATAAAAAATAATAAAAAGAAAATCAGAATATTTAAAAAAAAGAAACACTGTTTTTTTTTTAATTTAAAAGCTGACACCTGTAAAATAAACAATATTATTTTTCGATAAAAATAAATTAAGGAACAAATTGATATAATTATTATTAATGAATGTGAAGTCGTATATAACAAGAAGTATTATGAAATTTCATTTATATTTAAGAATATGTTCGGAATTTTTACCAACGTAAAATCAATTTCCTTCTTTCTTACGGCGAAGGTATATGAAAGGAAAAACAACTTCTACAGGGTATCTATATCTTGTTTACAACGAGGTTGTGCGGGCGTCCGTGGTATCGAGGTTTAAGGGTGGGATTCGTTGCATGGAACTACCAGTTCGATTCCCACCTTATATGCATTGGTCCTCTTCTTCTAACGTCCTCACAGTCCTATCATTTGATAAAATGAATATTTATTTTTAATTTTTTTTAGTATATAGTAAGATTGTCCCTTATACAGAAACATTTATCGATACAAATATTTCAAAAGCAGTAAAAATTATTGTAGGAAATTTCTTACCGTCCCCTGTACCAAACGTTATTTATTTATTTTGGTGTTTAAATTAACAAATTTATTACATATATTATTAAATAAATAATCACATATGTTTTTTACGAAAGAAAAATTCGAATTACAACAAATTTAAAACAGCTAATTACTGGTATAATTCTTCATTAAAATAATAGAGAACATCACAATGAACATAATTTTATTTGTGAAACATAGTATGTACATAAACACAGATTTGCGATAAAACATCCTGCCCAAGTTGGATCCCTTCCAGAGTCCGAGCCATATATTTCCGTGCTTTGATCTTTGCCAAGTGTGAGTACAAAAGGAATAGGAGATCTTCTTAGACTTGTTAAGGTTAAAAGCTATAAAGACGACTGCGGTTTTAAAAGAGCCTTATGCTTGACAAGATCATGTATCACGTTTTAGTTTGCTTTGAAGAAATGTAACATATTTTAGGTTAATGGGGATGATGGTGACTTATGGGGAAGTTTAAACACATTGACCCGTCTAAAGGAGGACAGGAATTAGTCAAACCCGGTTGAATAGGGTTGTTAATGCAAGTAGTTTTGTGGTCATTAGTAAAAATATTTTATATTTAGAATTGATGAAGTTTCAATTTATTACCTCATTGGATGAATTAACAAATCACCTTTATTAATATTTTAGTAGACAGGAATCAAAATAGGGACTTTCAAATAATTGAAAGTACATTTTGAGGGAAGTTGAATGCATTTTAGAATAAATTAGACTAATTGTGCCTTATGTAGAACTTAAAAGACTTGGGTGGGTAGTTCTGATTTGACTTGGTTCTGATTTTTTAAGGGATTTTATTTTATTTGTAAAAGTACTTTCTTAAGCTTAAAAAATAAACATGAATAAATAATTTTTTAAAATTTTATTAAATATGTATTATTACATCTATAAATACTTGAGTAGTTAAAATTCAAACCCGAAATTTTCAGAAACTAAAATGGTTAAGACACGTTGCTAGCGTTACTTCATATCTAAGCCTATCCTCATATTGCGAATTTTGCACATTTTAATAGAAATTGTTTAGGAAATTTAGTAATATAAATTAATCTTTAAATATGAATAGCGACAAAAGACATTGGAGAATTTTAACGCTGCTTTGGAGATTTCAACGCTGCTTGAAATTTTAGTGAACCACTCAATTCAGAGAACTCGCCTTTTTCGGTTCATTTTTTTAAAGTAGTAGGGCAATTCCATATGTGACGGAATGACATTTTGAATGGTAGATATGAAGTAAAACAATTACCATAAAGCCTATTTTCAAAGGACCATTAATGATCAAAAGGTAATAAAAAAAGTTAACTAAGACTAACTTCTTTTTGTGTGAGGGAATGACATTTTTGCAACCACGACTGCATCCTGGTACTTAAAAGTGAAAATTTTTGTGAATTAACGATACACTGAGTTTTTAAACTAATGCATATCTTAAAGCTATGTAAAATTATAATTTAGGGCAACCTACCTGTAACATGGTTTAAGTTATTAACTGTCATTGACATGTGACGGGATGACCATGACGGATCGACTAAAATTTTCATAAACATATATTAAATTAAAAGTGTGTAAAGTAATAAATTTAAATTTTTTTATTATCTAGAATACTCACAAGATATTGAATATTACATTATATACATTTTTTCACATGTGAAATGTTTTTCAAACACGCATCGAGGACGATTTCCAACTAGTTGAAATGCTGGCTGAATTTGCAGAGCCAACAAATCTTTTTTGTCCACTAGGCATCTATCTTCTTTTTCGGGAAATGTGAATACATGTTCTTTATCGTCATGCTTTCTTAAACCATAATTTGAAAACTTGGAATATATTTTTAAACTTAATTTGTAAAAATTACAAAAAATTATATTTTATTTTATTTTATCGAAGTTGACATTTTTATGGAATTGCTAAGCAATTTGTTTTTGAAATTAGTTTAAATAACTTTTCCTAAACACTCAACGCAACACACATAGCACAGTCATATAAAACCCTTTTAGTTGGAAATATGACACACTTTAATCACCAAAACTTTTAAGTATTTGTCTAGAATTGCACAGAAATACATAATTATTACAAGTAGATTTTAATCAACAATAATTTTAGTATAATAAAATTAAATTTGTCATTATTTTTTCTTTAATCTTAAAATAAAGGACTCACTAGTATTTTAAAGAAAAAAAATAACATTGTAACTTAAAACGCTACTTAATTCAGATTTTAAACTGTGCGTACAAAATATATTTAAAAAAACTAATAAAAATAAAAACTAAAACAAAAGATTAAGCTTTGAAAAAAAGAAAAATCTGTTTAAAAATTTAAAGTAGTTTTACGTTTCATGCACCTAAAAAACCGTACACAAATTTTATTTTTGTAAATAATAAAGGTTTTAAAGAAAGACCTTCAAAGTTATTTTTTTATTACAATTAAAGTTAAGTTTCTTTAAAATTTTTGGAAAACCTTTTTTACCATACATAAGGTTATTTACCTTTTAATGTAAGTCATGCTTTTAAAAATAAAATGATTGAATAATAAAGAAATAAAATAATTTAGCGTGAAAGAATATAGTCCCATTAATTATAAGTCAATCAAATCTATTTTTTAAATAAATATTCATAAAATACAAAAGATACTATAAAAAAAGAAAATAAGAAATAATTTATTCGAATAAAACCTTGAAAATTAAACCACGGATCACGAAGCACTAAATATCAATCAAACTTAAGAATACCTTTTTTTTTTGTAAAGCAAACCGTCCTTTTTTACGCTTTACATTTAATCTTCAACTCTGAAACCCCAACTTTTAATTGCTATTATTTTTTCATTTCTCTTTTTTTTCTCGTTCCAAGAACTAACATTCTTCCTTGTGAGTTAATCAACTGCAAGCTCCACGAACCTCATCAATTAACTCGAAGGGGGTAAAAGCCTCCACTACAAAATTTTAATGAGATGATTAATCTTGATAGAGTGGAGTCTACGGAAATCGAATTTTTGTGACTAATTGATTCGAAATTAATGCGTCTTATTAATAAATATCCATGAAAAATTAATTTCTAGGAATGCAGAAAAGATTTCTCTTTATTTTCGGCGATGACGTTTCTCGCTATCCCCTCAGATGACGTTAGGCTTAGTGTCGTAATCCTTTCTGACGACTGCAGGGAGAGAGGGGCAAATTAGAATACATATGTCTGCTCTGGTTTGTTAAGACCGTTACTGACATTAAAGTGTTTTATGTACACTGAAATAGAAGGTTTTTTTTGCTACACGAGGGTTAACTAAACCGGTTATAACTACAAAATGCCAATTCTGAACGAATACAAATATCCATGCTTTAAGAGGGTGGGATTTGAATCGTCAGTCCTTTCTGCTAGGTAGCTTATTTTGAAAGAAATGATTTTGAGAATAATAATGTATATACGTAAAAAATAAAATTTTCTAACTCACATTTTCTAAATTCTATTTTAAACGTATTTTTGGGGCAATAATGTGTTTTATAGTGTCAATTCGTGTAATATTTGCAAAAATAATCATCTTATTTTGAAAATTAACAAAAGAAACTAGGAAAAATGACTTACTTCTATAATAACGAACAAATAAAATTCACTTTTATGGAATTAGAACTGTAATCTACTGTCGTCTTTATCCAACTGCTTTTGTAACACTAAATATATTTTTTAAAATTATCAAAGTATTTTTCAGGTTTTCAGTATTTTATTAAGAATTATTATTTGTAATATCAGATCAGTATTTTTTAAGGTTCCGAGCATGGTGAAAAGTATTATTATTATGATTTCTGCAAAAAAGAAATTTTAAACACTTTGGTTCACGACGACTTTGAGAATACATTTACACCCTCATGCCTGAATAAAGCGTTAACTTTATTTTTTTTAATTCGCTTTTCGTGTAACTTAATTTTTCTCACACGAATTATTCGGGACAAAGGTCCAAAGGTCTTTATTTGTCATCATTTTTTGTTTACTTACATAAACTTAAGCAAAAAGCTCATTTTCACATGGAAATTTTCTTGACACTCGTCCTTAATGAGTTAATGATAGCAATTACCCAGTACCTAAAAAAGGTTCTTGATTATTAAATTTTAAAATACCATTCCGGATCATGGTTGTAATTAAAAAAAAATCCACTAAAAATCCAGTTAGATCTTTTTCAAGCTAAGTCAGATGTAAATTAGCAAAACAGAGTAGTTATTACGCTTGCTGCTGAGATGTTTGGGGGGAGGGGGATAAAAGCCAATTCAAAACTGTAGTTTTCGTTCATCTAGGAGTGTTAATTAACCGTGTTTTAATCTTGGCATTCCAAACAAAGTAATGAAGGTCTTTACCGTAAGCCAACAAATCATTTCCTAATGAATATTGAATATTCATGCAAGATTGTAATTCGGAATGTAGGGCTAAAGGCTAAGTGAGGGTTTTTATAATTCGACATGAAATATTCATCCTCGTAATTAATTTTATGTAAGTGTTAATTAGGCATTCATAAGCTCTTGAATTTTTATAAGTTTTTTAAAATTTTAATAGACTCTTTGATTCAAAATTAAACTTTTTTTTTAGTTTTTCGTTTATATTTTATTTTAATTTGATTGTGATTAATCTTTTAGCCATAAAAATAACTATTCTAGTAGCTTAATCAGGATTAATGTAATTAACATTTTCAGTTACATACTAACAAATATGCATTTTCTAAAAAAATATCATAAGAAGGATCCAGTTGCAAAACTCACATTCTCCAAAGTATAACTAAGACACAGGATCTGGTTCGCTCCTTGGCGACTTTTGACGATCGTAAATTCAATAGGACAAAATCGTCAATGATCGGACTGTGGGCACTATACCTTAGTTATACTTTGGATAATATAAGTTGAGCAACCAGACCTTTGATTGATAGGAAGTTAATAAAAATAATATAAATATTAAGGATAAATGATTTTGTGATGTGTGCTCGGAAAGTGTTACTTCTCCTATTGAGATAAAAATGCATAAGCGTTACTATAACACATGTATGTGATATATTGATTATGCCTATTCAATTATAAACCCTCCATTTTATTAACAAAGCAAAAAATTTTATTTATGTTTTAAAAAACGAAATCGCTTATGATTTGGACTTTGAATCATTTTACATTTTAACTTGTATAGATTTTATACCATTCCTCAAAATTTTTTATTAAGGAACTGGCCTAATCTTTTATAGAGCGAGAGCCCAGGGCCCCCAGACCTAAGTTATTTTCTAAAAGATGAAATGTTTTGGATTAGGTTCGGTTTTCATTTACTTTTAGTCTATGCATACCCGCTAGAGTGAACCGACGGCCAATTTACAGGTATCGGGTACAAAAAGTAGGTAAATTATAAGTTAACTTAAGTCATTTTCTAAAGGCTGATTTTTACGTATGTTTTAGAAAATAATGTTAAAAGTTAATAATAATTTCCCAGACACTTTCTGTTGGCCGAAACTTTTCCCAGACGCTTTAAACGTCTTTATCAAGTTCAGACTTTGTCCCACCCATCTGGCGGCGTGAGATGGCGCTACAATCGTCCTCGGACGACAAGAAGGGGAAGTTAAGCAAAAAAGAACTATGTGTGTATTGGAGATGCGGTTGGTTGGTTAAGAAAGAATATCGTTTCGATTTAATAAATTTTCGTTTAATTAGAAAATAAATTAATAAATAAGTTACCATAGCTGTCTTTAGCTTACAACATTTTCACATCTCCAATGATCAAGCACACAAACCGGAATATATATGTCAATCGACCAACCAACCACATCTCCCATACACACTTAGTTCTTTTTTGCTTAACTTCCCCTTCTTGTCGTCCGAGGACGATTGTAGCGCCATCTCACGCCGCCAGAGTGCGTGGGACAAAGTCTGAACTTGATAAAGACGTTTAAAGCGTCTGGGAAAACTTTCGGCCGACGGAAAGTGTCTGGGAAATTTATTATTAACTTTTAACATTATTTTCTAAAACATACGTAAAAATCAGCCTTTAGAAAATGACTTAAGTTATAATTTACCTAATTTTTGCACCCGATACTTGTAAATTGACCGTCGGTTTACTCTAGCGGGTATGCATATACTAAAAGTAAATGAACACTGAACCTAATCCGATACATTTCATCCTTTAGAAAATGACTTAGGTCTGGGGGCCCTGGGCTCTCGGTCTATTGAATCAGCCAGGCGTCACCGTGTGGGGTGGCATATCCTGCGATGGTGCCATGGATCCTGTCTTTTTCGATGGAACCGTTGGTGGCCCCAGGTATCTGGATATGTTGATATAAGTTGTAGTCCCACAACTGCAAGCACGGCCCGACTTTGCAGAGTTTTTTTTTCAACAGGACGCGGTGCCCCATCGCATTATTCTTTGGTGGTCCGCGACGATACCTGGATCTGACCTTCCCGAATCATTGGATAGAGAGACGGGGGAGCATTGAGTTTCCACACACGTTCCTCGGACTTAACTCCCATGGATTTCTTTTTCTGGAGAGTAGTAAAGGATAATGTTTATTCCTGAAAACCCCACACAGTACGCCAGTTGAAGAAATTCATCGATGATGCTTTTAAAGACATTCGTGACAACTTGAATTTGTGTCGTACTGTGTGTGAGAGTGTCGAGGATAGGTTGCAAGAATGCATCAATAACGAAGGTAGACAATTTGAGCACCTTCGGGATTAAGTATGTAAATATATGTATGTCAAATAAGTCGACAGGGAAACTTCGGAGTAATTAAAGATCTTTTATTTAGTAACTAATCATCAGGATACAGTTGATTTGCCGTCTGCAGTCGACGAGAGAGTGTGATCGAATGCCAACAAAAATATAAAAAATCTCGAGCTCTGCTTCACTGACCAATCAGAGTTATGAGAAAGTTTGAAGTTCAACTTTAAGTTCAAGTTACAGCAGACGCCGAAAAGTTTGTTATTCGTAGTTACTCCGTACAGCAGCCGAGAAGTAATAGAAAACATATTGTTGTGTGCTTTGGCCATTTCGAAAGTTTTAATTTTGATGGGGATAATCCGCACATGCAGGTACAACATCCTGCCGACTAATGAAGTAGAATAACATCTACTTCACAGTAGAGCATACTTATTATTTAGTTAACTACAGAAATGAAGGTAGTTTGGACGTCCAAGATCTTTTATTATAAAGAAATCATTTTTAGTATTTAACGGGACGGAGTCCGGAATCGAAGCTCGGCCCGCCAAAAAGAGCACACAACTTACACCTCGAAGTCTAATTAAAAAGTGACTCTATTTTTAATGGTTGTGAGAAGAGTGGATCAGAAGTCAAAACAAAGTCTGCTGCGTCTGCATTTTCTCTGGGAAAGGAATGTATTGACGCCTATCAAAACATGGGAACTGTTCGATGGATCGGCAAGACATTAACTGAGAGTTATTAAGGAATAACTGAATATTAGAATATTATAGAGATTTTTGTGGTTAATATTATAACTGTATAGAGATTTGTACGATATATCACATGTATGTAAATAAAGCTGTCACCTTTCGACTATGGTTCTTAATTACGATGCCTGTCAGAAATAACTCTCCTATAGCTCTAGTGCGACGATAATTCAACCAAACTAAACTAAACCTGTATTAAAAGTATAAATTACTGTTATGTATAAATAACTGTATACCTAACTAACTGTAAGCCTACTTTGGCATAGAGTTAGGAAGGAGAGTAGAGGGTCTATGAGTTCAAATGTTGAAGCAGGCTGTCAGTTTTCGAGCTACTGCGCATCACATACTGGCACTGAGGTATCCCAAGATGCACGCTCCTGCGTGTTTGAGCTACTGCGCATAACATAGTGACCGAAACTGGCACTGAGGTATCTCAAGATGCACCGCTCTAGCCTGCTTCATTTGTGCGCTACTGCGCATATACATGGACCTCTCTATCTCTTTCCTAACTCTATGCTTTGGCCACACTGTATAAATAGATTTTACAACTAGAAAAAAAAATTTAAAATAGAAATAACATTTTGTTTACTTCTGTGTACTGGTTTACTGATAAGCTTAACAATAAGTTGGACTGTTGTTGTTATCAATTAATGACTAGCACCTATAAGAAGGCCTACTAAAATATTGATTATTTCAAGATTAAAATAATCCATTGTATTGTTGAAGATACTGCAGTTTATCTGCCCATGGCAGTATAGTTAATAACATGTATAAAAAGTATACACAATTTTATAGAACATTTAAAATATGTAAAATATTTTTTTTTCAATATGAAACAAAAATAATTGACAATTATAGTTTTTGCCATGTGATTTAGAACAAATCTGTACTTTTATAAAATATTAGACTAGTTCGTAGCTAAATATTAATGGGCATAAGTAACGTGAGGTGTTACTAATTTTTTTCAAATGCGTTTGAAAATTTTAAATCGAGCGTTTAGTTAAACTTTTTTTTAATTCCTACAAAACTTCTAAGTAAAACCATTATCAACTAATTTTAAAAACTATCTTAAGAAATTTTGACGACTATTTACCTTAAAATCCTAGATATCTATTTAAATAAGACCTATAACCATTAAAAAAACCTAAGTGCTTTTAATTAAAATAAACAGAAACATTATAAACAAGTTTAAATGTAATTTTTGCATTTTTTAAAATTTGATATTCTTTATTTGATAAATTTTCTTTTAATGTGCACTAAATTTTTGAATGGCTTATATGCTTGTATAAATCACTAAGAAAATTATTATATACTTCTTGTAATAAACTTGAACCAATACTACATAAATTTTGAGATTAATTCATAAATATATAATTCCTTAAGTGAATTTCTCTTCCTTGAAATCGCAATAAAATATCCCATAACCTGTCTAAACATAAGTAACTTAGATATAATATTTCCGTTTATTTAAGACACACTTCGAAACGTGAGTATTTTTTCAAAGCACTAAGTACAAATCTCTGAAATGGTTACACAAAGTTCTAAATGATATTTTTAGCAATGAGTTTTTGTATGGACATTATGAAATAGAATTTTAGATGCGTAAATGGCTGTGTTAAAGGTTCTATTAGAGGCTAGAAATAAGCGCTCTAAAGCAGCAACATTGACAATTATGTGCACATATTTAACCTCCATCGCGTCCCGTCGTTAGCATTAGAGGTCACGTGATCAGCCAATCTAATACTTTAATTATGATATCTATGCAACCAACCAACTTATTATCTGCGTAACTTGACCAGGGTTTTAAATTAGAGGCGTAATTGGCTGTGTTAAAGCTCCATTTAGGCTACAAATAGACAGCCGGAAAGGTACAACATAAATCTCTTCAGGGACATGTCTAAATTGTAGAAGTGGCGATAGATGGCAGCATCTGTCTTATATGTGTGTGTATGTCGTGTCCGTCCTTCTTGACGATGGTTTATAAGCGGGTCTTTGTGACCAAGCACACAAGCCTGAAAATATATGTCTACCAACCAACCAAACTAAATCTTGTTTGTAAAAGGGGTGGAAGAGCCCAGTCAGTTTTGAAAGAAGCCTTGCATGCGAAAGGTTCCAGTTCATTCGGGATTTTGCTCCGCAGATTTTACGAGCCTGTCTGTTCCACTGTACTCTGGGAACCCCTTAATTAGGTCGATTTAATTATTATTTTTGCTAGTAAATACTGCCCATCTATAGGATATGGACGGGTTTAGAACGCGACACCCTTTGTATGAGAGGCCAATGTTCAGGCGACAGGGCTACGGAGCCTTCCAAGTGTGACTTACAACACTTTCAAATTACTGGCATTTTTTTCTTAAAAGGGATCTGCAGAGCTTCAGTCGTGCAGCTAATGGTGGTTCACTTCGCAACAGATGCCCTTTCGTAAATTTAGAAGCGGTTGATAAGAGGTTAAAAATGGAAAAGACACAACCCAACTTTTTCGTATCATCTTTATATTTGCAAATGTTGCATTTAGACTCTTTTAGAGATAAAGCTAAAGGATGGAATTTCAGTGGATACAGGCGAGAGATTAGGGGAACAAAACTATGGAGATTACTCATTGATATTTTTCTGAAGTAGTTTTATTTCTTCGTGTGTTTCTTAGATATGGCGGTTTGGGGTGATAAATGGAGACTTTATTGTATCATTTAAAGTTTTGCTTGAAAATAAAATTAAGTTTTACGCTAACTTTGGCACAAAAATAACAACAAAGCTTATTTTTAAGATTCAAAAACTTTAAGGAAGATAAGCCATGTGGTAAAGATAAGAGTGACTTAACTTGGTTAATTATATTTTAAAAGTAAAATACTTAAATGCGCATCTAGTGTTTAATAAAAAGTTATAAGTATTTATATTAACTGTTTGAAAAATGAAACTATTATAAAATAATATTACCACACACTTATACCAATATAATGCTACGTTATGAGTTTTTTAATAACCTCATTTTAAGCATAATTTGTATCATTAACAAAATTTTAAAGCTTATATTTTAGATAGATTATGTTTGGAACTAGATGAATAAAGTTAATATTAATATAACGAATCATTTAGTTTTATTCTAAAGAAGTATTTTGTTAATGTAATGAAATATTTTTTACACATTTAATAGAGTTCAAGAAACAATGAAAAGTTCACAAAATATATTAAATACTATAATAATACCTTTAATACACCAATTATTGTTGAAAAGTGTTTTGAAAATATTTTGTTAAGGCATACATCAAGAATAAATAATAATACGATTACTTTATATTAACTCAATAAACTAATATTGCATTAAAAAAATATTAAATATATATAATAAGTCTTCCTTTTAAATAAACGTTACCAAGAATTTTTTTAAAAAGATGTATACCTTTACTAAATCCAATTGTAATGTGTAATGCAATCGTTTCCGGCTGCCTATTTCTAGCCTCCTATAGGAGCTTTAACACAGCCAATAACTCCTCGTAATTTAGAACCCTGGTCAAGTGACGAGCTCGACACCTGAGAGGGCACCCAACGGATCTTCGAGAGACATCGTACGCTAACGCCGTCGGGACTTTGGACTCCACAGATTTAACGAGCACGTCTGATCCAGTGTACTCGGGCCCACCCGTGATGAAATGAGGATTAATCTACTATTTCCAGCACAGATCCGATTTATAGGATGACTGGCACTAGGTGGGATTCGAACCCCCGCACTCCTGAGAAAGTTGAATCTCTAGGCTGATGCCCTAACCACTCGGCCACGGAAGGGCCCTAAATCCAATTTTGTAACGGTTCTATTCCAATGGACATATTTCTATTGCCACGCTCGAAGCACTATTTTGATCTCCCATTAAAATCCTAGATTCCAACCTATCCCCATCTTAGAGAAATGTTAAACTACACTATACCGACACACAGATGCATTCTTCCTTCAACTGCACAGAGCCCAAGTTCCGCATATCGCAAAATCTTCGGCCCACGATGTTGTGACTAAGTATACTCACTAATGCACTTGGGTACAGTCAGAATGGCTGGCGTATCAACTCGCAATAATATTGGAGACCGAATAATTGGAGAATTTGTGAGTAAGACTTTAATAAGCGCTTACAGGATTATGGAGATGAGTGTTCTGATACGTCATATCTGAATGTGACAACGGACAATTTTAGGTTAAAGGGAGCGTCTTGGTATTTGTGATGGAAATATGTAGGTTGTCGAGTTAGGTTATTAAAGTTATGTTATTAAGTATTTCTGGTATTCTAAGTCAAAATGGCCTGAACCCATGATCAACGAATGAAAACAAAATTTCCACGCAAAAATGCGTCTTCTGACTATGTAAGACTAACAAAATGTAAGACAAATGAAGACCATAATCCTGAACAATGTGCATAGGAAAAATTAAGTAATACAATAAACGAATTTTAAAAACTTAAAGTTAACGTTTTTAGTCGGAAATGAAGGCTTTAATGGTAGTCACAAAGTCGTATAGTTAAGGGGTTAAACTTAGTTTATCTTACATTCAGTTTCGAATTATTACGAATATTTTAGAAACTTTTTAAGATTCACACAATGATAATCCTCTATGTATTACAAAGCTATGTTAAAAGATAATCTTTGTTTAGTCCTAGTACTAAAATTGATTATTAATGACATTGTCTGAAAAAAGATTTTCAAAATTTGAAACAAAAACTTAATCCTCTTGGAAATCTTTTTAATACGATTTTTTCTTTCTAATAATCGTGTCGAATAAAATTTTTTCCCTCATAAAAAGCACATTACACAGAATTTTAAAATATCTATTATCGTTTAATTTTTTTAAATAAAAACCTTAGGGCCTTTACGTTAGTCTGCATACGTGGTAAATTATTTTACAAAGCACATCATAACAAAATACTGAAAAAAGGCTAATGTTATGTTTTAATAGATATTAAAATGTTAATAGATATTAAAAAATAAACACTGCTCTAACCCCTGCCTTAGCATAAATTAATGGTGATGACCAATATTTCAAAATTTAACATCAAGTTTAAATTAATATTTTTTAATTTATGCAAACAATTATTTAACTACTTTAATGAAAAACTCATTATACACTTTTAAAATACCTTTAATTAAAATGACTATTGTTAAACAATCACCTAAAAAGTCACACACATAAAAAAGAAAACTTCTATTATACTAACACCTTTTCTGCGTTACACTCCTCACCTTTACTTAACACTTAACTCCCTCAAAGATTTAGCTAATAAAGTCTTCCACCTTTCATTTTCTCTCAGAAATAGTGACATAGTAATTGACCCCTTGTGTTAATCCTTTCATCGAGCTTTTTTTATATTTTAATAACAAGCGCACTCTGCGCACGCGATGCAGGCATTATCTCACAAAGCGCCTCATAATAACACACTGAATAGATAATCTTTGAGTATAATTACGAATTTTACTTTCTGATTATTTGTTTTTAGTGCGTTGGTGGGAAAGTTTCCGAAGAAAAATCGCCGTATACAAGTATATTAATTTAGACTGGAGGGTCATGAGCAAAAAGTAATAATTATCTCAAATCTTATTAGCGGAATTTTAATCAACTCGCTATCAGGCTAAAGTGGGCTGTTTTCAGCGAAATGAGGTTTAAACTGAGTTTTATTTGGGGAACAAAATAACTTGAACTTAAAAATGAGTTTTATGTTTTCACTCAAATTTAATTTGTTTTGACTTTTTTTATTAAGTTAATCGCATAAGTTTTGTTTTGTTTGTTCTTAAGTATTAATAAAACTAATATTAAATAGTTTATTTGAGGCTTTCTGTTTGAATAACTTCATTATAATTATCTTGAAATGTTTAAGTATATCTTCTTTTATTTTTATTTAACTGAAATAGTAGTGATAAAGAATTTCATTTGAACTAAAAAGGCTTTAATGTGAAACTACATATGTATAAGGCCAGTTAAATGAAAACTTTAATGGTGCAATGAGTGCATATTTAATTTGCGAAAGTCCATTTCCATCACGCAAAAAACTAAATGTTTTAAAATTAAAATTGTTAGTCATTAATTTCTTCTAAATTAGGAATTAAAATTTTAAATTAAATATAATTACCAAATAAAGTTATTAAAAAAATATAAGTAGTTTGCACTTTACTAAAAAGACACTATTACCACAGATTTAAACCATTTATTTTAAAGGTGAGCAGTAAGGTTTTGACACATACTCATATCTTTTAAACAAGTTTCTTCTATATTTTTCATATTTAGATTTGACATATCAATCATTACAGATTAATTTAAAATTTTAAGGAATAAACAAATATAAAACGAGTAGCGTCATAGTTTTAGTCGCGTCATAGTCGTTTTTATAACTTTTCAAATGAAAGTTAGTAATGATTCATTTGTCAATAATGGGTCTAAAATTAAAGTATATATATTTTTAGTACGTAACTGTTTACCTACTTATTAATTCGTTAGGTTTTCTCAATACTGTAAGGTTATTTATAACCTTAACATTTCATAGTAAGAAATGGAATGCAAGCAAGCGTTCTTTAATCATGTTTTAGTACGTTGTGCATGGAAAAGTATCAAATTTACTGAAAAACTTATTTAAGATATGTAAATATAGTTGAGGTGTAAAGAACACTTGTTGAAGATTATTATTATTATTATTATTATTATTTTTTTTTTTTTTGGGGGGGGGGGGGTCTAAAATTGACATCAAATGTATGTTTTCATTTTTTGTGAACTTTTTTAAAAAAAACGATAATGTCATCTAAAGCATACTATACCATGTACCATGATAAAATGTTTAGTAATAAAACTAGAACTATTAATTAAATATTGTTATTGGGTGCTCTTTGTTCAGTGTATATAATCTTTTATCCCAACTCGTTTTAATTTTTAAATTAAAAGTTTTATACTCATTTGTTATGTTATTTTAAAAATATTTTAAATACAGCGTAATGATTTAAATTTAAATAACAATTTAAAGAATAGGAAATTAATAAAAATCTATCAGATTTAAGAAAATTTCTAGATTTATAATATTTTACAGTTTAATTTTTAAGGTTATGTCTTTGTTAATTGAATCAACAATTTATTGACAAAATAATATTAAAACTATATTGTTTGCAAACATTTGTTTCTTCAAAATTGAAAGTATCTGTAGGATCTTCAATCTAGGATTTCAATTGCATATTTCCCTTCAATCAATCTTTAAAGCAGAATACATATTTTGAAAGGTTAAAAATAATAGAATATCAGTTAAAAATCCTCTTCAAATATAAGCTAAAATATAAACAGTTTTAACTTGCAAAATGTGGAGCATGAACTTTGCAATACGATATTTTTTCTGAACAGTTTTTTAACTATCTTGCCTGAGTAAATTTGAATCGCCTGCATCGTATTACAATATTTAAAGCTTAATCTACTTCTCTAATTGAAATGTATTTTTCCACTTTAATCAATTTTAGGAGGCATTTAACAGATTATTATACATTCATCTTACTGTAGAATATTAAACACTTGCATACCTACGCATATCGCAATTTCCTAGCTTATATACATATATTTACAGGCCAGATATTATACCTAGTCGAATAGAATTTTCCATTTCAGAAACCCTCTAAGTGTATTGCAAAACCAACTGACACTAACGGGTTTTTGAAACACACCCATCAATTGGTCCTCTCAAATCATACGTAAGGCCGATTTACATAGCATGCAATTGATTTTGGACGAATCTAAATGAATATGTAACGTCCCGAATACTTCTGGGATTTTAATCATTGGAGATATTAAATTTGGCCTCCTTGCTGTGCGTACCATATTGGGGTTAACAGTGAGTACTTGTAAGGAATGTAGCTGGCTAAGTAATTGTCTAAAGGATATCAAGGATTCTGTGAGAGAGCAACAGGATGAAAAATTAATTAATGGTAATGAAATTATTACGTATGTGTGTTTAGCATAAGGGCAGATGAAGTTTAATCTAAACTTTTCTGCCTATTCATGGGCCGTTTATAATAGAATGTTGGGGATCAAAGTTTATTAAAATATTTGTATGGAAGGTAAAATAATGATTGTTCATGTATAATAAATGTCATGTCAAGGAAAATTAGTGAAAGGGGCAGCACACAATAAAATGTCACACTTTAAAAATAAATCTAGTAAATTTAGAGGTTTTTGGCAGTCACAGCAAAAGTACTGGCTAATTACCTAGAAATTAAAGAACCCAGATTAATTACCCAGAAATACCCATAAGTTTTTCCAGTTGATATAATTATTTTGATAAAATTATTTTATAGTCTATAAACAAAATCCATCCGTTATATTTCGACTAATGACCATAAAACAATATTGTACCCGGTGTGTAGGTTTTATCAGCACAAAATTGTTTATAAGACGGCTGGGTTTGGAACCATGGGACTTGTCGATGACAGGCGGGAATTCTGACAACTCGCCTATGGAGACTAAACTTTTTTTCTCATTTAATATTGTTTTTGTTCGTTATTGGTGGGTATTCGTCGATACTGAACACGTAGACAAGTGATTTTTACTAGCCAATCAGATCATGGCTAAAACATTGAGTTTCTTCTTTACGGGAAGAGGGATATACCCTTAATTTGCAATGTACCTTTCAAAATAGTATTATTATACGGGCGATGACACGTTTTACGTTATTTCGTATTTACGTTGTTTTACACAGTATGGAGGTTACGATTTTAGAATTTCAAAATAAAAGAGGCATGAGTGTTTTACAAATAAGTAATATGTTTTTTTTAACTTTTGTCATTTAAATTACATGGTGTGGGCACTGTTTAAGAAAGAGATGTTTAAGAACGTTATAATAAGATACTCAAGTGAAATTATGTTTATTATTTTATTTTAATTATGATTTTTTCTAATTTTAATTTTTCTAACTTTTTATTACGGAAAATTTATTTGCATTTTTTAAATAATCTTAGGTATGTAATCTATGTTAAATGTCAGTTTAAGATGTAGTTTAGAAAACATGATTTTTTTTTCAACTTCCTTTCAAAACCCATACACTAGATTAAAGATGTCATTTGTGATATTTAGTTAACTAACTACATAAACAAAGATTTAAAAATATGCTAAACAATGCTATAAATACTGCCTTAACAAATTTAAAGATTAAATATTTTGTGCATAGTAAATTTATTGCCATCACAATTTATTTAGCCTCCTAAACTTCTAAATAGTTAGATTTATAGGAGTGTCAAGTGTTAAGTAACAGTTATATAAATGAGTTTATGTCATACTACATTTCTTAAATAAATGACATGCATTTAATGCCTTAACGATTACCAAAATCTGGATACAACACTCTAGCGATCAATTAATAGCGTTTTGATCGCTTTATTAGAAGGTTAAATATGATGGAGAAATAAATAATCGTTCACCGCAGCGTAATAGTTTAATAACATCAGGCCGTTGCTATAGGTTGATCAAACTATCGGAATGTAAGGGTTTATAACAAGGAAAATAAAAGTATTTTTAGTTTAGGTTTGTGTTCCTTCAAGTTTATGTCATATTTTTTTATTAGCCTTAAAACTTTTTTTTTTGTTTAACTGCTTAAGGTTATTGAATTTTTGAAATTAATTCAAAATAATTCATTAAATTGCAATACTAATTGATGACTAGGTGCATAGATCAGTTTTTATTTAATATTAAAGTAATTTTGTATTATAAATTATTTATATGTTAATTGTTTCATGCATAATATAAAGACTTTCAGTTTGATTATCTCATTATATTGTACGACTGTGTGGGACATTTAATAGCAACCTCTTTTAAAATATTGTTTTGCTATTTGGCCTTTTTTTACTGCAATGCATAAGAATCGTCATTGCAGCAAAAATGAAACAAATTTTAAGGGGAATTATCATTTGGCTAATTAAGTATTAATATTTAAGTTTTAATTTTCCCCAAATATTTTGAAAAGGACCACACCGTTTTTAAAATGTATCGTTTAATTATTGAAAAACCTTATGTTTTTTTTCCTCGAAAATTAATTTAATTTTGATGTTATGACGGCTCTCTAACCTAATACAAAATTGCTTACATGGCAAAATAGTACTTTTCTCGGAGGTTGCGATTTAAAAAATAATGCATTAGCTCTATGGGACTGACCAACGACTGAACATCCCTCTTAAATAGTTTTTATATTTCTATAAGAATGAATTAAAACCACCATATTATTCTGAAATATGTAGATGTCCCCATGTAGAACTTAATATAATCATTAAATATTGATAAAGAAGCTGTACAAATCATATAATTTTAGTAAAAACTTTAAAGTCATGTTTCACTATAGCTATAAAACTTAGATGAAGCAAAATAAGTAATAAAACCAAAAGAAAAATGTTGTTTTATTTTAAAGAAAAGAAAATAGTTGTTATCCTTAAGTAAAATTTTCAATTTACGATTTTTCTTTTGGTGGCTTGAAATACTGTTTTGCTTAATATACCATCACAAAAGCATTTTATTTTCCTTAATACGATGTACGTCGTATTGATTTTTGTTACGCTATTTTAACGTCTTTGTTTTTAAAGAATATTTATTATTTTCTAACATAACTAAAACCCGTGAAAGTTTTAATTTTTAAAGAGTATAATTATACAAGATTTTTTGTTATTTGTGCGTGTAGAACTTTAATAAAATATATAAAATTTACGATATTATAGTAAACAATGTTCTGGTAGAAGCTACTTCAATGTTTTTATATATTTATCAATACAACATATGTTTGCATATAAAATTGCCCATGAAAAACGGATTGTGGTATATCTAAAAGGATTTTGGAAAAATGATACGAAAACTTAAATGTTTGAAAAAACACTCTTATCCTTTTTAACATATTTTAAAGATGATCATCGTTTTCACATTTTATAACTTAAGACAACAAAAATGTAGCTTGATTTGACAATTTTCCAGTTGAGAAATAAATGAAAAATATACACAATACCAAGACATTGAAATATGAGGTGAACATTTTTATAATTGATTGCTACTGGGGATGTATATTTTAAAGTACAAGCTGGTGAAAAATCTATTTGAGATTTCTTAGAAAATTATTATTTAAGAAAAAACTTTATAACTATATTAAAACGTATAATTGTCTTGTGGTTTTGAGTTGTGGTGTTTAATGGTTATACACTGTAAAATATCCGAAATCTGCTGGACCCTCTGTGTATTTCATTTTTTTTATACAATTGATAAATATTCTGCTTTGGTATTGGTATTTTAGGAAAACTTGACATTTCTAGTTTATAGAAAAGTTATCAGTTATGTTGTGAAGTTAATTTTTCAAAGGTCCAAGTTAGCATACCTCTGGACTGATGAAGTTATACCATGACCAACTCGACTTACAAGACCAGAGAAGATCTTCCTAATTCATGGGTGGACAGAAAGTTTAACGTCATATGTTCCAAGTGCCATTGTTTCGAATATGAAGAAACCTGATCTAGAAACGTGTTCTGAACCACCCCGTTAACGGTTAATTATATTTGTAGGGTTTTGGGTGTTGGAAAAAGGTTTCTTCATCTTCATCACTCGGAAGAGTGGCGTTTAACTTTAAAACCACACACGTGTTCGGGAGAGCTACTCTGGCCTTCTAAGTTGAGTAGGCCGTGGTTAGACCCGCGAGACAAATTGAACTAACGGAACTATAGATTCAAAAATATATTAACAAGACGTACACCTATTGAGATCAATATATCCACAGTCTTATGCAGGGCTAAAATCCATTATTCTTGAACTGAAAAACAGAGCCGTTTTACAATATTTTATGGGGGCTGTTATATATTACCCCACGCGCGTTTCTTTTTAAATTAGGGTAAGTGAACAATATCCTTTACTTATCGGTGATGATATCTAGTTGCTATGACAATAAAGAGACACCTATAATCTACCATCTCCACTGGTAGCCACGCCCTAACAGGACAACCTCACACCCGGAGCCACATTGCTGAAAATGCAACATTTTCCCTATCGGCCGCAATGAAAAATGGGAAAGATAATGTAATTCGCATCAAGGAAAGTAATAAACCGATTAAAATCTGCTAACAGCCATGTTACATTTCTACGATTAAAAGCACGTGACTGTCGTTTGATTAGAATCTGCAGATTCGTGTAAGTAGATTATATACCTGTGTTAGTTGATTGGGTGCTTTTCGGTTCTATTGATCAGAGAACTTCAGACGCCATCTTACTTCAATGTGTAGGGTTTTTCAATGCCATTTTCAATCCTGAATTAACCCTTTTGGCCAGACTTTTCTTAGTTAAAAGAGTAACCATGGTACGAAACTTTTAATTTGAATGAATTAAACATTAAGATGGTGATCGAAAAATAGGTTAATGTCGTTATACCTTTACCATTTTTAATCTAATAAAATGTGGCCACTTCTTTTATTGGTAACTATAGTTTTAAGTTAGTAAAACATGGGGTAACTACAGTTTTTTTTCTTTTAAACAGGTTTGCCAGTAGTGTTGTGTAACCCCCCCTTCCAAATTAAAGTATTCGTGGTACATAGAGTTATCATAAAATATGCTAGTAGTATATCTGTGTTTTGTTGCCACATTAATCTTTTCTTTTCGATAATTTTCCCTTTCATTTCTTTTATTAGTATAACCCTGGGAATGTAAACGCATTTGCATCCGTTTTTAGACTATTTGTGTGTATCACAGAAAAACGTCATTATAATGGTATTCACTTCCGATGCATACTTTTAATGTTTTGGAAAAACTCATTCTTTGCTTCACTGTTGACCTATGTTATCCCACAGCGCAATACACACGTATAAAACCGGCTCTTGACTATCAGGTTTTCCTTGCTCATAATTTTGTTTATTAAAATTTTTATAACATTACTAAATTTTTATATTTGAAGTATGGATGGATCATTTACAATCATCCGTTACAGAGATGTAACTTTTAAAAATTAACAGATATTTAATTATTGATTAAAAATTTAAAATTCAAGAATTGTAGTTAAAAAATATTTCAGCAATTTTCTTATCCCTTAGACGGTTAAAATGTGAGTGATTCATTAGAAAAATGGCAAAAATAATTGAATGTTGCTCAATCAAATCCAGTTCATTCGCTCAAGGTTTTGTTTAACCGTTTGAGATCTAAACGTATAAACCCACCAAGGAACTACCAGTTTTTCCAACAACACCACACAAGTTTTAAAAAAAATAATACAGTCTATAATTTCATTTAATTTTAAAATTTAACACATATGTTTATTTTAGTCTTTAAAACATTTTGCAATGAATATTTTCAAATAAATAAGATTAAAATTTCACTCTGAATGCAGTGAAAACAAGTTAATACCTTCACCAAATTGCTTATCCCTCATATGGCTTTAAATGTTCTCACGCTTAAATGATGCACAAACAACGTAAAGCAACATTCAAATATTGACAAACTAATATGACCAGTCGGATTTATATAATGCATATTTTAACTTCGAAACTATATTAACTTGAATATGGTAACCAAAAGATCCGTTTTAGTATTGTAGACTCTAAAAATTATTTAATATAGGTCATAGGTAAATCCCAAACTTCAAATTAATACACGTAAACTGTAGGCAAAACTCTACCTACTACATAAAAGTCAACAATTCCCGTACAAATACTAGATGAATCCGAGAGCAATTTGCTGAAAATAGATAATCAGCTCGAAGTTTTGGATCCCTGTGGAACTGATTCGGTCTTTGCACTTTAACCCTTTGTGAGGGTATTTAATTAATTACCAAGAGGCGCATTTCTATTTGTTTATTTATAGGAGTTAGCCTATGTCTACCTTTGGGAATTATTCGGTCGTTTGAGATAGAACTGGAGTTACAATTTAAATTCAGTTTTGCTTATCATGGCTATATTGGTGTTATTTGACTGTAGTGGGTAATAATTGATTGCAACATTAGTTGATAACTTTTGGGTTATTAAAAATATCAATTAATTTTTTTATAACTAACCTAAAAAATTCAAAGGCTACTTTATTAATTGTATATTGTTTTAGAGATTTCAAATTTAAAAACGAATTATTTTTGTAGATTATATGTGTTTTATTAGTTTAATGAATGAAGGAGTTATTTTATTGTTAAGGATTATAATTAGTTTTATCAGTTTTAAGGAATAGGATATTGTGCAGTCCAAGATTAAAATAAATTTTCAAAATAATAATGTGAAATTATAAAAATAATTTTTACTTGTGTAGAAAAAATATTAGCTTTCATAACGACTTCAGCCTTATGTTTGCAATCATATATCACACACACACATCACATCAAACCATATATTCTGTGCACATTTTCTTAAAAGTATTTCTTCTCTGGTTAGTTTTTTTTTGTTGATTTGCAATTGAAATTTAAGTGATAATTCGGTTATATTTTTGTATAAAATATATGTTTGTTTAGACTACTTATTTAAATAAATTTCAGCGTTGCTTGTTAATAAAAAGTACACATTTGGTCTAATTAACTCATTAACGACGATTGGCAAGAAAATTTGCCATGCGAAAATACTGCTCTTTGCTTAGTGTATCTAAATAAATAAAATGAAGACCCTAGTACTGAATAAATGTAATAATTTTATACGCTTAAAGGAAATTCTTTTATTCGGTAAGGCCTTAATGGTATTCACAAATGGGCCGTTAATGGGTTAACCACTGTATAACGTATTTAGACTTTGCACCTAAATATTCCGATACAATTAGGCAAGTAAGTATTTTATTTTAATGTATAGCTCTAAAGAAAATGAATTATTCGCCTATCCGTTAGATAAGTACTTAAGCTACACATTCCTAATTTTGAGAATATTTTTTATTGCAATCTGTTTTAATAAAATCTATTTTGTTAGGAAACAACTCATATATCGTATAGAATAATACTCAACGACATGGGTGATTCAGTCGAGAAGATAATTAGTACTATAATAGGTAGGTTTATCGCAAAAATACTCTAAAACTAATTAAGTTACAACGATGATTTTTAAGTAGTATTTAGTAAATTAACTTATTGATTAAAATAGTTTCTTTCTTCTTTTTATCGATCTTCTATTTTATATGTTAGGTGATTATTTGATTAATAAATTTTCTTCTCTATATGAGTATACTAACGACAAAAGTATAATTCATAAATGTTATTCATTCACACAAAATTAAGAAATGTATTAAATCTTTTTAAGAACTTCTTATGTTTAGAATTTTTTTAAATTTTATAACACTTGTAATTTATATTCTTTAATTTGACCTTTTTTGAATTGAATATAAATTTTGACAGTTGGGACTGTTCCACTTGTGTGACAATTTTTTTTAGCTTAATCTTATTTTACTACAAACTATTTCTAAAATATAAATAAAACTCTTTTTGAATGATAGATTTCTCTTTACGGAGGTTAAAAAAGGGACATCTTGAGTAAAATTAAGAATAACATAGGACTGTTCAGTAAAAAACAAATAGTCTGGTTAATTACTAAAGTACAATTAGAACAGCCACCCCCTACGTTGACGTCACATCTACGTCAAACTTTGTGGTATAGCCCAAAAACAAACCACCCGGCAGCTAACTCGCCCAAATTTGAACGGCCACGCCTATGGTGACGTCACACGTAAAAAGTCGTCTTCTACCCCACACACCACGCTCCGCCCTGTTTGAATCGTCCATTACCGTTTAGAATTTTTTTAAATATCAAACAAAACATATCATTCCGGGCAAAAAGTTACTTCGAAATAAAAGTCTGCTGTTACTTCTATGTATCTCTATTACCAATAGTATAATGCACAACTCCATTTCAACCCAATTTTAACTACCAATTCACTACACTAACTTTTAGCTAATTAGTGTAACAAATTCAAACAACATTCCTCGTAAGTAACAATGTAACTTAACAATCCCAGATTACCCTGACCCATATTTTCCTGGAAAATTTCGTAATTCAAAAAAGAGGTTGAACGCGTTCTCAGTTCCCTAGGGTGCCTCAAAACGTCCTATAGTTGACGCAGGGAGACGACAAATATATGACCTAACACTTTGACTGCGCTTATAACAATAAGCGTGACAATGGGAAAATCTCTGGCTATTATGTTTCTCAGTGAGACATAGTGACAATCATGGGAATTCAATTGTTTCGGTAGTTATGCAACGTTTTTGAATCTAGGCCTAAAAGTGTTGGTCTATGTATGCTGTGGTTCGGAAATATTTTGTTTGTGTTTTAATGCGGGTTTGCTATTTGAGCATCATTTGTAACTTGAACTTGATTTTTAAATTAAGTTAATACATTTTTACATTTTTGACTTCTAATGCAAGTGAAAATTTGCAGGTGATTAAAATTTTATGAAATAGCTAGTAAAAATAAAAGATTTTTGATGCAACCAAATTTGAAATACTCCAGTTAGGAATTCTATTACTGGGTAATTCCATGCAAAACTATCCTGTCTGTAGTGTAAGTCACGTTTGTAAAAAGTGATTATCACAACAACTTTTAACATTAAATGAAAAAAAAATGTGGAATAGTTTATCTACACTTATTATAACTAAATAATGTAATGCATTTTATTTAATTTGGTTTATTTTTTAAATTTAAAAAGCTTTTAATCTCCTCTTAAATCGTGACTTACACTACAGTTACATGGAATTAGCCTACTGTATGTTAGGTAGAATTTTATTTTTGAGCACTTTTAAATGATAAGGGAGACTCGGGTCACTTGATCCTATGGAAGACATGATCCTTAAGTAATAAAACATATAAAATATGCAGCTACTTTTCTTAAATTCAGACACTAGTAAAACATTCTTGACAGTAGGGGAAAGAAGGGTAAATGCGCCCACTTAAGCAAAAGTGACTGCAACACGCATAATACGACACTTAAATTATGTTTTTTTATTACCATTTATTACTGAACGAATATAAAAAACAGAATGCCGTATCGCTAAACATGAAAACAATAACAATTGTGCTGAAAAATTGAAAACAAGAAAATATTACATTGAGCGCCATTACCCGAACATGTTGGGTAATGCCGCTTACTGCGACGGGTACTGCCGCTCATTATTCAAAGCTTTTATACAACATATTTCACAACTGATTAAAGTAATTTTACAATTTGCAGCAGTCACAAATATAGTTTTCTGCTTTATCCTCTCCACAGCAATCTTTGCGGCTCCACTTAGAACAGGATTTGCACCTAAACCATAGTTCGTTGTCCTTTCCGAACTCCCCGCAAACATTACATATGCCATTGATTTCATTACTAATAATTTCTTCGCCAGGTAAATCGTCCATTTCATCATTATCACATATCATGGTTTCATCGATGGTTTCCTCATCTGTACTGGCCAAATCTTCTTTCTTTGACGATTTTTTTTATTTCTTGGTCTGGAGTTACTTCGGCTCCTTCATTTCGGCTCCTGTTGTTTTACCAAATAAGGCCTTTTTCACCCTTATATTTTTCTTTGGCTTCTTTGCTAGTAGATTGTACGTATTTGCAGCTTTCGTAACATTTAAAGAAGAGACTGTCTTGGATTCCTTGAGACGGCGTCGTTCCTCTTTCTTTTCAAGCATAAGTTTCATGGGTGTTCCTGTAAGGATGACAGATTTTTTTTTGCTTTAAAAAAGTTGATAAAACAGTTTTGATTAGTTGTAATTCGACTATGCCAAAAGTGGAGGGTAATACCGCCCATCTGAGCGTCATTACCCGATCGCCCCTTATTTGATTTCGAGCGGTCTCTGCCACGCACACAATGTATCCAATTAAATAAACTTAGTTACATTAGATAACAAGATTATTATGCTTCGCAACTATACAACGATCATACTGTTAACAGTAATTATAGTTGACTTACCACAAAATTAGCTTCAGAAGTTTTTTAGACGACAATACATGATAAATTATTCCCGGACGAAATACTATGTGCTTTTGCTTTGCCAGCCGCCTTTATCACACTGAGCGCTGCACGTGCTTTCTGCTAGGTGTCAGTACTGTCAAATTAACTTAGGGATTGCCCAGTTTGTCACAGCTGAGCTGAGCGCGATTGCCCTCTGAGCGCTATTACCCGTCTCTCCCCTACACTCTTAGAATAGTGTCTCCTAAATAAGAGGCACATTGTGAACTTTTTTGCCTCTTAAAATTAAGCGGTTCATTGTGCCACCTAAAAGTAGGAGGTACATTGTGCCTACTAAAATTAAGAGATACATTGTGCCTCCTAAAATTAACAGCTACGGTGTGCCTCCTAATACATGCTGCATTTGAAATTAAGAGGCACAGTGTTTTAAAATTTGAATCGTTGATGAGTTTCGCTTCTGAAATGCATAACTTTTTGGGCGGTTTTTCTTCCTCTACTTTTATAATTTTGTCTTGGTCTTCATTGGAAAATTGATTACCTGCACATTTTCTTTTCTTAGTACGCTTATTACGCGAATTAGATCCCATTTTTAAAAGTGTAAAAAGTTTTTGAACGGTGATAGTCTGATAGTAAAAGATAATAAAAAACGTGATGAAGGATGAAGTTTGGCACATAATGTAAACAAATATAATATGGTTCAACTACAGTCACAGTTAAATTATGATGCCACAAACAAATCACTAATCTTATTATTATTTATTTTCATAATTAACCAAACAAAATAAATGTTTACTTTAACTGCTAAAAAAAGGATCGAGGAAAAAATCCGCCATTAAACGTTAGCGTTAGATGATTCAGTTGTTATTGCGCATGCGCATTCTCGAGTTCAAGGTTCGCTTGTGCCTGCTAAACGTCTCGGTGAATTTTTAAGAGGCACTTTACGGGGCACATCTATCATGGTGCCGTTTAAGGGATTTGGTCGTACAGCTGTGCCTGTTATTTTGTTGTGCCTTTTAAATATAAAAGGTACCTTGGCAAGGTACCGCTTATATTCATGTAATAGGAGGTACAATGCGTTTGTGCCTTATATTTATGAGTTACAGTTTTAAGAGTGCACCGTCAAAAATCATTTACAGCAATTTTATTTTTGTGGTTATAAAGCTATCTCTGTTTTAGTGGTGTTAAATTTATTTTGGAGTAGGTAAATTATGCTAACTATTTTTGACATTTCGTTATGATTGGCATTCCAAAGTTACATTTTCGAGCATTATGTGATAACTAACACTTCTTATATACTACTAATTATGTAATTTTAGTAATGCCCCGTCTTTAAGTAATTTTTTATTACAAAATAAAAATTAAAATTAATGATAGGATCAAGTCACCCGAGTTTTCCTTATACAGCATTTTGTTTTCAAAAACAACTTGGATAATGACTAACAATAAATATGCATACGAGTTGACTAAATAGAGAAGGGAGAGAATAAGAGACATATATTACATTTTCCCACTAGCTACTGATCGTGTCTACACTCTGCTGATCTAAAAATCTTATAATTTACGAGTAACTATGTGTGCCTTTTATTCAAAATAATACCATCATTCATTCAGTAACACTATCCAGTTTCAAATATTTTATAAAAAATCAAATAAACTTTTGTTCCTTAACTATATTTCTTCCAGTTTCTCACACGTCATTAAGAAATCATATAAATTTCCCGAATTCTCCTTCAACAATGACATGAAAATGTTTGTTAAAATTTAGTTCCATGCCCAAAGTCTGGGAGACTACACGTTTTAAAACTTAAAAAGCTTGATTAGCTTTTAATAACGTGAAAAATACACAAATCATTAAAAAATACAATAGTCTTCAACCCAGTAGAACAATATCTTTACTACAAAACCATCTTATATGAGTGAAACTACTTTAGCGGAAAAACTAATACTTTAAAACCCTTTAAAATAGGTTGGAGTACAGCAATAACAAGGGTTCAACAAAGTGTTCTTTTGGAGAAAATCACTCGTCACACTTTTTCAGTAACGCGTGCTCCAGTTTCAATTATTTAAATAATAAAACAAATAAACTTTTCTTTAAGTACTTAATTTCTTCCAATTTCAGACCCTTAATTAAGAAACTAAATATATTTCCCGAATTTTTCGTATGCAGTGACATGAAACTGTTTGGTAAAAATCATTTCCAGTTTAAATATCTTAAGTCCCGGGGACTATACACGCCTTAAATCTTATAAATCTTGATCACCTTTCAATAACGCGTTCCAATCTGAAACTCTTCAATAAGAAATCCAATAAACTTCACCCCACTAGAACAATATCTTTGCTCCAAAACCATCCTCTGTGAGTCTCGTGCAAGAGAAAATACTCCTTCAACAAAGCTAATACTTTAACACCCTTTAAAATAAGTTAGAGTACAGCAACAACAAGGGCGGCTAAAAAGTGTTCTCATTTTGCAGCAGAAAGCAGTTTAATACTGCTCAATAAAGACCTTGCAACTAAGATAGGTAATCGGTCTTCCTTCAGATTATTTTCCGTTTATAATGTCCCCGTAAAGCCCTTCTTTAAACACATTAATCTAGTCATTTATCATGATGTCGAGTACGTTGATTTTTAAGGCGCCGGAACCGTACTTAGCGATAAAAACCTTAAGTCCTCAGGTGAAGAATTTTCGACCCATTCCCGTTTTTTTGTCCGGGGAATTTTTTTAGGTTTTCCTCTTAGAATGGAATGAAAATGTCGCCGTAGAAATTTCTAAGTATAGAGTGTGGACCAGAATGTAAAACTGCGTTAAGCCCGGGGAAAGAAGGAGTAGACTTCATTATACCTGTAATGTAATGGAAATTGATGGAGATTTTATAGTTTGAACTAAGTTTTGCTTCTTTATGAGGTACATTTCATATGGATACTTTTAGGTTGATTTAAAATATTGAAAGTATTAAAGGGAATGGTTTATTTTATATTTATTCAGTGGTTCTTATCATTTTTAGTTATTAAACCTTAGGTGAGAGAATGACGTCATATTTGTACAGCTTTTCTAAATTGAGATGAAAATGTCACCGTAATTTTTTTATATATACTAGAGTATGGTTCAGAGCAAGGATCGAAAAAAACTCAGAAATTTTACCCGTCTTGGAGGACGGCTTGTCCAACAATGTACCCGTCCTCCTTTGAAATTAACCCATCAAACTCTAATTATATAAATAACTTCTAAATAAATAAAACTATCATTTTCTCTTATTTATTACAAACATTTATATAAATTGCACAATGAATTAGTAGTTACTATTATTACATTGAAATACTATATAGGACTTCAGTCCTTTAGAGACTTCCATATGACGTTTGCTAGTTTCATAATTAAGCCAATGATTTTGGGGTTTCTGCACAGAAATCTGAAAGGGCTTTTGTATTTAGGTAGATGTTCATAATTGTGTTGCTTCTCTGTAAGACCAGTGCGTAATTGTGTTTTGTACTTAAAGTTACAAATGCACGTGCATATATAACTTTTCTTTTGTTTACCCGGTTACGTAAGCATGCGCATTTTGTCTAACGAAGGAATTATTAGGATAAAGGATTTCTAGAATAAAAATCATTTTAGAAGTAAAATCATTTTAAAAATCATTCTAGATTAAAATTCATTTTTTAATTAATTCATTTTACAAGTGAGGTGCTAGACTCTTGTAAGATAGCAACAGTAAAAAACAAATGTATCACGTAACACTAACGGGGAAATGGCCGTCCACGAGGACTTCGGATTAGAAAAATTAGTTGTCCTCAGGGAATATTTGACCGCCGAGGAAGGGAGGACGTGATGTTTTTTGAGCCCTGGTTCTGAATGTAAAAGTTATTTAAGCTTGGGAACAGGAAGAGTAAATTTTATTATACCTGTAATAGAAATCGATGGTGATTTAAGAGTTTAAACCTAGTTGCGTTTTTTTATGTTTTATATGATTATTGTACTAATTATCAGAAAACCTAAGGGAATTGCTTACTACATAATTATAAAATAATGTGTTTGTTAATTTTTAATTATTAAATATTAACTTTGTGAAAGAATAACATTTTTGTTGTATGAAATGAAAATATCATACCAGAAACTTCTTGTAGAAAGTGTGGTCCAGAATGTAAAACTGCGCTCAATCTGATGAAATAATGATTAGACTTCATTATACATGTAATGTAAAGGAAAGGGATTTAGATTTTATAGTTTAAACTAAGCTTTGCATCTTTATGAGGTCCTTTTCATATGGTTACTTTTTACGTTACTTTAAAAGATCGGGAGTATTATATAGGATGAATGCTGTATTTATTGAGTAATTCTTTTAATTTTAAGTTATTAAACATTAGGTCGGAGAACGACAATGTGTTTGTACAATTTTTCTAAAATGAAATGAAACTTTTACCATTAAAAAAAATAAATCTTTTCTAAAGCACGGTCTAGAATTACAAAAGCTATTTAAACTTGGGAACAGTAAGAGTAGGCTTTATTACACCTGCAAGTGATGTTAATAAGGATTTTATTGATGACCCAAATTGACCCAATGATTGATTACCCAAAATTAAAACTGATAAAACGCGAAACAAAATTGTTTTTGTAAGTTTTAGAAGTAGACTCTGGGCACTTTCTTACCGCCCAGGTACAATTATTAAAAAGATAACAAAATTACTAAAGTTTAATATGCAGCAAGTGTGAGTAGTATTAACTTAATTTTAAAAGAAACTAATTTCAATGCAAAATCTCTTAATTCAAATAGGGGATAAAAAATGTGGCTAAACATGTGAGCGATAGAAATTAGGTACTAACTAAATTTTATGTAAAAAAATAACATGTAAACGCAATTTAAAGTTACAATGTTTCAGCAATTTGCTTTGATTCCTTCGCCATACTAAATTGTTTAATTATAACTCTTAAGCATTGTGTCTACAAAGTATTTAGCTATACGTCCAGAATAATTAAGAAAGTAATTATACTTAAACACGGCGTAAATCGGAAGCCAGACAACTGTTAAGCACAAAATCCATGGTTTAATTACCACGAACAAAGTATAAAATACCATGCTTACGACACTTCAAAATGTAAGGTAACAAATGAATATTTAAAATTTGTAAGATGGGAAATCTAAATAAAATCAGTTAAAGTATGTTTTCGTATTGCTTCTGATGTTCAGTAGGAAGAAAATTTCAAATTTGGAGAATTGTTACATGGAAACTTACTTTCCGGTTTCCTTTTGATTAAAGTAGTTAAATAAAACCTTAATTAAACCAATGAAAATATGTTTCCGTATTGTTTTGAAGTCAAAATGCATTTTAGTAACTTGAAAATGTTAAGTTTTGCAGGTTCTAAGATGTTAACTTGTTTTACCTCTTTCTTTTGATTATCTGAAAAGTAAGATATATGTAGTTCACTAAATGAATTTCTGTAATAAATTGCTCATTAACATGGGTAAGATGGTTGAATAGGAAATATATTGATTTTAAATGAGTTTTCGGCTAGCCAAATCGATTTGTTTTCAGATATGTTGAAACAACTTTCATCTTTTATTTTCCTTTTGTGCTATGTAGAATCTTAAATAATGTTTATAATGCAGTTGTGCAAAGGAACTGCATTTTTACCCTTTTTTTGCTACTTCTTGTTTAATAACATATAATGTATACACTCACTAAAACTAAAAAAAGCAATTTGAATCTTTCCTTGGTCTGTTTTACTTGCTAGAATGAAATTTTACCAATTTTTATTACATATGTACATTTTAATGGGTCACCTTTATTTCGTTCTAACAAGGTGCTATACTGGTTAGATTGCAGTATCTAGACTAATAATAATGACTTACACCATTGTTGTAACAACTCAGCTATTTTCACTTACAATAAAGCATAATAAATGACTGATTATTTCAAGGCAAAAATAGTATAATTCATTGTGGGGGTTACAGCAGTTTACATGTCTCCGGCAGTATAGCCTGTTGCAAACCAAGGCCGTTTCAACATGGTCAACTTTTGTCGAACGAAATTAATAATTAACCTAACCGTTATTGATATTTTAATCTATTACTCATCTGAGCGCTTTACATAATTTATAATTGCAAACTGTATTAATTAAAATACCCTACTGTGTTTTAATATTTTTATTCAATGTGGCAATTGTAAGCATTGAGTGTAATTTAAAAATATCTATGTTGATACATGTAAAAATTAAAGCAATTAAAAAAAATAAGTGCTGTTTTATAAATTATTAATATTTTTTTCTTTATTTTAGGTTTATCAATGGGTTTGAAATTTGTACAATTAGATATACCTGGAGCTTTACACAGTGGTGAATCTACATGGTTGAAATGCCAATACGAACTTGGGAATGATGAACTTTATTCAGTCAAGTGGTACAAGAACAACGTGGAATTTTTTCGTTATTTGCCGAGTGACGAACCAGCGGGACAGAATTATGACTTACTAGGAGTATACGTGGATGTAAGTATTTGTTTTTCAAACAAAAAATTACTGATTTCATAAATAATGATTAAAAATTGCATAAATTTATCTCATGTAAAATTTTAATCCAATGTTACTAAATTATGATATTTGAAACATTTTAACGGTTCGTAAAACATGTCGCCAAACATTTTTACATTGCTAACAATTTATAATAATTTTAAATTTTACATTTTGGTATAGTGGATATCATACACAATTTACAATGTTTGCCTATAGAGTAGGTCCCAAAGTAATGGTTACTTTCCTGCTTTGTTCGAATATATTATTGAGTTTGATGTCAAACAATTTAGATTTAGTTTTAAGGATTAGCGTTGGTACATTAGCTACTTATTAATGAAAAATTATATTATTAATTAAATTTATGTTATTTTTAAATATTTTAATTTGCATATTTTGTGCGTAAGTTAAAAATAATACCAAATAAAAAATACTATTAAAATACTTATATGATAATTTACAATGTACCGTCAGTGCGGGTAACTTTGGACCAAAATCATTGTTTTTTTAAAAAAAGAAGAAAAATTAAACTACAAAACCGATTTAAACACTTTAAAATCTCTATGCATTTTAAGTATTGTACTTTTAGGAATAATTTGCAGGCATTTTTGTTACATTTTATAAGTTTAAAAAAAATGGTACTAGTTTAAACAATTAGGATACGATTCGAGTCCAGGAGGGTAACTTTACTGCTTAACTACTGCCACAAGCACTAAATTCTCACCAAACGTACCATTTACTGCTTTTTGGGCTGTGTAATAGATTTAAATTGCAATAATAAAACTACTAAACATTATAATTATTAGTTTTTAAAGTTTATTAGGTGATTTCAGGATAAATACAAGAAAATTCTTATTTTTTTAAAGTTTATGCTGCATTGCCCAATGATTTAGCTGCAATACTTTAGAACACTTTCAGCTGACATTTTTAAAAATTAATTTACAGTTCTAATAAGAAAATCAACTAATGTATTTTTGAAAACCAGATTTAATGATAATTATTTTCATAATCAAAACCCAAACAATATTATAATGAAAAGAAAATAACATATTAGTAATTTGGAATTCTAAAAAGTTTACATTTCTAGCGTTAGCAATTTTAAATGTCGTTCTATATTATGTTTAAAAACAGTTTTAAAAAGAAATAATAATATAGAATATCCATAAGAATAAGATTAAAATGTATTATTTAAAATTAAGTTAAAAAGAATCTCGCTTTTGGTTCATTTTTTAAAGTGTAATATAGCATAAGGAAATCATTGTAGCTATGGCCAAAGTTAGCCGCATTCGTGGTCAAAAGTTTCCCGGTGACCAACAATTAAATACAGCTTTCGAAATATTCAACATAGAATAAAATAAATGGTGGGATATTATTCCCAATAGATTAAAGAATCGCATAGAGTATTTACTTGCTCAATTTTCAATAATTTTTGAACAATTCTAAATGAAAGTTTACTGAAGTAGTTTTTTGTTCTTCAACGCTTGCAGAAATAAAACACACTTTTTTGGTGTTGCCAAAACTAAAATAGAAAAAAATCTTATATTAAATTAAAGCCAATGTTGCCACCTTTCTAAAAATGCTAACTAATTTAAAGTCTGATGATTTTGAGAAGATAAATTTTAGAACAAATCTTTTTCCGACGCGTGGACCAAAGTTACCCTCCATGGCCAAAGATACCCGCTTTGACGGTAATACAAAAGATTGAAGTCTGAGAAAAGTTTGAGTGCGATAAATTGTTAACACAATAGTAAATTCCCTTCATTGTTAGGATTATAAATTAAACCTTATATTACCATTTTTTATTAAATTTAATTGAATCGTTGTAGGTAATTTACAAAATTATGGGGTCTAATTTCATCTTTCCAGTGACTTATACACTTAACTTCACACTCCACTACTTCTATTCATATACCTCTCTAATATCAATCGTGCAACAATCTCCCATAAAATACGACATTTTATTGTTAGAATAGACCCTAAAGTTCCTTTGCGTTGTCCCAGTAGAAATTAATTGCCTTTCAGTAACCCGCCTTAACCTATGTTATTTAATTAGGACTTCCGCACGGGTCCAATATAGACGTAGCCCCAGGCAAGTTGATGTTCTTGTGGCTTTTGCACACGAAATAAGAAAAACACTATTATCTGCTGACTTGGGAGATATTTACAGCAGGCGATGGATCCAAAGTGACTTTATCTGAGTTTAGTGGTTGTTTTAATGATGTGGATCTGAAATCACGGCCACTTTGTTATGGGTTAAATACGGCCGCTTCTATTTCGGATAATGGTAGTTTCAGATCGGTTGTCAAGTAATTGAGTTTTGATTTTCTTGTTCAGGCGTTGATATTGGATCGTAAAGAACGCTAAGAGAAATGGGCTTTGGTTCAGATTAAAAGGATATAACTGTGTAACATGCTTCGATTTTGCTATTGAAGATGGACATAGAAATTTGTATGTAAGATTTGACGGCTTCAATTTCAAACAGGATAACATCTACTATTACAATCTAAATGCAAGAAAAACTATTTAACCAGATAATTCAAAACAGTTGTCCAGTAATTGAGTTTTGATTTTCTTGTTCAGGCGTTGATATCATATAGTATAGAAGGCTAAGAGAAATGGACTTTGATTGCGAATAAAAGAATATAACTGTGTAACGTACTTCGGTTTTGGTGTTAAAAGAAAATAGATAAAGAAATTTTTGTGTGTATTTTGATGGCTTCAATTTCATACAGGACAAAATCTACTATTATAATCTTAACGCAATAAAAACTATTAAACCAGATAATTTACATAAAAAATAAGGGGACTTAGTACACCAAAATCGATTAAAATGTTGATTGTTTTACTTTCTTCAAATATGATTTAAATAATTTAGTATGTTTTCCCAAAGTTTTACAACAATTGGATAAATATTTTTGCGTAAAATGCCCTTTTATTTTAAAATCTCATCAAATGCTCAACTAACAACTAATTCTTTAAATTGGTTTTACTCAGATTGCAATATTTGGAAACATAACCGTACTCAAAAAGCTAAAACTCCAATAAATGCTTATAAAGTGTTATCAATTTCTTATGTACATAAGAATATATTAAATAGAATTAAGGACGGAAAAGATTAAATATTTTTGTAAATTTTTTTTACAAAACAAAAGGTTTGAATTTTGTAATTTTTCATGTAATTCGAGTGTTTACCTATTCATATAAATTTTTTCGGTAAATATGTTTTGCTCCGAAAATCCAATTACAAAAGTTATTAAGAATGACTCATTAATGTTTACAAAAAAAACAGTAAAAAATCACTGAAAAAATTATATGAAGTAGAAGAAAGGTTTTAAACTATATGTCAACATTTAAAAATAATTTAAATGATTAAAATACATTGTTTTAAAGTTTTTTATACATAAATCTATGTTTTATACCATTTTACACCTATTTATCAAAAAATGTTTGTGACAATCTCAATTGAAAGAAAAAAATGGGGCATTGATTTCCCAAAATAGAATAACGTTACGAACCAAACAACGACCCCTTAACTCACAATCTAACCACTACTCTAGTAGTTATACAGAATACATGCTCCATCCATATAGTTAATTCAGCATGTTAGCGAACGAGTAAAGCAATAGGATTTTTTTGAACCATGTTAAAGCCAGCTTGTGCAAAAGAAAAAACCTTATTGGTGCTCGTTCATTAAAACATTTATGAACATCCAATCTTATTAGTCACTAATAGATGTATGTAATATAATTTCCATTTATTATGATAATTATATCTGACGTTAAGTGTTTCAAAAATATCCATCTAAAATTAGATTATTATTACGTATTGATTCATGTAAGATAGATTTTATCTTTTAGTTCTATAACTAATAATTTGGCATTGTTTCATATTTTTTTAAAAAGGTTTCTAGCAGGATATATTTTATCTTACACTTTGTATTAATGAGTTATTTAAATTTTTTATCATATCTGCAATATTTTTAAACGTGGAAAAAGCTAAACTGCACTTGAAAATATGAAATAGCAATTCATAATAGAAGTTGAAAGACCTAACCAAATAAAAATATATTTATCTTGTTTTTTTCGCATAAAGTGGAGTAATAAAATGACAGAAATTGGATGTGACTGGCTCTGACAACATGACAATGATGTTCTTTTCATACAAAAACTTATAAAAAGATTTTTTTCTTCAAACCAAAAAAAATATTTGACGAAGAAAAAAATGTTTAAAAATGTTTTAAGCTTTTTCAGAGAAAAAAAAATTATAATTCCATCACACTAATAACTATGACGATAATCCCCTTTTTAACTACGAATTTTTTTGTTAATAAAAGACATATGCAATTTGCATTAACTATTCTACTAAGACAAATATGTGGAACTCTATTTTAATGAATTGCACTTGTTTCTGTAAAAATGCGTGATTTTTATCCTCTTAAGAGCCCAGTAAAATTTAACTCATATATTCTTTATTAATACACATATTTTACACATTTGGACTTGGAAAACTATGTTTTGTGAAGAATTAAAATGTTATAAATGTAAATTTTGCTGGGAGGGGGGGGGCACATCCATTTTAATGGATGTTGATATCGTAGATGCATTGCGAATTCGGACTTTATGAGACTCAGTACCACATCAACTTTTTTTTATTTATAGCTTTTTTATTAAAAATTCCTTGGTGTGTTACGTGACTTAACACATAAAAGCAATGCATTAAAAAGACTTCGAATATTTGTAAAGTTTTTTTTTTAATTTAATTTGTTTTCTTAAACAATTGCATTTTTAAAAATGCTTAAACTTTTATATACCAATTTTTTATCACCAAACTTTTACCCAGATACTTTAAACTATGATACAAAAAAAACTTGCTTCCAAATTTGATGCGTCAGTTGTAATTTCTTTGTAAAAAATAATTGTTTGAAAAGCACTGAAAAGTTTCTAAGAATGAAGATGTTCTCAATTTAACATTTTTTAAAAACATAACTATAACTCAAAACATTAATTGGAGAGCTAGTTTTCAATAAACAGATATATTTTAAACTACTCACAAAAAAGTAAATTCATGAATAAATAATTTTAAAAAATTTAGCGTTTCGAAAAACTTCTAGAAAAACATCTAGGAAAACTGAACCCTGAGAAAAATGCATTTAAAGTTTCCATTTCCGTAAATACAAACTATTAAATTATATACAGCCATATAACTAAAATATAATTTTCATACATCTATTTCAAAATTAAATTAATACAAATTTAACTATATTGCTTAAAAGAAAACCTAAAACTTTATTAAAATAGCAAAAGCTATTACGTAGTTTTTATATAAATTTCATTTAATGTTGGACAATTTATTCAGCATTCCTGCCATATTCACATAAATTACTTTATACAAAATGAAGAATGAATCATTATAAATAGAAATAAATTAATAAGTAGATAAAACATACCGAATAATGGACAAGTTGCATGAAACGCGAAATTCATAATATATATGTTTTTCTGGTACATTAGAAGTTGCAGATTCCGAATATAAGGTTAAATATTCACAAATATGTTTAATTTCAACAAAAAATGCATTTGAAATATGCCGAAAATGTACGTCACTGAAAACAGCACTGACGTCAACTGTTATGTTTTTGGCGATGTCTCGATCTATGCTTTAATACACTTTATAAAATAGTAAACCTTACAATTTCTGCGAAACCTCATTAAAAGAAGAAGAAAATATTATTTTTAACCAGTTCACATATCAAGGAATTTAAACAGCTTGTTGCAAGTTTGGTTGTTAGTTAAAATACACACACTAGAGCGCGTATGAGCTATTGCAGAACTATTGACTGTTGAATCTGATCGGAATAATCGGGTGAAATCGTTCATCGTTTGAAGAAATTAACTGGGATGAACATGATATGTTTCTGTAAAATAGCATAACTTTTTTAAGACTTTAATAAGGTTGAAAGCACGTTTCACAGTTTCAAAAGCGATACAGTGAAACGTGATACTAAATAACACGACAAGAACAAAAAAAAAGCCAACCGTGACGTCATCTGTTATGCTAAGAGAGGTTTAACAGGAGTGACGTATCACTAACTTTAAAAATGAATTTGAAAATAAATACATCTTTAAAACCAGAAATACTTGAGTTTTAGAGGTTTTTTAATATGCTTAATCGAATAAAAATGTTTCTGGAAAACGCTGTAATTGTCCATTGTCTCGAAATCGCAATAAAGCTGACTATTCTGCTGAAATCGTCTATAATCACGTTTGTTGGGTAATTTAATCGTTTCCGGCTGTCTATTTCTAGCCTCCTTAAAAATGTTTGTTGAAATAAAAATGAAGCATCAAAATTTAATGTTTTGTGAGGTCATCGACAAGCGTCAACAGACTCTCAAAGAAAATGGGGCTAAACTTGATGATTTCGTTTTTGTTTTCAGTACTACCATCTCACATAAATATACAAATAACTTCTTAAAAAAAGTAGTTATACATCGGTGTACAACATACATATACAACAAGTTTAGGTGATTTCAAAAATAAATTCAGCCGATTAAAAAAAAAGCCAAAATTTTGCTATTTTTGTGGTACTGAGTCCTCTTTATAGCAAGGGAAGTTAGTAGAAAATAATATTTTTCAAATTTGTGTAGCGTTATGGGGAAAAAAATGTGTGGTACGAATTGTTCGAGGTTGTATTCGGATTTTACACGTAAGAATTTGTAACAGAATCTAATTTTTCTCAAAATGCTTTATGTTGCGCTCATATTTACGGCAAAGAATATCTAAAAATGTCAGTTTTGAAGTTGTTGAGAGGTTGACTATGGTACAACTGACAAGTTTTTTTGGCTATTTAATGTTATATTAAGTTTAAAAGAAGGTTAAAAGTAATAAAATTGAAAATAATTAACCGAAAAGAAACTTTCGAAATTAGGTTATGTTGGTTTTTCCAGAACGTGATCAATTAAGATCCGGCATCTATTTAAATAGATGTTTTTAATATAATATAAATTAACAACTATATTAGAGTTGACTTTATATGTCATTTACAGAGAAATATAAGTAATACAATTATTTTAAATTCATTTAATAGGAAGAAATAGTAATGACTATAAGGGAATAATTTTTACGAAGTACATCTGAAATCACAATAGCTCTAAGTCAACTTGCAAACAAAGTACTGCTACTGTCAATCAATGGCTGAAAAGTCACAGTTCCTCTACTACCATCTACTACCATTCCAGTTTTTTAAACTTTAAAAACAAATTATGTACTAACACGAAATAAAAAAATCATTTAAATGGATGACTTATTTCAGGAAGATATATAGATATATAAACTTTTGTTTTTAGTATCCTTGGGCCTATTAGGAAAATAAATCTTGATAGATGGGCATTTGTTTTGGTCAAAAACACAACGACAATAATCATTTAATTAAGTTTCATTCTTTTAAGTTTATGACGATATAGTCAAGATTCTTTGGTACGTAAGATACATTTAATCAAGGCTCTGTAACCCATAAATATTTTAAACCTATCTGAAATAACAACTAAAGGCGACCTCAAAAAAGAACCTTCAAATAAAAAGATTTTTAATGTAAAGTTAAGGGGAAAACATAATTCAAATCCCTCTTTTCAGCTCTAAATATTTTTACAGAAAAAGTAATTTCATTTTTTTTTTCAGCTTCCGAGGTCAAATGCAACACATGTATACCTTCATAAAACGGATTTAAACACAGAAGGAACATATGGGTGTGAAGTTTCAACAGAAGCGCCATCGTTTAGGACAGTAAAAGCTGACAAAGAGCTGAGAATTTATGGTAAGAATTCTTTACATCAATAGAAAAAAGACAAATGTCCTATTTTGTAATATTATACTTCAGCCGGTTTCTTTAAGGACGTAAGGATGTTATTAAGGGTAACGTTACTGTTAAGTGCAGATACAGGGTTTGGGTTATAATTGTTTTTTTATGTCATAGTATAGTTTAAGAAGTATTTTTTTAATAACATATAATACTATTTACTTAAAATAAATTTTTCATTTAAGAAATTCAAATGTAAATTAACAGTTTAATAGTATTTGATGTGCAAATATTTTTGATGTTATTTACTTAATTAAATATTTATTATAAAGCTCTTTAAAAACTAAATTGGAAATATAATGCAAATACATGCATTCATTCAATCGAAAACATATAAAAACTGCAAGCTTCCGAAAGTAAAAACTCACGCATTTGTTTTTGCAAAACACTTATTCGGTTTTATTTAAGCATACATTGAATATACTTTTTACGATTGGTTCAGTATAAATTAACGTTAAATTAGATGTGTTTTATTTCTAAAATTGTCACAGATTAAAAATCTTTTGATATAACATAATAAAAAGTAAACGACATGTACTTATACAGTAAAATATCCTGTGTTCATTAAAAATTAACAATGCTATTCAAATTAATAGTATATAATAAACACATTTTAATACGATAAGTATATATGTGAGTTTGAGTTTTTAGAAACTGTGCATAATATTAAAGTTTTACGATAGAAAATCTAAAGACTAAATAAAATGAGTTAATTATTTTGTAAGATTTCTACGAAAAGCCGAGTTTTTGAATACAAGAAACATTTTCATAGTTTCTTTCGTTTAACTTAAGTTTGTAATTCTTTAAGCTATTTATATTTGTAAAAAATAATTAAATGAAGTAATTTCAAATAAAAGTACTATTATCCGTTACTCGAATTTAAATCCGTTCTTTCAAAGATAAACAATAACAATTTAATGGATGAAAGGAATTAGGTAAAATATGCTTCAAAACACAAAAGATAATAATAAATTAAAAATGTTAATTGTTTCTGGTAAATTTATTACTTAAAAAATGCCAATTAAACTAGAATGTTTAAAACTGTTCTATATTATTTGTTTTAACATAAAAAATTAAAATAGTAGTAAGTTATAAATTAAAGGCTTTCCAAAAACGAATTAAAACTTTTCTTATTAATTTTAAAACAATATAGATTTTTCTAAGTTTAAGAATTTGTGTGAAAACAGAAAATTTGTATTGGAAAATACTAGTATAACATTCTACTTGTGGGATAACTAAGCTTAAAAAAATATTTTTTTTCTTCAACTTCTTTAATGGCTAAATTTGATTGTGATTATCTTTTAATTTTGATACAATATATGTTTACTTTTTCTATTGTTAATTTAATTAAACTTGACTAAGATAGTTTATTCATCTTACATCAAAACAATAGATAAGTTGATAAACGGAGCTCTTATAGGATGATTTTGATTTTTGAAGGAACAAAGATACTGACCGACTACGTTCAAGATTATTTGAATAAAACTTCTGACTGTAATGATAAATATTTTTATCTATTTATTTTACTGAACCACGATCTAACCTTCCCACCCCCCTCTCCAAAAATTAAATATTTAAAAAAACACCTTTATTTTAAATGAAGCCAAACATGTAAGTACAATTGAATATGTTCATCCAACTGTGCTTGAAAGAGAAGATTCTGTCTTAAGAAAACAGAGTTCATTCTTGTAGTAAATATATTTATTATGTAATAATTGACATGTTTCGAAGGGCATTAAACCCTTTTTTTTATCAGAAAAGTACACATCTATGACTGAAAGTAAAAACAGTCAAACGACGCTATTGGTGAAACATGGTATCCAGAAATGGGATCAAAAGAAACGAATTATTCTGTGGCTTTGCTAATTTTTTTTAAATTGGTGAGAATCCAGACATTCTTGATAAAGTAACTGAGTTAATATAGTTTTTAAGAATATGGTAGATTTGATAAAAATAAATTTTCTCAGTGCTCGAAGTTAACCAAAATTGAAAATGGGATTATAGTCCCAGAAGTATGTGCGCCGAAGATTTTGAAGGTCCTAATGTGCCATTTTGAAAGAAGGCTATACAATCATGTTTTTAGTAGCCTATAGCATGTTATATTTGTTTGTAAATTTCGGTAATCCAACACAATAGCATTTTTTTCAAAAATATCTTTTTCCTGAAATTTCCCCTTTTAACTCTCCTAAATCTTATACATTCATAAAAAATGTGTGAAGTTGAAATGTAATAAAAGTAAAAACCAAATAAACTATTTCCTGCAATCTCCAAATTTTTCCAGTGCTACCTGAAAAGTCTTCCATAACAAACCTATCACCACCTTGAAGTCGAACCAAATCTAAGATTGTTGCAAACGTAACCCTACCGCGAAAAAACACCCTCCAACCTTAATAAACAAGAGGCATTTCATTGATTACTTTATAAATTGCTTCTTCCCTTCCGAGCCCATTATAAGACGACTGACAAACTTACGTAACACACTAATCACTTAAAAACAAAACCAAAACCAGTGAGGCTCAACTATCCCTGGTATAAACGTTGCCGTAATTGCTATACCATACGTGAGGTGCCTAGCTTCTTGCTCTTAAGTAACTTACGTACAGCTTAAATGGTTCTAGCCTTCACATTGAGCTGCAGCCATCGTTGGCTTTGTTTAGTTGTAATCAATAGGTTATATATATCAGATAGAAAACGACATTGAGGGAACTTTTACTGAAGGAGCTAACTGTTGTTTCCTCTGGTAAACTAGTGTTGTCCAAAGAATTGTAGTTAGCATGCGGTTCTTGCCTTGTAGATTCTTCTCCAGTAGAAGAAGGGTATTCTACATCGATAACTCTTTTTTTATATCTCATCATAGACAGGGTGCTTACAAATAACTCAATAGAAGGGGAATTATTTCTACCAGCGATAAATGTTTATTGCTGGGCGAAATTGAGTACGTAGTTTTGAGGCCATGTATTTTATGTAACTTGTTATTATTGGTGACTTAGTGTTGTGTAATATTGTGTGTCTGAATATGCGTGCTAGAATTAAAATAAAATCATAATAATGTTGGTTCAAAAAATATATGCATTCGGATAAGGAAAAGAAAACACAAGCAAGTTATTTTGCTTATACATGTAGGCTCTGCATAATGAGTTTATTATATCTTTTGAAGAAATGTTTTGTACAAAAACAAGCCCTGGGATCAGTCAATTAAAAATAACTGTACACTTATTTAAAACAAAAAAACTGAAAAATCTTACTTGAAAAGGATTCTAAATTGAAGATTAATTCATCAATGGATACTTCAAACAATAATTTTAGTGGATTGCAGTTTTGTTTATTTCGTATTAACCGATAATATTAATGTTTTTTTTAAATAAAGTATTTACATCTTAAACGCATGCTCGTAATAACTGATTTTTTTAAAGCAATTATTTTGCAATTAATTTTTATCGCTATTTTTTCAACAACAGCTTTTGGAATGCAAGAAATTAATTTCAGTTATAGCTTGTAAATTATCCACAGCATCATATTGAGCGCATGCATTTACCGCATTTCGCATTCCTCAGCTTTTAAGCATGACATTTTAAAACAAAAACATTTAAAGTAAGAGTAAACAACTTAACGTTACATATCTGACTTCATGATAGAAACCCCAAAGAATTAACGGGGCTTAAATTGCTTTTGTCAAGCTTTATTTTTCACCTTGCATTCGAATTAAATCTTTGTTTATTTTTTCGTTTCCAACTTTTCTTTTTCTCATTAAAACAATTGCTACATTTTGCGTTGCTATTATTATGAAGCATTACATTTCCAGCAAAAGGCGGTGCTAATTCTTGTGTTTCGCTGTAGTGAGTTTTTCTAATTCACTTTAGCGCTGCTTATCGCCAGCGTTAAATCTGGCACAA
>JAFNEN010000351.1:0-267500 GCA_019343175.1 Oedothorax gibbosus | reverse complement strand
CGGGACTCTTTAATTATTCCCCTTCACAAATGATCTTCCCCAATCCTTCCCCTTCATCAATATTTATCCTCGGATTAAAAAATAACGTTTTTATATTGTTAAAAATACGTATCAATAAATAAGCCCCAGCCGTTTTTCTTCCTATACAGAAAAAAAAGAATAACACATAGAACTTCTCGTGTCTAAATCACACCCTTGCGGTTATTCATCTTCAAAAAGTATCTTTTCGTTTTCCTTATTCTTCATTCATAAAACTTCCAAACGGGGGTCATAGAAATTTCTGTTCAAAACTCTTAAAGGATTACATTGGGCCAAGATCATTATTCACTACGCCACTGGGAACAACAAACATCAAGCTATGTAAATTTTAGATTGTTATCATCTTAAGTTTCGGCTGTGTTAAGTGCCGACTGGTGTAAATTCGTCCCTCAGTTGAAGTTTCTCTTATTGAATTTGAATAATTTTAGGAGAATATTTATGCGTTATGTGCTGTGTATTGATGCATTAGTAATTGTTTATGAGTTATCGCCGTAAACACGAGCAATGTTTCGGATATAATGGACTTTTAAGAAGGTATTTTTAACTACTTATGTTGGATGTGCTATTATTGTGTACGCTTAAAGTTTAAAATAAATAAAAACTTGTTAAAAAACGTTTAAAGAAATGGGTATATGATAGATATTATTAAGACAGATTATTATAACAAGTAAATTTTATGTTAATATTAAGTTACTTTATATTACATCGCAAATTCCAAATAATCCTTTATTTATACATCATACGTAACGAGGTGACTGAAATGCATGATGTTCTAAGAGAATAACAACGTTAAAACCATTTTTAACAAGCATAAATAGCACTAAATAATAAATATTTGTAATTTTTAAAATCAATTAGATTACGAGGTTTAAATAACAAATTGTTTTACTTTGTAAAAAAAGAAATATTTCATGTACGACTCCTTGTTTCAAAGTTATTAATTATTTGTTTTATACTAAAAGTTTTCAATTATATTTTAAACACAATTGATCACATTATTATTTTTAAAAAATGAGTGTTTTAAAACATAGAATATGGTTTTCCACTTTGCCACTGTATTGTTTCATTGATTAGATTAAAACGATATTTTACAACTTAATAGAACAATATTACTCTTTACTCTCTTCAACTACAATTTTTTTTTAAATTTAAAATCAATTTGCATTTATATTACCTAAACCAATGTATACTTCAAAAATACTAAAAATAAAGGCACTCTAAGTTATTGTTTCGGCATTAATGCCTGAGTTACTCATTTGAAAACTTATATTGCATTCAATTTTTGAAATATGACCATAGTAAAATATCTTAAGCACTTCCCTTCCTTTAAAACTATGTTACTTCCCCTTAATGTATCAATTCTTTCATTTTTTATTCTTTCCGAAAGGCTATGCAAATTGAGTTGGAAAGTCATAGAAGCACATTAATGCGTATCCTGCTTAAGGGAGGGGGGAATCTCTTACCATTAGGCTTAGCATAAAGAAATACATGTATCCCCCTACAAAGGCACTCCGATGCAACCAGCGCTTAAATATAAGAAGGTGGTCTGTCAGAAACACATGCTAACCCATTAAATTAGCCTTCTAGCTGTTGAAAAACAACAGAAAAAACTACAAGGCAAATCTCGGGTGCTCAACGTTTCTTTTTCGCAAATAATTTTTATCTTTAAATGCAGTATAATCAGAATTTCAGTGTTCATGCATAAAATTAAATCCTCGTCAGGTTAAAAAAAAGACACGCATGTTTGGATGAAAGAAATTATCGTAAAATCATGCTAATGAGAAACAATTTGGTTTATCACTTTCTGGAGCAGCAATCGAACTGTTTTGTAGGGGAATAATTAATTCAAAACTCTATTAGGATTTCCTCAACAGTGCATGATGGTAATTTGGGCCTTCATCAAATAACTTAATAAGGTAACTTTCGCGAGGCGATGGTTTTTGTATAGATGTGGGCTAAGTCTACAAGAGTTTTATTTATGAGTCGGGCTATTGATAATTTATGATATTTTCGTATTTATTAGGTTGTAATGTTAATTCAATGTGTAGCAGCAAGTGCCACTTAAATTATTTTTTGTTGAGTAAAATTAAGAAAAAAAATAGCATACAGTTACTTATTTTTGTCATTTAATGTGATGGATTTTCGAAAATATCGAGAATTTTCAAATTATACTATTTTTCACTTTTCATTTTTTTATTGTTAACCATTCCAATTACTTTCGGATGCTTTTAAGCCAAGTAAGCTGGAAAATTTTAATTATAATTTAAACCTTTCCTAAGCTTCAATTTTAAGTTTTATTATTTTTACTAATTTTTGATGGTAGAGAAGGGAGAGGGTGAATTGCTGTTAGCACACACAGACTAAGCTTTGCTAGCGTACCTTTTGAATCTTGATAAAGTATTTACTTGAAATACAGTTTAATTGTTAAAACGTATTTATGATTACATACTCATTACTTAAAAGCACATTTTAAAAAGCATAAATCATAATTTAGCTAAGTGTAGCTCAAAGATAAACACATATACTACGGTTTAACAAAACTTGTTGTTTCTGACACTTTTATAAAAATGGGCAACTATAATTTCATCTTCCCCAGTAAATACAAATCTTTACCAAACTAGTTGTACAACCCCTGGCAAAAAGTATCCGATCACCGAAAGCAGTGCCTAAGATACGTTCACATCAGTCGTCATTTTTTTACAATTTTAATATTTTTTCAAAGCTTAGAGGTTTTTTTTGTGAAATATGACTAAATTTGTCAAGGAATATTAAATATAAACAGAATATAAAATTATAGTTAACACTTTTCACGAGAAAATACATTGAATCGTGAAGGAAAAAAGTTTCCGATCATCCTTTTGTGGGGAAAAAAATATTCGATCGCTAGCAAATGCAACGTATTTTAAGTGATTTATGCATTTTTTTTGGTCGGCGCGTGCGTACAAGATCTAAGTAAACAGTATAAAAGGTTGAATCGTTGTTTCACAGTTAAAACTAGTTTCGAATGAGCAGAAGTATGGATCAAAGAAAGAATTGTCTTAAGAGCTAAAACTTTTAATTGTTAAACGCTTAAAAAGCGGAATATCTCAAAGAAAGGTTGCTCACACTTTTGCCTGTGCCCAAAGTACTGTTTGCGATTTTTGGAAAAAATATCGCTCTACTAATGATGTCAAAAATCTTCCTCGAAGCGGTGGCCCACGTGCAACATCAAGTAGGTAAGACAAAAAATCGGTTGATCTTGCCAAATCTATGAGAAGTTGTGCGTTGAAACAACTTAATACCGAGTGATAGAAATATCGGGTAAAGGTATAAAGGTATGTGCACGTACAGTGCGAAACCGTTTAAACGCAAAAGGATTTCACTTCTGCAAAGCCAAAACGAAACCATATATGGCTAAAAACCATAACAAAGTCGTCTACAATGGTGCAAGAAACATAAAAGCTGGTCTTCTGATGATTGTAAGAAGGTTATTTTTAGTTACGAATCTCGTATCTGCCTAGAAACTGGAGATGATGTTGGAATCTGTGTGGAGGAGAGCTAATGAAAGGTTCAAAAAAGATTGCCTCAAAACTAAAACTAAATATCAGCGTTCATTTTATGGTGTGGAGTTGTATGACTTCCGAAAGAGTCGGTAAAATGTGTATAGTGTTGCGAACAATTAATTCTGAACTGTTTATTAACATTTTAGAACATTTTTAGATTCCTACCATCGAGGAAAGGTTTGACGACTCCTCCTATTTCATTTTTCAAGATGATAACGCATCATGTCATCGAAGTAAACTGGTCAAGAATTTCTTAAATCGAAATGGAAATTCTCCAATAAAGACTATTGATTGGTCTGCAAATAGTCCGGATCTCAATCTAATCGAAAATGTTTGGAATGTTTTGAAAAGAAACATTGATGAGAGAAGACCAACAAATATGGAAGAACTACGGCTAGCCATCAAGGAAAGCTGGGGTGAACTTCCATCAAATTTATGCCACGAGTTGGTCGCATCCATGCCTCGGCGCTTAAAAGCAGTAATCAAGGCAAACGAAGGACCCACAAAATATTAAAGTGACTTGATCGAATACTTTTTTCCCCAAAAAGGGATGATCGGAAACTTTTTTCCTTTACGATTCAATGTATTTTCTCGTGAAAACTGTTAACTATAATGTTATTTTCTGTTTATATTTAATATTCTTAGACTAATTTAGTCATATTTCACAAAAAACCCTCAAAGGTTTGAAAAAAATATAATTTTTTTTAAAAAATGACGGCTGATATGAACGTATCGTAGGCACTGCTTTCGGTGATCGGATACTTTTTGCCAGGGGTTGTAATTAAAAAGGAACTTTATAAACACTATATTTCTCTGAACACATTATCATCCAGCAACATTTTTTTAAAAACTAATTTAATGGTAACCATCAGAACCAATATTAGTTACCTTTTTACCAAACCAGTACTGCTATATGAAGATGACTTCCGATTCCTCTTTAGCACAAAGCGTAATAACGAATATCATATTATACCTTAATTAAAATTTCATGTTTCCACTTAAAGTTTAACATGTCACGAAAATAGAAACGCTCTCTTGAAACAAAGTAATGTATCACAAACAGACAGTTAATTTGGGTTTTGAACGTGTACCTGCTCATTAAAAATCCGTAACAAAGATAGAAACATTTTAATCTGTTTTCTGTGCAAACACAGCGTTATTTAAATTGCATTCATCTTCATTAAATTATTCAAAACTTTCATTTTTCTGGTTGACAGATGGTAATGCAATAATTTAGAGCTACCATTTAAACGAATCTGTCCAGTGATGGGGAACTCAAATTGCTTTTAAAGATAGTCCTTATAACTTCATTTTGTAGCTATTAACTTATTCACTTTGTGGACTTTAATTATGTAATACGAAACCGATCTTTTATCTTTTTCTTTGTAAAAAAATGATTTTGTTGGATATTATTAAGAATTATTCTCTAATGATTGGAAAGATAATTACAAAGATATTAGGAGGCAATTTTAAAAAGGAATTTCTTTAGAATAAATATTTACAGATGGTTGAGATGTAAAATTTCTGTTTAAAGTTTAAAAGTAAAATGTTTTACTTTAAATGTTTAGATAGTAAAACTAAATTCACGCTTTTTAATGTGCATATTGATATGTTTCAATAACAAAAGTATGTTTTATATATTTAGTAAGTTTTAACTTTATAAATTGTTAAAATTGGTAATTTGTAAATATAAAAATATTTCGATCAAAATGAATTAAAATTTACTTCATTTTAATATTACTGATTCAAATAAAATTTTAACTATTTGTAAAAAAGTTATAACTTACTGTGCATACATAAATTGAAGATGTTGCGTAAACTCTTAACAATGTATCTCTTATTTAAAAGACACATGTTCATCGTATCTTTTGTCATGAGGCACATGGTCAAAGTGCCTCCGATTTTAGGGAAAAACTCAGTAGTACAACGAAATCAACGGTACTTTTTCATAGCAAAATTTTTAAAAGGCTCCAAGTAAGAGTTGGGCTCTTGAAAAATATTGTCATGTCCAAGAGACACGAAGTGAAATAACAGGGATATGCGTACATTTTAGTATAAAATGTATTTTGTACCTATTCATAATGATACCAAATATACTGAGTAATTTTTAATAATAATGTCAAAGACAATGTGCGCCTCTTAATATTCAGGGGCTATCAAAATTCAAAATGAACCTCTCATGTCCGAAGTGTTGTTTTAACAGTGTAGGCTTCTTTTAATATTTAATAACTAATATTTTTGAAATCTGCAATGTATTTTTTTTCCATGAGTCGTGCATAAAAATACAAAAATAATGTTTATTACAAGGATATGTTCATTATATTGAGTGTGTAACTTTTTTTCAGTGTTGCCTACGAATGGACCGGTCATAGAAGGCATAGACCCTCCATATCAAATCGATGACTTAGTTAATATTTCATGCACAGCTGGACCTTCAAAACCAACTGCACATATGAAATGGTTCATAAATGAAATGGAGGTAAGTTTTGAAGTATATGGAGTACTTTGCAAGCTACATCAAAATCGGTAACTTTTTAAATTATCAAAAACATAAAGTGTACAGCTTCGGGGGGGAAACGCGTCACTTCTTCATGTTAATCCTATGAGGAGTGGATCGGATGTTTTCTCACAGCTGTACAATGATATTTTGTAGCTTTCATTTTGGTCGATCTTTCAAGCACTTTATTAAAAACTACCCTGTAAAAATATTCTGTTTGATTACAGAAAAATTCTAGCAGCAAAGTTGTCCGAAAATTTATTAATGCTAATAAAAAATATGTTGACAGATTTTTTTCTATAACGAAGAAATGCAGAAAATATTTGGGTACAACAGATATTTTCTGTAGAGGAGAATGCGTTAAAAAAGGTAACCCATAACCAACCCGATCTGTACACGAACCCTGTTCGATGGCATAGGAGCTAGGCAGGCTGACCTCTGCATCATCGTGTCCACGTGTGTAGTTTGTGTATTGTAAATTTTCTTTTCATAAAAATATGTTCTTAACAGATGCAACTATGTATCAATGGTTACAGATTTTTTTTGCTTAAGATAAAAAGTGTCTTCTGACTTATTGAGACGTAATTTTACAGAAGAATTTCTGTAGTTACAGAAATTTTCTTTGCGAAAAAAAAAGTATTCTAACTTCTAACAGAATTGCCACAGCGTATACTATTAATTTAATTTTAAACAATTTTTTAAGCTATTATTAACTATTTTACTTATTTCATTTCAGTTTTCACCAACATCCGAGAGCCGCTACCCAGCCATGCGACATCCAAACGGACTCCAAACCTCTCGCATCGGCCTGGAGTTTAAAATTGACCACGGCCATTTTTACCGAGGCGAAATCAAGATTGTATGCATGAGCTCGATACCGCAGGTGTACTCGAGTACCAGTGAGGAATTGGTGATTGGAGACCGGGCATCTTCCATTAATCCTTATCACGGTGAGGGAATTGCTTTCGTTTGTTGGGTCCAAACAGGGAAATTGAAATAAATGGGGGTGAACAATTTCGTCCAGTGGCGAGTGGTTTTTATTGGGTGTTTTTTTTTAAAGGTCAGTCAAACAGTGCATTATTTTTGAAAATCTTTAGATATGTCAAAGGCTAGTTCTATGTAACTGCAGTGTAAGTCACAATATAAGAGGAGCTCTTACAAGCTTTTTAAATTTGAAAATTAAATCAAATTAAATAAAGTACGTTATATCATTTAGTTTTAATACGTGTAGATCAGCTATTCCACCAATTTGTTTTCATTTTATGTTAAAAGTTGTAGTTACAATCACTTTTTGCAGACGTAACTTACACTACAGAAAGTGTAATTTTGCATAGAATCAGCCCAAAGTATTGTTTTTCAACTTTTCATCCAATATTTTTACGTCAACCTTTTTTAAGTTACTTTTACGGAAGTGTGTCGTATTTTCGACGGGTCTAAACCTTTCCGCTTATTTTGCGGTGTTGAACTGTTTTCTTAAACTCATTTACGATTTAACCTATTCGCTCCAGAGGTACACATTTGTGGACCTTTGTAGATTTACTTCACCCCATTTTTTTATAATCTTTCATAATACTAACTTTTTTATTATAAGCTAAAATGTTCAAGATTTCTAAATATACCGATATATATTAATAATATAAACAAATTAACTTAGTAAGAAAGTTCAGCAGTTTATGTGGTTCTTTCAGTGGTAAATTTGCAAGACATTTTGCAGCGAAATAAATGTTACAATAGACTATTAATGACAAAAAACAGACAGAGCTTGTTTGTTCATTCATAGCACACAACTATTATTTATTTTTACTTCTTAAAACTTCAAATTCTACTAAATTGACGTGCACCTCAGCGAATGTTTAACGTCACTTTTTCTCAAAAATCAATTCAATTTCAATATCTTTCAAAACATACTGGGTCAAAACTATTTTCAATTAAAGAAAATGCGAAAACGTTACGAAAAAAAACCCCTATTTTAACAGGAATTTAACGTTTCTAATACAGAAAGTGTCTGTACTTTTTACGTTATTTTTATGGAAACTCAGTTGTCAGTTTTAAGACGTACATTTAACGAAATTTTTTTGCAGTGCAGATATAAAAACCGTAATAACACCACAACTAAACAAATTTTAATGAAAAACATCCATTGGTCATTTATTTTCCACCGGTCATTTTCTGAAAATTTCAAATGTTTTAATTATTCATATAAGACAACACAATTTTAAAACTTTATCAATCAATAATTAACTATCCATATTTTAAAAAAAATTGTTGTATTTTGAGGTTTTTACTATTCTTATAATTGTGAAAATATTGTACCTACAAACATTACTTTTACACAAGTTAGAATTTTAAAACTAATGTATTAGATCTATAAGGAATTGACCATTCCTCTTAGGTACAAAAGCCTTTTGATTCATTTCTTCATTATAGTTAAGAAATTTGATTGGTATAGTTTGACTAAGATAATCAGTGAGCTGACATGGAAAATTGCTAAGAAGTATGATGTAGAGTATTTATTAATGTTTAGTGAGTTTTTCTTTGAAAAGCTCATAAGATTGAGTGTTTGTTTCTTAAAAATGTTAATGGAGATCAAATTTGAAAAGTTTATTAACAATTGTTCGAAAATTCATTGTATTCTTATATGGTAGTTAATGTTATGTTTCCCTAAAATACTCAGTGAGCTTGACAATTGATAAGTACGTTGATCCTAGATTGTTTGCAGCTTTAAAATGTTCAGTGAATTTTTCTTGGAAAATCTAATAAGATTGAGTATTATTTTTTTAATGTTCATTATGTTTAAAGATGAAAAGTTCAGAAAGTATCGTTCAAAAGTTTATATTATCCTTAAATATAAAGAATACATGCGAGCGTTAACTTTGCGAAAATGGGGTTTTGCTATCTTGATCATAATTCTGGCAAATTAGTGAAAGGTGGTCTCGGTGCTTTGGCGATTAGCTCACGCGAGTAATTTTTACGCAAACAGAAAGAGTCTTCTAAAAAGTTAATTAATTTTGTTATGTTTCCGTGTTGTTTTGGACTTTAAAAAAGGGTTATACTTTTAAAATTTGAGCGGTAATTGTAAATGGTTAAAAGCACGCATTTTCTAGTGGTTTTTTTAGTCGTAGTAGCGTATGTACTGAAAACATTATCTAACTGCTGAGTTAAATGTACAAATGTGTTTGCTGTTGAATAATATTTAATAATAGAAGTATATTTATACCCACGTAATTAAATATTAGTTTGTGTGATTTGATTAACGTCGCAATAACTAAGTATAAAATAACCGTCTAATGCAACCTGATCAACATTTGGTTCAGAGATTAAATTTTCAACTGCATAAATAAAATTTTCATTAATCCAATTTTTTTTCAGTAAAAAAATATAAAAATAAACGGTTATCTATTTAGTATTATTATAGTTTAATATTTGAATAACAAATTAAACTGTACAGAAAAATGTGGTACGGCTGGTCTCCATACGTCTATAGTATCTGCAAACGGCATCTGTTTAATTTTAGTTACCTTAAAACTTAGTGATAAATATATTATCAGTTATTTAGAATTAAAAACACGTAGCGATAAATATCGGACGGATTTTAAGACAAATATTTCTGAACAAAGAAATCCATTCTTTTTCGATTAATTATTCATGCGCGTAAATTAAGTTTCAACATAGTGCTTTCTTTTTCTACATAAATTTATCTTGTTTGACGCTAAAAACAGTCTAAACCATATTTAAAATCTAATACAAAACCAAATGGGAAAAAACACGAGTTAATCAAAAAGTGAAACTTAATTTTACTTTGTGGCTCCGGTGCCGCCGTATGCATTTGTGGTAATGCATTTTATTTCAAATATTTTTTTTAAATCTTTAATCAGGTTACTTACAACCATGTTTTATAAAGTTAACACCGTATCCTGGATCTTATTATTGTTTTTTTTATCAAACAATTGTGAAAACATTCTTCATATGTTTTAATAATTCTCGCGATCCTGAAAGGCGAATAGTGAAAGGCCAAAGCATTACAAAAAATAATATTAAAATAAAACATATTATTGCTCGTCGTCTAGAAACTTTAAATTAATGGAAATTTTTCCTCGCCGTAGCATGTGATTAAAATGCACTGAACATTTCTATTAGCTATTAGAAGGCAAATCTCCGAAAGAAAACACTAGGGAAGTAAAATCAAAGTTAATTTTAAGAACTAGATCTTATTTCATACGTATTTTTTTATTTTCACCATAATAATTAATAATACAAAGTTCTTTTATATCTATTGAATTTAATTGATATTTTAACATCAAATAAAAGACAATGTACATTACTATGAAAATTAAGAAATAACTCAGTTAAAGATGAAAGTATTACAAAGAGCAGAGAGTGTTATTTTAAGATATTTCAAATAACAAAAAAGGAATATTATCTATAAATATCTTGGTCTCCAAACTCGTTGAACCTAACTTCTTACGAATTCCAAGAAGATTTAACTCAATGGGAAACAATAGAAGTCTGAATTTTTCTTTTAAAATACCTTGTATTTAGTTACATGGGAGAATGTTAGTTTTAAATAAAATTACATAAGTAATGGTATTCTAAAAATATAACAATATCATATAACCTCAGAGTTTTTAACCGAATAGGAAACGCTTTTTAGTATTTTGCAAAAAAGCTTATTATTTATTTTTATTTATATTTTTTTAATTATTTTTTTTTAGTTTTTAAAAGTTTACAAAAAAAATATTTATGTTTAATCAGCTAAAAAGTGAAAAATCCTACATATTCTAAATTCATTCAATTTAAGTTTATTATTTATATAAAATTATTTCTTATGATGTAAAAAATAAGGAAAGCAATGCATTTTATTGGCATTCAATAACAAAACATTACTTACTTAGAAAACATGATTTTTTTAATTGAAATTTTATGCATAATTAAAAAAACTTTTATGCAACTACTAAATATTATTATGCAACTACAATTACGAATATACTAAGCCCTTCAACATGAAATTTCACCTCTGAACTGTAAACAGGGCATTTTAGTTATACTAAACTATGTCAATTACGGAATAATAAAATAAATAATTATGCTAAAAAACAGAGGAAAGTAACTTGCTCTTTCTTTCTAGAATATCCTTTAAAAACACTCCTTTGCCGTGCTTTTAAAAATGGAAATGCAATGCAGTGGAAAAATGATTTTTTTTCTTCTCTCCACTGTCATGTTTCAATTTTGTTTTCCTTTTGTATTGAGGTTTTTTTTATGCGGAAAAATAACTGTCATGTTTTAATTCATGAGCAGCTGTGTTTGGAAAGATATCTTTGAAGAATTTTTGCAAACAGTATCTTGTATAATGAAGAATTAGAAAGGTATTAAATGAATTTTACGCCGGTGTAAATTTAGGGGCTTAAGGTTTTCGTCTCTTTTACATCAAGCTCATGGGGGCGCATTGGAAAACAAGATCTTTCTTGTAAAAAGATTAGAAACAGGTGCGCTTGGTTTGAAGGAATTTTTTGAGAGCATTTAAATATTGCTTTTTTTATAGGGTTTATGCTAAAAAGTTTGAAAAATTATTCATTGGAGATAATTATAAAAAAAAACACGGGGATTAAAAATAAACTTTAATTTAAATCATACGTATGACATATTAAAAAAATAGTTGAAGACTAAAAAGACATAATAAAAGAGAAAAATTAGAAAAAATAAAGTGAGGAATTACTTATGCTGTTCTTTAATTGTATAACTTTTATGTCGTATTAAAAATTCAGTGTTGTATTATTTTCTCCTTACATCGGATGCTCTTAAATTATGATTAGGTGGTTAGAGAGTCCTAATATTAGCGTAATTCCTCGCTCATATTTTCAAAAACAATCATTTAATTTTTAATATTTATACTTGTTTTTCTTGTCGAGTAACTGCTTTTTTACCAATTGTTTAAATTAACCTGTTAGAACTGAAATGGTTAATAATTTTGAGCTCATTAAAATAGGATAAAAGTAAATTATGTTTGTGACCAAAATCAATTTCAGACTTCGAAACAGTACCATTTTGAACTCATTAACAACAACTTTGTGAATACCATTAACACCCTTATTTCCAAATAAAAACGGTAACTTTCGCGTAACGGTTTTTCGCGTAACTTAAATTTTCTACTTGAATTATTCAAGAATATGGTCTTCATGTGTCTTTTAAATTTTGTTCTTTAGACACACTTAGGCAGAAAGTTCATTTTCTTGTGGCAAATGTTCGGGCCAACTGCCGTTATGGGTTAATATTTTAATGCTATTGACTTGTTGTAGACATTTGAGTATGGCCATGCTTCTATTTAACTTAAATTTTTAATGAATCATTTAAATAAACAAATAAACAATTTTAGATTTTTCATCTTGCAAGCCCACAGAGTGTAATGTTTATAATATAGCAATGTTTAGTTAACATTGCATATTTATATCTATATTGTGAACTTCTTATTCTCCGAATAATGACTGTTAAAATTACATAAAATAATAATTTCGGGTTTTGCTCTAAAAATTTATAATATTTGTACAATAATGCTTAAATGAAAAAAATCAATAAAAAATGAAGGAGGTATAATATAGTTTAAATATTTGATTTTTTTCCAAACAATTGTATAAACCTTGCTTTAAAATAAGTTTTTTAAAAATCCTCAACAAAATAGTGCATCCATAAACTGAAAACTTTAACGCCTACATGAGACATTTAGTACGATTGGTTTAAAGATTCGATCTAAAACCTATTGCAAATCTTTAAAAGTTTAAAAAAGCTTTTTAAGTATTTATAGTTTTCGATATTTATTCTTAAAGACATAAGCAAAATAACAAATCCCTAAGCTTATTTTCTCTTCCAGAAAATTTATCTATATTACCCACGCATAAGTACATTAAAAGAAAATGGCATTTATCTAGTAGCGATAGGTTCTGGAACATCGGGAATGCTTAGAAGTGAAGTAGAAATTTTGTTACAGGGAATTAATTCTAAGTTTCTTGCTATGGAAGTCACGCGGGGGCTTACGCGTGTATTTCATATCCAGTAAGATTTATTTATTATTTTTTTACTTATTTTAAGACTGACTTGTTTCGATTCATCCGTTTTATTTTTAAGTTTAAAAAAAATTTTGGTACCAGAAAACATTAGCTGGAATGCACATTTCGTATAGTTTATTCGTTATCAAAGTCATTGAATTGTGATTTTTGAATTTGTTGTTATATTTTAGGAATTCGGTAACTGTTATTCAAATGCATTATCCACTCTGTTTTCTGGCGTTTTACCATTAAAAAGTTAGAACTTAATACACAATGAGTACATAAAGGGATAATTAAATTTTAAGGACTCACAACAATTTATTAAATAGTGCCATAATTATCTCTATCAAATGTAATCATTGGGAATACCTAATTTTATAAACATTACACCCCAAAATCGTATTAACGTTACACAGTTTTTTCTACAGTGTAGCAGAATAACTCCTATCTTTTCATTGATTCGGTTTCTCAAGTACCTATCGAATTTGTGATGTTGTAGGAATAGAGAAAAAACGGCTATAAATTAAAAAAAAAGGCGGCTTAACTTACTAAACATAGATTTCGGTGTTTTCAATAAATCGTATTATAATCTCTTTTTAAGAAATCCCACGTATTTGTATTCTACGTAATTAATATCATGTTTCTTTTCTATACATCAGCTACTTTTATTCCAGTATTTTTTATATAAAAAAAATTTAGTTACATAATCGTTCGCTTATTTACTTTCCATATGTCATTCAACTCCTAGTTTGCATCATGTTCATTAGGATAATTTTGAAACAAATATGCTTTAGGGACCTTCTTCTGTCCAAAATATTCCGAAAACATATTTTCATAAAATTAAATAGTGAAACTGGATATTTGACGATTTTTAAATAACCCATGTTTATATAAAAATATTTTCGAAATCCGAAAATCCATATCCTAACCATTATACCTTAGCATTTAAGGCTAAACTGAACATTGTAAAAACTGTACGCGTTATTTTTTCCAGTGTCTCATTCTGCTCCAGGCCAAAAAGGTCCCAACATAGAAGGAAACCTACCTTGGTATCATGTTGGAGACCTTGTGAACATAACGTGCTCTTCTGCAAAATCTCCTATTCCAGTCCACATTCGATGGTTTGTGAATGACATGGAGGTAATGTACTTTTTGAAGGATCTAAACACAAAAATCACATTATCCAAAGTGTAACTAAGATATAGAGTCCAGCCCGTTCATTGGAGACATTTGGCGAACGTAGATTCATTTGGACAAAGTCGCCAACGAACGGGCTGGACCCTATATCTTAGTTATACTTAAGAGAATGTGAGTTGCGTAATTAGACACTTCATTTTATCTAACCATTCATAAATAATAAATAGGGCTAATTTTTAATATTATAGGACATTCTATATGGCTGAACAGTAAAATGCTACTTTACTGCATTTGTAAACAATCAGTTAGACTCTTAAAAATACAGTAGAACTGCAATTATCCGAATCAATGGACATCTGTCCCCAATACGAAAACTAACAATTCGGATAGTCGTTTTTTCTTCAAGAAAACTGTATGTATGTTAAAAAAGGAAAAGAAAAAACTATTTCTAAATATATATTAAAAAAACTATTACATGTTAAACGTATGGTTGAAGCAGAATCACCATTGAATTTCGGAAAATTGAAGTTCTAATATATCGACTTACAAATGCAATACAATTTATAGCACAATTTTAATAAATATGGTATATAAAACTACTTATAGATACAATTATGTGTTTTGCTAATACTTTGTATGTATTTTACTTATAACACAAGTCTCAGAAAATAATTCTATACGTTAACTGAGAGCCACAAAAAGATTTTTTTTATTAACTTTATAAGAGAACAAGAATTTTTAAGTAGGTTTGTATTAATATCTAAGAATGTATTTCAAAGTATATTAGGACTTTTTAAATAACAAATTCTTAACTTCAAATAACAAATTCTTAGATGGGGATTAGTATATTTGTGCAATCTCTATCTGCATTTGAATTTTTCATACCTAAAATACTGATTATTGTAATAAGAAAATTAAACTTTAACGTATTTACTCATCAACCTCAATATGCGTCTTTAATTTTTTGATTGGCGTAATTGTCTAGCGACATGACCAAGCAATAACGCGCTCCAAACTCAGCGCCAATAATGCCGAAGGCTGGCCCGGTAATTAGCAGTGGACTCTGAAGAATACAAGAGTTAACTACCGAGTTTGATTGTCTAGTGCCTTAGGTGAATGAGTTTGGCGACCGTTTCCGAGTTTGTCTAATGCCTTTAGGTGAATGAGTTTGGCGCCCGTTTCCGAGTTTGTCTAGTGCCTTTGGTGAATGAGTTTGAAGCGCGTTATTGTTTGTAGTCATACCACCAGGCAATTACGCCATCTTGAAAAATGAAGACTCATGTGATGTTATTTTTTCAGGCCAAAATGGAACATGTCATCAAATACCCAACAATCCGTTACTCCGACGGAATGGAAGTGTCCAGCTTAGGCCTGCGCATGAAAGTGGAGAATTATCACTTTAAGAGTGACGAGTTACGGATCAAATGCACAACCACCCTCTACAGAATGCTAACGATGCGAGCTGAAAAAACATTGTTTAGGTATAACCAGCAAAATTCTGGTTTCCATACAGCACCGAATAGTTGCGAAGGTACGAAACAAACCATGGATATCATAAATTGTGAATGCGAATTAAATTCAGAACACTCGTATACTATACATAAATTTATATACGAGTATAAGCTGCTTAATTGATTAATTAACGAAAATAGGTCTATCAATTATTAGAAAAAAAAATGAGTATACTGTATGCCATCATTTAAAAAAAGCATTCCTAGATAGTCTTAGCAAGAAAATTGTATCTAGCATTTTGTAATGAGGCATCATTACCGTAATGCTATTTTTTAAGATCTTAAACACTTTTCGAAACATGAAAATTTACAGTAAAAAAATAAGTTGATATTAATTGAGTCAAATTGAAAGTAGTATTTTCTTCTAGATTTCAATTCCACATGATTAGTTATGAAAACTATAGTTAGTGAAAATAAAAATAAATAATTCCATTACAGAGGCTAGCGCTGAAACTAGAAATCTGTATTTAATCTCTGTATTGTATCTTTCTATTTATCTATATCTAAATTCATGAATCTGGCATTTAAACTCCCACATTCAATCAATGGTAACTTAATTAAAACTGATTATGACAATCTATCTGGCAATGTACCATAAAAAAAACTTCATATTCATATAATTACCGATTCCAACAAGTCATGCTTAAATATAGAAAACAATTAACAAAATCATGACAAACAAAAAATACTTTTTATTTGTCATCGCCCAGGAATATCAACATATCATAACGCATTCATCAGGAAGGACAAATTGGCAAAGAGCAAAAAATTAAAAAGGCCGAGCATCAAATTGTAACACCCCCTGAAATTCTATCTGCTCCGAAACTAATTAACTTTAACGCTTTTCTCACGTCATTGTTTTGACGGCTCAGATTGGCTTCTCGCTAAACATGAAAAACATTGTGTTTTGGGGGAAATAGTTGATCACTGATCCTGTTCGTTTTTGTAAAAAAAAATATTTCAATATGTTCTTCTCAGATTTATTAGCGATATGCTTGATAGGTTTTAAGTCATACAAATAAAAATAACTTTACTTTACTTTATACTTTTTTTAAAAAGTTCTTTACTGTTTCTTTAGAAGAAAAAACAGTGTTGTTTATACTTTTAATATTCTTTTTAAGTAAAATAACTCATAGTTTGTTTTAAATTTGCGTTTTATTTTTGAGATTTGTAATAAAGCCATGCATCTGAAAAAAATCCTTTAATCTGCATTTCTACACTGTTTTTGCCAACGAGTTTTGAAGTTAGATTAAGTGGAAAAAAATCTTTTGAAAAATTGTTAGGTGGAAAAGAGGTTTTTTTTTTTAGAAAATCTAGAATATCAGTTGAGCCCAGAGCAGCAGAATAGCCCAATTCCAAATTAAAATCGTTTCAAATCATTCACGATGACTTTGTGAACACCTTCGTTCCGAATATTAATACTTGAAGTTTTTTTGAATTCGTTTTGCTCTCAAATATGCCGCCTACATAAATTTTTCAGGACTATGGTTTTTATTTATCTTTTATTTTATTTATACGAACTTAAACAGAAAGCCAATTTTCATGTGGCGATTTTTGGCCAATTATCATTAATGGGTTGAATGCACTATCTAATGACTCAAAATCCTGTCATATGATGGCAATAGACATCTTAATTATCAATTAAGTAGTTATTTAAAACATTTTTGTGAGTTTGAGTATTTAAAAGCTATCTCTTAAATCGCAAACATCCTATTACTGATAATTACTTACTATTCTTTTAAATTACCAACATTTACTTATAATATGAATTTTATAGTTTTTTTTAATATGAGCCATAAATATTTAAAATTTTATATTTGAGTTTGAGAAATATGCTTAGCTTCTCGTGTTGGTACCTCGCATCTCCAATGGTCAAAAAACTAAATTTTAAAAGAGTAGAATATTTCCTATTAATTAAAAAAATACAATGAAATGCCAATTGTCCGAAACAGTTGAGACTGGAATATATTCGAATAATAAAAATTTCTTCTAATTGGACTTTTTCCGACAGCTGTAATACGACTGCATTTTTAGATGGTCACTCGTCATCTATACTGCAATTTGTGTAGGTCCACAATGCAAATAAATGGAACCCTTTAAGTGCTTTTAACGGTTTAAAACCGTTTCGCTTACTTTACGGACTTAAACTTTTTTCTTAAACTCGTTTTAATTTTACAACCTTGTTCTCTAAAACTAGTTTTTAAGGACGTCACTTCGGGGACGCGTTTTAATCTACAAGATGGCTTTGTTTGGCTGCAATCGTTCGAGAAATTCGGTAGCTGAAAAACATGTTTCCAATTTATAATTTGGATATTTTACAGGGAAAAAACTGGAATTCACCGTATTAAATAAGTTTATGTATTCTTAAACGTTATTTTCTCGCAACCCAATTGATAGTTAAATACCATAAATTTGACGTGATTAGTTTACAGTGCAAAAACAGGTGAGCCATATCCAATTACCGTTTTCTTTCGGATCCTAGTTTCCTGCAAATTCATTTCGTACAGTGTCATCTCTTGGGCAACTCCCGATTCACCAAAGATAACAGCCCGACTTTTGTTGCCCGAAATATTTTAACCGCCGTTGACTCATTTGTCATCTTTTTGCCGCTCTGACACCTTCTGATGGAAAAGTTAACTTCATTATCTGCCATCATTATCTACTTGCAAAGTAATTGCTGAAAAAATTAGTTTTAGCCACCGATTAACATATTTTGGCTTTGAAAGAACACTGGACATTTTTAGTATTGATCTCTTCGCGAGATTCTATCACTTTATTTGTTTAACTATTCCCATTAATTTATTCTTGTTTAATTAATGTTTATAAAGTCAAATTTTGCTTGAATGTGTAAAAAAAATTATGAGTTTCGCAAGATAAGGCTTGATTCTACTTGCCCGCGTTTCCGTCGGTTCACGACGAAAATTTTTAATAGCTGTCCTCGCTCGTCTATACGGACAGAGGTGGTTCCACTTGCCAGTAGTTTGGCGGACAGAGCTAAAATAAAGGCATTCAGGGTTGCTACGCTATTATATTATATAATATTATTCCATTTGTAAAACCATAACTAAAACCATGGTAATAAACATAATGATGAGTAAAACTATAGCCAAGTAACAATTTCAATTTAAAGGTAGACGGACACAGATAGCACTGTTTCCACTTGTCCGTGTCCTTTTCCGTAAGCTCTTTGAAACCCCATTTTACCTTGAGTGTCCGGGGCTCAATCGAAAGAACGTCTACTTCAACGGTGTTGATCTGCCCTGAACTCAATTAAATGTGTTCGAAGCTTAATATAAAGAACGTTTTTAAATTTAATTGTGATTGAAGGTACTAACATACTAGAGTTACGCATGGTAGAATTGCATAGTGTATAGCAAATTAATTGTTTTTTTTATTTTTTAAAAACTATAGATTAATACATTTTATGAAAAACAAGCCAATATAATGTTTATTTATTCTTCCATATCCAAATATTGGTTCCTACAATCAAATCTCAAATGAAGATGTTATTATGTAACGATACATAAAAAGCTCTAGCTTTTAATTCAAAAACCATCTGAATTAAAACACAAATCTATCACTCAAACTGTCCACAGGTATCGACAATGAACCATTTATCAATTTAATCTGCTAATTTTTATCTATATCAGCAACTGATCGTCCTCCGCAGCGTTTGAAACCTTAAGCTATTTAGAATTATAGAGATCCGCTGAGTCTCGCCTAGCTGATAAAAGGTAAAGCCCCATCGCCTACCTACAAGCTCCATTTACAGCGTGCAACAGAATCTTTGATGCGCTCTAATTTCCAGTGCCTTAGGACAATAATCGCATTTTGAAGCGGGCTTCTTCATTAACTTGTCATTAAGATCGCGTAAAAGAGATTGCGAGGTGGCTAATGTCTCCTTAATATCGTTTAGAGCTAACGAGAAGGTTGCACATGGAATTTGCTGCTTTTTAAAACATTGGACGGGAGTGTTTAAAGGGAAATATGTTTTAATAGAGCAGAAAAGGGTTCGGGAATGAATTTGAGACAATGCGCATTTTTCTTAAGGATTTTTCTGGAAAAGAAGCGATAAGAAAGATAAAGCAGTTTCTTTAAATAAAAAGTGTTGGATATAGGATTTGTATTTGATTGTGATTTGTAATTGCTCGAGGCTTTAAAAGTTAGAATTGAAATTTTCGTTTCTCTAAATAATTAGAATTAATGTATTCTTAATTGAAAACTTTGACTAGTTTTAAACACTAAATTAGAAGATTATTTTAAAATAGTTTTTGTTTAGACTAAAATGAATCAACATTTCTTACAAATGAGCATAAAATTATCAGCTAAAGTAATCTTTAAAAAAAAGCACAAATGAAATATTTCGTTGTGTTTAAACAGGATTTAAACAATGACATCATTTTTTTTTAATTTTCAGTTTTTAATATCAATTAATTACTTTAGTCAAGAAATATTAAAATGCAAGTTGACTTCATAACCAAATTAAACTAACTAACCAATAAAGTAAATTATACACAGGGAATAGCATCTATATATATAAATTTTTCGTAAATCGAAACTATTATCTAAATTAGACTCACTCAATAACATACATACGATTTAACTATTATTCCAAGTTTTAAAACGTCAAAGTGATGTCTTTAAATCAATTTGCAATCAACCAGCTTTAAAAGGTTATCAAGATCCATCATACGAAATCATTGTTCTAACGCATTCCGAAAGTAGCAAAGTGATGAAGTGAACAGAATAACTGGAATATTAAAATGCGCTAGACACTTGTCAGAGTCCTGGCTGAGAATGGCAGCCGAAACAAGAAATAAAATTTATTTCCAAAAGTCCCATTTAGCTCGAAATTTTCTTTCTCAAGCATAGAAGTCGAAGGTTAAATACTTTTGAAAGAAACTAAGTGTCAGGACTTTGACATTCTTTGTTAACGCTTCAAAAAATAACGCTGACGTTAGGGAGAAGCGAGAAATGTTCAAGTAGCATTGAAAGTAAAGTGCAAATTTTGTAGCTTTTGAATATTCAAAAGGTAGCTTTGCTTCTCTTCCCTTTTTTCATCATTTGACTCTTATTTCGCATCATTACATCCTGTTCTGGCGAGAGAAAAAAAAATCGAAACTTTTTTTTTCATGAAATGGATATTTCATAAAATCTGTTTAAGGCTCTTAACTGCATACGAATGATAAAAATGGATAAAGGTTAAGTTTTCAGACTGCTAAATGTTCCCTTGTTATATGTTTGAAAAAGTCATAAAAATGAAAAATTAAAATGAATTGTCATTAAAGAAATAGAAATTTTATGAGATAAGATCGCTTTGTCATGAAAGATTTTCCATCTAATATCTGAAAAAAAGAATCATTAATGCACGAAATTTATATTTCAAATGAATTAAAACATTTTTTTATTAAAACGTCACACTATATGCAAAAAGTTCTTAACTGATAATGTTTAAATGAAATGGTAATTATACTAAAATTAATAGGACTTGTTTATATCTAAAGTATAACTGTTTTGCCATCTTGTTTGCCATTAGGATTTATGAGTGATGTGTTATAAAAATTTGATTTCGTGGGATACAGATTATATTCACGTCTAAGAGGACATATGATTTTATTAAATTCAATATTTTTAAGAATATATTTTTTTTTAATTCTCTCGAAAAATAATTTTTAAAAAATGAATGAGTTGAAATGTAAGTTTCATTCCAATTGTTACTTTTTTGTATAGAATAATGTACCAATGGTAAAATATAAATATAGGTAGCAATCAACACTGCAATGGTAAGATAATACATTTAGAAAGGTTTTTCCCTACTTTTTTAGAATTTTGTTTTAATATTTTACTTTAATGCAAGAAAATCAAAACATGGATCATCAGGCCAGGTAAGGGTTACTTCTCTTTTAATTTAAAAGTATTATTTTAAGAAAATACTTTGAATAGGTGGATTCGAAAGAAAGGTAGGAGAACAATATATTTGGGTTTCTATTATTTAAAAAATGTTTACTGAATTTAAGCAAGGGATGTTCACAAAGTTTTACATTGCTTTGTAATTGCTTTATGTATCTGGTGTTTGATGAAAATTATAAAAAAGCGTAGCTGTATTTATTATTATTATTGTTTATAATGTATGTGTTACCTTATCTTAAAATTAACGGTTTCTATTTTCGGTTTCTCTACTCCTTCGTTTTCTCTTCTCTTCTCTTCGGTTTCGGTTTCTATTAACGGTTTTATTTTTAATCGGTTTCTATTATTTCAAAAATGTTTACTGAATTTAAGCAAGGGATGTTCACAAAGTTTTACATTGCTTTGTAATTGCTTTATGTATCTGGTGTTTGATGAAAATTATAAAAAAAAGCGTAGCTGTATTTTATTATTATTATTGTTTATAATGTATGTGTTACCTTATCTTAAAATTGACTTTCCATGTTCAACATGATCATTAGAATGAAATCGTACTTGGTACCAATTAACATGAATGGACATTATTTATAATCTTAAGAATTTACCAGTGTTCAATAAAAAAGCATTTGTTATAAATAAAGAAACAAAAGCCTTGAAAAATCACTATGAATAAATTTATATGTCTTGCCGTAAATATCTAAAACCTGACAAATGTCCAAAATTCGGTGAATGTGCGAAATATTTTTAAATTTGCTTATTAACTGTTTGGGACATTCACTGGTACCGAACATTTTACACATTTACCGAAATATATCACAAAAAAATAAATCATTTCAAAAACACTAACTCTTTGAACTTGTTTCTCTAGCTCAGCACAAAAGCAGCTTTTCTTCCAAGATTTTTCTATGGATTTTGGCCTTCACTTCCCTGTACTCTACAACAAGACTTTAACTTTGCTAATAGTACTGTTAACAAAAGAACTCATCTGGATGAGCATAGCCCTCAAATAACTGCACAGGTTTGGTGTAGGCCCACAGTTACACTATCCTGTTATTTCCAAAAGTGTTGGCCAAAGAGTCAAACTCAATAGTTGAGTGTTCCATCATTATCATCCAGAATCAATTATGACACTGGAGTTAAAGTGACAGTCAAAGCCAAACCAATGCTGAGGACCACGGAAATAATCTTGGACAGCTTCATTTTGCATTTTTGAAAACCAGTGTTGTACTGTTGATCTAAAATTACAGTATATATGTCTGCTAAGCAATTGGACCATGAAATAAATGGCTTGTTGAAAGAATATGCAACATCAGATTGTGGTTATGAGGCTTCAGTATCAATGCTTGGACCATGAAAATTAATATGACTATGATATGTTTATAACTATAAATTCAAAAGTCAATACAACACAAGTTGGAGGGATGAACCCATGCTATATATAGAAGTCGAGTACAGTGTGATTTGTTTCCTTTGTTAAATAACAGGGGATTCGCTAAGCTCACAGTGTTCGCTAAACTATAATACAAGTTTAAAATAGTGTCATTGTTATTTTTAAAAGATTTCTTTACACGCCATTTTTTTATGAAAACCCAGGGACGCATACTGATGTGAGAGCCGAATGGGCCCATTGGATAATGTAGACATTACCCACATGTGGCTACGAAGGAACGGCCCCCTTTATTTTTCGTCAAATCATATGCACAATTGGGTTACGCCACGTAAGCACATTTACAATTTCGTCCTACTTAACAATTATCTTTGAGAAAATTATTCAAAATAAGATATAGTTACAAAAATTCAGTACTAGGTTTTTAAATTGAGAACTAACTGTAATTTTAGATTTATATTACTTTATCCAAAAAATAATTAACACTGAACTGTAGATGACTGATTTCCATAACACTGGTCTTATATGGGTAGCTCATAATAATCTTTATGGTTTACCCATCACCAACCCATCTTAATCACATTCACGGTTTTTGTCAAATAAATAGAATTACGTAGATCAACATGAGTAAGGGCAAACCATAAAGATTATTATGGGCTACTCATATAAAAGCTCATGCTATAGAAAGGAATAATCTTGGAAAGAGTGTTAATTATTATTTGGATAAAGTAATTATAATTGAAATGTAAAATTATGTGTCATTTTTTCCATATTTTGAATAATTTCTCTAGAGGTAGATGTAAGTAAGGCATAATTTAAAATGGACCTAAGTGTGCTACCCAGGTGAGCCCATGTTGGTTTGACCAAAATAAAACGGGGTTCGGTTCTTTCTGGGCCCCATATGGGTTGTCTTTAGTGGGCCCGTATAAATCCCATATTAGTGTTCTACCTGAGAAAGAAATAATAAATCCTCATTCATTATAACTCCTCGTATCTAAGCAGAAAAAAAACGAAATGTTTCTTTTTAAGTTTGCATATAATACAAATACAAAATTGAGTTAGTTTCTCATTATCCTTTAAGTTTAAAACTATCAAATAAGACTCTCATCAATTCCACTTACTTTGCACGTTCAACCTTTTACAAAAAGCGCGAAAACTTTTCGCCCAGTCAAAGGGTAAAAAGTTAATGCATAATGATGGCATCGTACCCTCACAAAGTTCAATACAAAGATAGTCTCTACCCTATCTATCGAATCGGCGCTTTTTCTCATTCATCAAGAATTTAAACTAAAACTTTTCATGCGTGAAGTAATAGACTCGATTAATTAGTAGGATTTTTTGCAGTCCATTTCATTTTTTCCCCTCAAACTTAAATAGAAGTAGCCTTTTTTGAGAAGTCATTAATCAAGGAACATTATTAAATTCTGAACTTGAAAAACCCCTGAAAAATAGTCTTCTTTAAGAAAAATGACTTTATGAAATATCTTTGGGATGTTTGTTAATCACAATTTTTTAAAAGAAAATAAATAAAATGTATAAATAAATAAATGTTTTCGTTTACTTATTGTTTTAATTTTATATGTGTACAAACACTTTCTTCAGTTAGGATTGTCATAAAATATAACGGTTTATTTGACGCTTGCATCAAATTGAGTTTTAAACTTTTTTTAACCTTGTCACCGATAATTTAGTTCATTATTACATAGGTGTTTTACTTATTCGCAAAATATAATTTGTTCAGTAAAAACATTATAAATATTTTCTTTGAAAATATGCTTACTCTTTCAATTTATTGAAACTGTTAATGCTGTTTTAAAATGTCTAAAAGTTCTCCAAATTTTAAACAAAGATTTTTGTGATAAATATTCCATTAAGCATTTTTCGTACTCCAAATTGTGGGAAACTTCAAATGACAAACAAAAGGAGCTTATTACTTAACCCTACAGAGGAAGTGGAATGAAGCCCAATTTCCTTTTTAAAAAAGTTCTTATCGTTTAATACATTAAAAAAATCAAACGCATAATGCATTGTTTTAGAGGGTCGGAACAAAAAATGCGTTTGCTTCTACGTATCTGAAAAAATAGGCTAAACAATCGTATTAACTTTAAAAAAAATTAAAAACGAATATTTAAAATAATCCATTTTTAATACATCTTTTTAAAAGTAACGCATTCCAAAAAAAATTTCATATGTGAATTTTAACCAGTTATAAAAATAATTTTACAAATACATGCATTAGAAAAACATCAAAATAGAGAAGAAAAAAATATCATCTTTACATCAAGAAGCGAATGCATTTTCCTTATATTTTCAAATAATATTTTAAATGAAAATATAAAAGTATCTACAGATAAAAATATATCTTTTACATATTTTTTGCGGAACACAAACTAAGACTCCTTTAAATAAAAATAAATTAACATGTTTGCCAACTATTCTTTTACCATGTTTAAAATTTAATAAGTAATTAAAAATTTGGAAGGGAATTGTAATATGTTTCGTTCCGGCCGTCTTTTATTAGTATATTAAAAAAAGAAAATACTTTTTTTTTCAAAACAAACTTATTATTTTGGGTACAAGAAGCTAAAAAATAAACCACATCTTTTATTATACTATAAAGTGGATGAAAATTTTTGTTGTATTAATTGCAATTTAAATATGTGAAAAGTGTATATAAGGTACTATACAGTTAGCAAAAAAAAAAATGTTTAAAGAAATGCAAAGGATGTTAAACTATGTTGTTTTAAACATGGTAAAATGAGATTTTTATATAAAATGAAAAAAAAATATAGGTAGTATATAGAGATGAGTGTTTGTATAATATGCACTGTGTAAGATAATCTTCAAATGTTTCATAAATACCACTGTAAAATCTTCGATATTTTTATGAATTATTGTACATTAAAAAAATATTGTATTTGATTTTCTTGAGCTTTTTGTCTAAAGCACGAAAAATATTGGAAAAGTATTGTTTTTTTATATACTTTGAACTTGTTATAGTATTTATTCGAGTAAATTCTTACTTTAGTTTTAGAAAGCTTAAATTTGCTTTTATTAAAGTAGTCAAATCAATAAGATATTTCTTTTCATGAACTTTATGTGTAGTTTCGTAGAAATCTCCGTTTATTAAGAGTTTTGTAGTAAAATTTTTAAAATACTAAAACTGAGTACTCAAAAAGTATTCAGTTATCAAAAATATTATTGGATAATAAAGATACAACTATTAAACTGGAAAAGTATTAAGGGGAATTAAGAAATTCCTATTTATGATTTTTGCCATGTTAAAGCCAATTTGGTTTATGTATGTGATGTGTTCATAATTTAAAAAATAAAAGTAATACGTGGTTAAAAAAAACTCCTTGTTTAATGTAACTTATGTTTATTTAACTTGTAACTCACTCATTATTACTATAACTTTAAAACTTTGCACCACATAAATATTATCTTCTTAAAAACAATACGTGCACAAAGGTATCTAATCAATAATAAAATGTACACACCTGAACTTATGTATACTTATTAGTCGTATGCTAAACCGTTGAATTTGTGCAATGAATAATACTTGGTTTGTATATTTTAATATAGCCCCTATTAATAATGAACAATATATTTACAATAGTTAATAAATAACTATTGTACAATATTATCCATTAAAATATAATTTTAAAATTCAAACTCTTATAATTTTTTGTTCTAAATAAATTTATCGTTGTAGTTTTGTTTTACGCCAAATATGTTTGTTTAATGTATTTTATTGCTAAAAAATTATTTCCTATCTTCATCGAATAATTCTTTATGATATAATGTAATGAAAAAATAACATGCAATAAAAACACAATGTTTTAGATTCTGACTATCATTTCATTTTATTTATATAAAATATTATTTTAAATGTATAGATACAAATTTAAAATAGTTTTACCTGAAAAAAATAATTATCAAACACTTTCAGTCCTGATGATACTATTGAAATTTTTTTATTCAATATTATTTTTTTTTATCTATCATTACTATACATATACACACTTTAACATTTTTCATTACCTTACTCGATTCAAATTCGAGTTTTTGTTAAAAGTCGACAGATGAATACATTACTGAAATTATTAAATTGAAAATAAGTAATTAAAAATGTGCTTCAGTTTCAAAATAATTTAAACATAAGTAAATTTTTGACATTTATTAAAATAAAGAAAACTTTTAACAAAATTACTTTAAAAATGCAAATGTGCTTGAGAATTTAAAACGTATTCTATTTTTTTAAACATATTTGAAGTTTTCCATTTAAAGTTTTCCTCTATGGATTTTCCTTCTTTTTTTACTTCTAATGGTGTTCGAAACTAGCAATATTTATAAATTAAATAATGCATCTTATAAAGTGATTGCAACCATTGTTGCTTGCATTACACTTTTATTCTTTTTCGAATTTAAACATCAGTTCTAAGAAAATAAGTTTAAATTGCAGAAGTCTTTTGACTTTTCAATTGAGTGAAGCTTTTATTTTATCGATTTTTTTTTAATTAATAACTGTTTATTTTTTTAGTTGTTCGTGTGTGTTAGTTTATGTATCTTAGTATCTTAATTTAAAACAATTTATCACTTTGACATATTAATGCACGGAAATATTCCCTCGAAAGATTCCTGGCCCTTACACCATATAAGATAATGAAGGAACCGCATGAGCAGTTCAAGGGATACGGTACCCAAAACATTATTTCTAAAAATAATAACATAAACTTGTAAATCATAGTGGTTTTATGTAATGTGAGTTACAGTTAAAAAGTAACATGCATTTATACTGAAAATCTCAAAAAATCCACAAAAAATACAAATTATTGAATTCAAAAATTTTTATACACAACTGTGCATAGTAGACATTATTCCATGCACAAATTTGTGCAATGTTCACCATATATATAAGAACACAGGTTTAAAATTTCAAAATTCTAACTTAATTAGCAAAAAGAATTAGGGATTTATTAACCACAAGAATTGAAAAACGCGAAACAGAGAAAAAAGGTTGAAAGCAGACGAAAAACGTATTCAAACTCATAGGAATGACTCCAGAAAATATTTAATAACTTTTTTTCTATAAAAGATATCATTATGAAACTTTCAGTAAATGTTCAGAAAGATATTATTTATAATAAGAATCAAAAATTGAAAAATCGATATTTTGACCAATTTTTGGGTAGGGTCAAGTGGGGTAAGTGTGATAAGGTTTCTGCATTTTTCCTTTAAAAAATTAGTTCTCTGCTTTAAGTAAATTCCAAATCCTAAAATTGGTAGTGAATTATTATAAGAAACATACCTATGCAGGAAAAAATTTATATGTTTGAATTCCAAATTTAAGTGAATAAAATTTGCGTTTCAAAATCCATTGCTGTTTTATCACACTTACCCACATAGGGGTAAGTGTGATTTTGATGTGGGTAAGTGTGATTTCAGTTGCAATAAGTCTTTTCAAGCCATATAAATTAAGTAGCATACATTTTTCTTAACAATTTTATATAAACATAAATTTATTAGCATTTTACATCTTATTATAGAAATATACGGATAAGAAAAATCAAAAATATTGAGAATTTTCGTTTTTGGTTCATGTTGTGATATAATAAACTTAAGTCAGGATGTAAAAGAAACAAACAATTTTAAAGTCAAAATACCTATGGTGCTATTCAATTTTTATTATTAGTTAGACTGCTTTTTTTTACAGATTGTAATTTTCAAAATCTTGCGAAAAATACAGACGTTCTCTTCGGTCCATATTTGGACATGGGAGGTTCAAAACAATATCGTCCTCATCAATTATACACACGTTATCTATATTTGGCCATGAAAATGTCTTTGTTATGCTATCATATTTAACAAATTTTACAGTAATCCCTTCTCGATTCACCTCATTTTCAGACTGAACTTGTCCCAAAAAGTGCTTTACCGTGCGTTTTTTTAAAGGCAACAAGAATGTAGCATCCAGCAGAAAGGTCAGTTTTTGGTATTTCTAACTCAAAATCCTCTGACATATTATAAAATGAAATGCCATTTCCTTTATTCATTTTTTAATAATAATTTATAATTTAATAATAATAGAATTTTTTTTTATATTTATGTATGTTTTACACAAGGTAAATGGGGTGTTTTGGATTAACACACTTACCCCATGTCACTTATCACAGTTACCCACAACTGATATTTTGAGGAGTAACTGTGATTGTACTTCCATACTTCACAACATGTGAAATAATAAACCAAAACAGTTTTATAGCTTTACCTTTATTCTTTTTACTAACAGATAAAGAAAAAACAACAGGATTTTTATAAAAATATGACACTTATGGAATTTGGAAGAAAACCTTTCGAATTTGAAAATAACCAGACAGTTGCACTTAAATTCAAAAGCTCAAAACTATCTTTAAACTATTATTTAAAGTCAATATTTCTTTTAAGTTTAAGTATAAGTAGTCTATTGTTATATATTGCAAACTTTCAGATTTTTAGAATGATTCCCAAAGTTACAAGAGCTGTTTATCACACTTACCCCCGACCACACTTACCCCACTTAACCCTACCGTATCCCCTTAAGATTTTTTTTACAAATTTAATATATTTATGAAGCAAAATCATATTTTATTAAAAAAATATTCGATGATATTTGGTTAGGATAATTTAAAATGTACATTAACATCCATTTTGTTCAATTGTAAAATACAAACCCTATAGACGAGAAAATTCCATTTAATTTAACAATGTAAAAAAAGTAATTAAAAATATTTAGAATAAGTAATTGTAAACACAGTGGTGGATTATTTGTGTTTGGAAGAAGATAAAAATTATACATATCTATGTTGTTCTACAAGGTTTTGCTAATTAAAAACTTTTTTGAAACTAATGGAAAAAACAAGTGATATTAAAACCTCCTAATTTTTGAATTTTCAGAAATTTCAGCTATGAAGATACAAAAAATAATAATAAAGGGAATTTAAAGTGAGAAATACATTATATGTGAATTTGGTTAGTTATCCTAAAGAAGAGTATGTTATAAATGTCGGTATTCTACCTACTCTCTTTTCTAACTTTGATAAGTATCTGCTGAGCGTTTCTAGCTTGTAATGTTAAATTAAAAAACACATTATTGCTGATCTCATCTTCGATATCAATTATACATTTAGTACATATAGATCAATTTAACTTTTTACAACAAGTTAACAAGAAACTTTTTTTTGTAATTCACATAAAAAATTCAATTAAAAAAAAATAAACAACAAAAAATAATATAAAAAATTATACAAATTCATCGTCAATTTTTAGGCAATATATTCTGTTTTTTATGACTGGATAATTTTGTAAGATAACTTCGAGTAAAAGAGGGAGAGAGAAGTGAGAACTTTATTGAATGCTGTAGCTCGCGAAGTACAGGAACTTTCCACAATCTCTAAATATAAAAAACTAATATCTAATTAAATATCTAAAAACATATCGTTAAAAATTTCAAAAAAATAAAGCAATTTAGGGGTTTAATGTTTTCATTTGATAATTATTTAATTAAAAAAGTTCTTCTTTTAAGTTTATCAGCAATATTTTAGTGGAAATAAAATATAATAATTACAAATACTAAGTAAAAAAGTTTTTAAATCTCCACACGTTATAATATATTGCATAAATTATAATATAACTAAGTAAACAAGAAACCATAAAATATATTATCAAAGGATCTTTCTCCTTTTGACAATATGTCTAACCCATTAAAAATTAATAATTTTTTTTTAATCTTTCTTACTGCATCATTGTAAATTTTACAACTTTCTGTTTACCTTTTAATATTTATGTTATGATTTTTGTGGTTTCAATTATGTACTAGGTATTTTTAGTTTAGTATTTAGATTAACATTTGGGTTTAACAAACCATATGATGTGAAACCTACATCATTACATCGCTTTAACCATAATTTTTTTACCATTAAAATATTTAACATTTCTACAAGTAATCCCAGAATAAAAGAAGTCCTTTACTGCAGCATTTTATTACACAGCTTACAATAAATATGAGGAAATATCCTAGGTCAACATCAGTTTTAAAAGAAAAGTTGAAGCCCCCAAAAGTTTTTAAGTTGAAGCCCCCAAAAACTACATCAATATTGTCCAAAAAACTTCAAATACATCAACTTGGAATTAGCTTACACATGTTTTATAAACACGTTAGTTCGAGCATGAAAGGATCGCCAAATAGAACAATCATCCCACGCCAAAAAATACACGAAAAAAAGGAACTAGATCTCTTTTGTCTTGTATAACTTCTACAAAACATCATCTCAGACGTCTGGGTAGGAAGCAAAAGAAAAAAGTCAGCTTTTTTTGAAGTTTAAACGCGATCACGTATTTCATTCGGAAAAACGTGATGTTTCGCCAAGATTTATCGGCAGCCCGTTTTATGAAGGTATACTTTGGAGATGGGAATGAAATGATATTCCCGTGCTTTTCACTTGTTATTTTACTTATAAAGAGGTATAGGGTTATGAATTGGGTTAACATTATAAAACAAGAAGTTCTTAAAGAACTAAAATAGCCTACTTTCATGTTACTTAAATACTTACTGAAATTCTAATCGGGAAACAACTAGGTTCTTAACACTAAATATCATCAACAATCGTTTCTACTCTAGATTTATACACATTAGAAGAAAAAAAAAATCGCTAAACACAGCATCCCAGCTATAACATAATCTTCTAAAAGCCAAAATCAACTATTTTCTTTAATATTCTTTCGCAAATTAACTTAATATTATTTATCGTCTGCTCGACTTATTTGTAGTTCGAAGAATAATTAAATATTTATTAATAACAAAAATAATGAAACCACTAAAAACTGCATTAAAAAAATACGAAATGTAAATTATAACTAAGCATAATTGTATGCAAAAAATATGCCTTGCCGCTTTCTTGGTAAACTATTAATGAACAATCAAAGAATCACATTGTGCTACATTTTATGACGTCATTCCAAACTGATTCATAAAAAAATTATTTTGCTTCAAATATTTTTTAATAAATAAAGTTTCTCATGCCATTGTTGATTTGGCAACAGTGATTTAAATGACTCAAAATTGAATTCCTATGCAATTCCTATTCAATGGAAAATTCGCCGACAGATAGTAAATGTATGTCCGTCCGGACGTACAGACAGGCGTCCGCCGTCAAAAAGTATGAAAGTTGGGTCTCTGAGGTCATAGCTTTCTAACAAAAAAAAAGAATTTTTAAAATCACATGTATAGAAACGATTTTGGAAGGGGGGTACGGACAGACGGACATCGACCGGATGTCAATACCTACTTTTTCATTTTTTTAATTCTTTCGAATTAAAAAAAAAAATAGGCTAAAAGATCGGGAACGTTACTGGGAAATTTTGTAGCTTTCCCTAAAAAGTTTTAAACAGTCCCACATAAGGCTAGTAATTATCCTGGAAATGTCAAAAATTACCATTTGGATGCAGAAATATAGATGTGATGGCCCTATCAATCTTTTTACTTTTTCTCAACGACGTGCTGCTGGGAGTAATATCTCTTGGATTCGATCCACCAAACTTAGGGTCCATTAGTTGAACCACTTTAGAACTGTTGCTTAGAACTGCCACTTTAGAACACGTTGCGGCCATGATTGCTTGTTGACAACAATGCATTATATTGAACTGTTTTTTTTTTTTTTGGCATTCTTGGGAGAAACCTGAAAGTACTAAAAAGCAATGTAAACTTGAAAAAAACGGAAACTTTTGCAATACAAAAGGGTAACGTTACGAAAATATTTTACAGTGCATCTGTATCTCAAATAATATCTTATTATGTAAGTTTCTTATATGTTTCTTGTTTTAAACCAAACACTAACTTAACATTGAAAGTGTAATAAAATGCTAATTAGTGAATTTTAATGATATGCAGCGTATAAGATGTTTGACATAGATGGATTACCTTTGGAAATATTGATATTTTTATTAAATAACTTTGATGGGTTACATAAAGTAATAAAAATGGAATGGAATAAATCTGAGCTGCTATTTGTTAGGTGTTTATGAAACATTTTTGACTTTTCTTTCACTTTTTTATGTTTTATTTTTATTTTATTTTTCTAAGCAGTACTGCAAGACACTCGGCCAGAAAACTCGTGATTTTAGAATAAATTAATCCCTCATTTTTCACAAATAAATTATATTTTTAACCTGATATTATTTATCGATTGATTTATGAATTGTTCGCACTTTTGTATGAACCACTTCAATGCCTATGCTCAATCGCCATTTTCAACAAGATTATTTTTTCTATTTACTCACCGTTATCCAACCGGTCTTGATAAGTGTGTTAGATACCTATCTGTTGCCGTTGAGAACAACCTGGTTCGAATCCAGTCTACCTTATTGAGGATTCATTTTGGTAATAATAATAAATATGCACGGTAAATGTTTTTTCTTTAAAAATGAGAATAATTAAACGTGAATGGAGTCAATTAAGGGAAAATGGGCGCGCTGGATCGCGGGTCTCCAAACTCAAGTACCTCAGTGTTAATCCAATGGTAAAAAAATATTTTCTCTGCCACATTTCTCCGGCTGTATTGAATATTTTTAAAAACGTTTTTTTTTAATAATAAATGTAGATAACTTACAGGTCTCTATCTTCCCACATTTTGAAATTGTTCGAATATTTTGTGTAAAATTATTTATTGAAAAGTAAAAAAAAAATATATTCGAACCAATTTCAAGAAGTGGGAAGGTCGGGACCTGTAAGTCAGCTACATTTATCACACAAATAAATCCGCTTGCAAAAATATTCAATACAGCCGGAGAAATGTGGCAGAGAAAATATTTTTTTCTCCGTAGGATTAACACTGATGCACTTTGCTTTGGAGACCCCCGGTCCAGCGCGCCCATTCCCCCTCAACGGAAATGTTTCCATTTTGAGGCTGAGAAAAATAAATGAAAATCATGTCAATGGCAGCAAAACTGACATTTCCGTTAAATGAAGAAAGCATTTTTAATAATGAACTTTACTTTATAATAGAATAGTAAATTTTATATTATACACTCTTAAAACAAACGAGCGGTTTTAACTCAGTCTACATTAATTTCCACTCCTTTCCGTGCCGAAAATGCACTTCTCCTATAGGATGGAATTTCACTCTTTTTCGGAGTGGGTAAAAGAAATAAAAGAAAACAATCTGCGTCCTACACTCTTAAAACGAGCGGTTTTAACTCAGTCTGAGTTAATTTCCACTCCTTTCCGGTGCCGAAAATGCACTTCTCCTATAGGAGTGGATTTCACTCTTTTGTTTTAAGAGTGTAGAAACACTCTTGATCTTATTCAACAAAATGCGTTGCACAAACAATGGTTTCATTTGATTTTCAATCCACCTTACAATATTATTTTTTGAATTCTAGGAAATTAGAAAAATCTAGTGGCTGATATTAGGTTTTGTTCACTAATACTGTCAGAAAGCACTAATACAGCTAATTAACTACTGCCAAAAAGCTTCTTTACTTTCCAATACTTTATTACATGCTTTTTCGTTATTTGATTAAATATATTGTCTTATTTTGTTTTGGCTTCGATTATAGTGTATAATTTCTTGAAGAAATTAAATATTTTGAAAAAAGGAGCATGACAAATGTAATATATGTGCTTAATATTTTTGTTATCCAAATAATAATCAGACCTTTTTAATTCGAATTGGCCCAAACAACTATTCTCAAAAAAACACTGTAAAAAATTTGTTAATTTTGCAGAAAAAAGTGCCAGAGATTAATTCCATGTAAATACATACCACAAGTGATTTTTAAAAAATATTTTTTATTCCAGTTAAAATTTTTATATGTGACTTAGAAAAGTTTGAATTGTAAAAATTTTACATCAAAAACTATTATTGTTTTTATCTGTGGCAACACTGAAGTTTCAAAGTGGCTGCTTTTTTTGAGAGCATGGGTTATGATATTTCATCATTTTGAATTCTTGAATTTTAAGTTAAATATTATTGTTTATCAGATTTTTTGGTAAAATTAATAAAATACACTATAATAACTATCTTAAAAACACATTTTTAATCGGCATATATAAATAAAAGTTACTTAATTAGAAAGATAAAAAGCCCCTGTTTTGGCTGTAGTGTAAGTCACGAATAGATATAAAAGTTTCTATAACTATTTAAAATAAAGCTTTGCTTTACAATTTTTAAGATATTAATTTTTAAGATCTTTTTATATTAACCTCTGTGTTCTTCCACATCTTTAAAATTTAAAATAAAAATCATTTTTTTTATTTATAAAACATTTTCACTTTGTAGTGTCAGTCACAACGTAGTATTAGTCACAACTTCTGTTTGATTTATCTGTGGTAGATAAGCTATAATATTTGTAGATTATTTATAAATTGTTAAATTTGATTTAAGATGGCTAAATCAGCAGCTGAAAAAAAAAGAGCAAAGAGAAAGACTTTAAGATGTGGTAAATTTCAAACCTTTAAAGAAAATAAAAGCAAATACCACTTTAAGGACAACACTTCAATTAAAAGTATTCCACCTCTATTACAATGCTCCAACCGTGTGACAACATTGAGATGTAATTCTTTTCCACCAGTCATGGTCATCTTTGCCTTCAGTCATGGTAAAGGACCAATTGATATACTTGGTGATACAATGAAGAGGGATAAAAGAAGTTGACCCACATTCTGCTGAAGATTTCTTCACTTTGCATAAGAAATCTGCCCAAACATAACACTATTGTAGTTTTCTGACTAATTGTGTAAAATGGCGAAATAGGTAGATTAAATGATATTTGCTCATCAAAATGAAAATAAATATTTCCAATTACTGACACTCAATAATTGCACTTTTTTCAAATTAAACAAATACCTACTTAAAATTGCCAATGTTTCATTAAATCCCCAAATATATTACATGACTAATTTAACAAATGGTAATTGTTAAAGTAAATACCTCTAAACAATTTTAATTAAATATGCTTATTCCATAAGTGTGAAAGATTTGCAACGGTAAGGAAGTCTTTTGCGTGGCCTGAAAAGGAAGAATTTTCAGACATTGCTATTGGAAGAATGAATTAAGAAATTACCAGAAAACAACTTTGGTAGACGTTGCGTAACTTTTACTAACTATGATTTTACCATGTATGCAATTCTTTACTTACTATGTTCAAAATTATTTACATATGTAATGATATTATTACCTTAATTTCCATATCTGGGATAAAATTCACATGTTGTAGTGTAAGTCCAAATTGAATGTAGTGTAAGTCACGCACAAAAATGTTAATATATTATTTTCATTGATAGTTCAACACTTGTTTGTGATTAATTTTTGAAGCTTTAAACCTTATGCTTAAAATAAGCACTGATAGAATGTTGATTTACTGCACTATGCAGAAGAAATTAGAGTTTATAATGATAACCAAAAATCGACTTCCTTTCATGTAGTGTAAATCACATCAGGACATTTTATTACTTTTTAGTAAAATGAAAAATGCTTTTACAGATTGCTAAAAATACTATATTTTCGGGAGTAAACTAACATACAATATTTTTTTTTAAATAAATATAATATATTTATGAACTATGCAAACAATAGTTGTTAAATCGTCAAATGTAGTGTAAGTCACGCATGGAAATGTCCCAGATATTTACAGAATAATACTGTAATTTTCCTTAATTAAGTTTTTTCTGTAAAAATAAACTGTTTTAAGTAAAAACTGTGACTAAAACCTAAGATGCATTTCAAGTGTTTTTAGAATCTTGACGTAATGAAAAGCTCAGTAAGGAGAGCGTTGGATCGGAGATCTAAAGGGCCATGGTTCGAATCCAGTTTAAGCATTGTATTTCCCCGTTAGTTCTGTGATTAGTGTCAAGTTACCCCAGTGACAGCGGGGAGATTAAGTTTCGTTTTCTTTATAATGTTTCTGTTTAAAAAACATATTTTTCGTTAAAGTTAAATATTATTCGTATAAAATAAGCAGATTATCTCTATTAATTTTACTGTATTTTTATGGCACAGCAGCTGACAGTTTTTTTTCTGTAAAAACAACAAACTTTTTGTTACAGTGTAAAAACAACGGACTTTTTGTTACAGTGTAAAAACAACAGAATTTTGTTTCAGTGTAAAAACAACATACTTTTTATTACAGTGTAAAAACAACAGACTTTTTGTTACAGTATAAAAACACAAGAACAAACCGCAACTGTTTTCTATAAACGGTCACATCCCAATCCCCACTGTACTTTCCCTTTACCTTCAGTTAGTCACTGTACCTCGTCACGAATCGGCAACGGGCTTAAGACGAAAAAAAAATCCGTCGGAGAGAGGGGGCAAAAAAATGAAAAAATGGCGAATAATGGATGAAAAAAGTCCGTTCGCATCTTATGAAAACTTGCTGATAGCTTAGGGATCGGATATAAGGCGGTTTTTATTATCTTTCTCTTGCGCGAGACACAGAGACCTCGCTGTAAGGCGGGTTATAAGGGAAAGAGTGATAGCTGCTTTGATAACTGGCGGGGCGATATCTATATCTTATATGATTTTCAAGATTGGGGTTGTGTACTGGGAAATGTACCTGCGTTATCTTTTCTATTAGAGTAGATGTATTCTGTTTTCATATTGCTGGCTCTACCAGGGGGTTGCCCCAACAAGTTGTTTATTAGGTTATTTTTTGTGAATGGGACGGGAGATACCTATTCACTTTTTACCACAAGATCTACAGATGCTACCTAAAGTGTCTGTATCAAAGTACTATATTTATATCGCATTTTATTAATATTATATCGTATATCAATATCTATATCGTATATCGATATTTATATTTTATAATGGTAACGCTTTCAACTGTCTATTTTTGAAAAAAGATTACAGATTTCTAACTCAGCCAGTGTATGCCATGATGCTCTTGTCCAAAAAAATTATTTAATAAAACTTTTACGAAAATTTTATAAATGGTTTGGCAAACTATATAATCTAATCAACATACTAACACTTCAAAATTTTAAAGGGATCTACCCTAAAAATTTAAAACATTACGCAAGTTCAAACGTCATTCAAAAACGTGATTTACCATTAAATTGCTACTAACATATTTTAAATTTAGCACAAGTTTAATGTCAATATCTATAAAATTATAGAAACGGGAAGGGTTTTAGTTTAGTAGATAAATGTTTGGTAGTTTTCAACACATCTTTGTGACCTACGAAATGTTTTCCATCATGTGATAACTTGTCTAAGAAATGGCAGGTTTCAAAATGTAAGATTATCTATAATGTTTGACTGCCAGCGGCTCCTCTTACTTTAAACCTGATTTTACTCAGATGAGTGATGGGAAGTTACTTATATAAGGCAAAAGTGGTGCAGATTAAAAACTTTAGAAAGTTTTCCTCGGTAAAAATTCTTCTTTTTCTTAAATTTAAAAGGTATGAAAGTGGGTAGAAATCGTGATATGTAAGTATTGAAAATTTAATCAAAATTTTAAAATGCAACATGTACACTAAGTAAATTATCTTAAAATTTCATAAAATTAGCGAAATAATTATTTTAATACAAACTTGTTAATTACTTTGAAGTTACTATTAATAACGCTATGCAGACCACAAACCATTTTAAGAATTTTTTTCAAATGTTCAGTTTAATTAGACTAATTAACTAACAGTAGACGTTTACTATCCTAAAATAAAAAATATATGAAGATAACGTTAAGATCATGGAAGTCTGAATACATTAAAATTTCCTTCACTAAATCTCTAATTAAACTCTCAAAACTTCATGATTTTTTTAGTTTAAACGTTTAAGTTAATAAATGTCTAAGCAGAATAGCAATTCTTGCTTTCAATGTATGTTTTTTTATTTTAAAATGTTTAATTGGTATTAAATTCAAATTGCTGCATAAAAATGTATGTCATGCTAAATTATCTACAGAAATAATACTTCGAACTGTTACACAAAATATAAAAAAATACTGATTGCATTAAACATGACCTTGATTTGAATTTCATTAAATATACCATTATTTGAATTGAAAAATATATTGAAATACATAAGACACACAACATAGGCCGAAAGTCAAACAATGTAACGAATCAATTGCGAAATATATTGTCAAGTGTGTATCTATGTAAAATGCTCATAAATGTTTATTTCAATATATAATTATGATTTCAAAATAAAATCATATTACTATTTGAATAACAGACTAACTGTTCAAAATTCAACTGTTTTCAAACGTTATATAACGAACTACTTATAGATGATTCAACAAATCTGAACGATTAGTAGAACAAAAACAAAATCAGTACATGATTCATATTTTATTTTATAATAAAACATTCAATAAAACAACATTTCAAACATTTTAAATTTAGAGTATGCAAACCAGATTGATCTAGTATTTAAGAATTACGAGATAAAAAAACTCAAAACAATTCAAAGCAATCAATAGTATCCCAGAAAACAATCAAAGGAAATTTCTCTGCAAATAAGAAACATCAATAAGAGTTAGGTAATTACGAAAAAAGATTACCAAAGAAGTAAATACCATTAAAGAACTAGAAATACAAATTTATTAGTTACTTAACTGAAATCGATAAAGTGTTAAATTAAAAATTTTACATCTGAATTACCTTGACATTCCAGAAAAGTTTTAAATAGGATTGTTAGTATACTTATATGATTAATCAGTTTTCTCTAATCTTTTGATATAATGATTAAATTATTTATTACAACAATTGTTAACTTAGTTGTCTTGTATGTCATAACACTTTTATGTATGTATTAATGTGCAAAATGTTAGAACCAACTGATGCTAGTCTCATTATTTCAAAGATATTTACTCTCATTTGAAATTATTTGCCACTAAATATTATTAAAAAATTACTAAAATATTATAGTCATTATGTGCATTTTAAGATATAAATGCAAAAGATTTTTTTTCCAAAGCTTTCATGATAACTTATTTGAAATAGTTAAATAGATATATGTAATCAACAATGATTGGTCAATGAAATGAGAATTCAGAAAAAATGGTAAAAAACAAAAACTTTTTCTCTAATATTAGTTTTCATAATATTTATATTTCTGAATAAAATACTGTTTAGTGAATATCTTTTTTACAAAATATCCTCATAACTATACAATTTTAAGAAAAAACAATACACACAACAACGATATAAACTGCTATGCTACATAAGAATTGATTTACTGATGCTTACCTCCTTCAAGCACACTAAAGTCGAAATAATCTCCTATACTTCTCCGAGCCTTAGACCTCCGCGAATTCCATATCTATGATAAATGAGCCTTAAAATGTTTCTAAATAGATTGCAAAGATACCCTGGGAATCCATACTTAGCACAAAATATGTCAATGCCCCCTCTGCCAATGCTACTCCATGAAAAAGAATTTACGAAAAAGAAAAGAAATAAAAGAAAAGGTCCAGCCATCTGGTGATCCGGTAGATACAGGGATGAAAGAAAAATCGCACAATAAAAAAATTCGGGCCCTCTCTTCCACATTAATAATAAAGCAAAATGATTTTTTCTCCCTTTACTTTAAGTGGATTTTTCCTAAGTATAAAAGGGTTGAGCAGCCAGTTCATAAGCACGTTCTCTGACAACTGTAGTAAAGATGAGGAATTTTGACAAGGGCCTACTTTGGAAAGCATTTTATTTGTTATAGTGGGGAGATCGCTCTTTTAGAGGACGTGGGCTATTTGCAGACATATAGTAACGAGGATAAGTCTGGGGAAATTATTAAAAATGGTATTTTTCTTAAATCCCATAAAGAACATCGATTCTGTAAAATATATCGATGGCAGTAAAGGAGGAGTGCGTACCTTTATAGCGTTTTTGTTCTCTTGATTCTTTATCTCGATAGATAGCAGAAAAAATTCAATAGATACAGGTTATACGTAAAATTAGCTGTAAAATAAGAACTATTGGTGAATAGTGTGTTAAATTTGACAGAGACTCTAGTGTAGGTAACGAGTTTTGTTTGTAAGAAAGTTATGGAACAATGGAATATTGAATTAAGGGATCTATATTAATATTCCAAAGAAGATTTTAATTTTCGAAAAATGAGATTTTGCAGTGAGTTCAAAAACTATTTTGGGTTTTAAGACGGACGTTTGTACGTAGAACTTACTTCAAATTTTCGAAAAGTGGAATATATTCATGACCTTGAGTGATGCCATCACTTTGGTGACGAAGAAAAACTGACCAATCCGAAAAAAAATCGAATAAAATCATATGATTTTGGCGTATTTTTTTGTAGGTTGCAATAATACTTTGCAATATTTATAGTTTAGTTTAGTTTGAATTATCGTCGCACTAGAGCTACTGGCGAGAGCTACTGGCTATTGGCGACGGGCGTCGTATTTTAGAACCACAGTCAGGTGACGTGCAATATTTATAAAAATTACACATTATATTGTGTCAAAACATTTTTAAATCCTCCAAAATCACTTTTAAGGTAACTTTAGTTGACTGGAATTGGTTGGAGGGATTTGAAAAAATCATAAAAAGTTAAAATGAGTGATTATTAATTTCCCGACACTGTCCAGTAATAATCCCGCTTCTATGATTAAAAGTGAGATACCTTTTTTCAAATTATTACGGTATTTAATTAATCAAAATAAAAAAAAACTTTATGTTAGTTAGTTATAGCAATAGTGAGGTTCCATAACAAAAAATCAATCAATTCCAAACATTCATTGCTTAGATATGGGATAAGTTTCATTTTTGCCTACCAATTACCCTTAAGCTACCCTAACAACATACGTATTAAGTCATTTTTTTAATTATGGACATTAAACAATTAACTCAAGTTAAATATTTTTATTATAAAATTCCGTAGATAATAAAATGTTCTACTTAAGTATTATCAAACCCTAATCCTAACTACATACTCCAAACCAGCTTCCAAAATCAACAACACCTATTTTCTTCGATCCAGACCAAGTTTACATCTATTTCCTCCAACACCGCTCGCAACTACAAGACTACGGCCCACCTGAAAATCTGCTCGACTGTAAAAATGGAAGAAGTTCCTTGAGAAACGAAATGCAAGAAAAAAGACCTCTCCACACCCCAACAAACAAAGACTTATAGTTCTCTACCTCTTCGTCAAGTGCTGAGGGCGTTGGCAAAGGTAAACTAACACACTTACAGCCTTTTCTCGAGAGGAGCCCGTTAAACACCACCGTTATAGTAACATGCTTTCGCTTTTACTGCTTGAGGATTCGATGTGAGATCGATTCCACACGTTGGTTGAAGAGGACGTATGGAAATACCTTTGTTTGTCGATTTAAAGGTTTTATAGGTGGAGTTTTTGGATTTCTATAATGGGTTGTAATGGGATGTTTGAAATTAGTTTTCATTTGATTATTGTGGTCGGTTGAATGTTGAATTGTAGAAGAAATTGATGGTCTAAAGGACCGGTCATTGATCAATTAGGAGGTATGGAAATACCTTTGTTTGTCGATTTAAAGGTTTTATAGGTGGAGTTTTTGGATTTCTATAATGGGTTGTAATGGGATGTTTGAAATTAGTTTTCATTTGATTATTGTGGTCGGTTGAATGTTGAATTGTAGAAGAAATTGATGGTCTAAAGGACCGGTCCTTAATCAATTAGGAGGTATGGAAATACCTTTGTTTGTCGATTTTAAAGGTTTTTAGGTTGAGTTTTTGGATTTCTATAATGGGTTGTAATGGGATGTTTGAAATTAGTTTTCATTTGATTATTGTGGTCGGTTGAATGTTGAATTGTAGAAGAAATTGATGGTCTAAAGGACCGGTCCTTAATCAATTAGGAGGTATGGAAATACCTTTGTTTGTCGGTTTTAAAGGTTTTTTAGGTTGAGTTTTTGGATTTCTATAAAGGGTTGTAATGGTATGTATAAAATTGGTTTTAATTTGCTTATGGTGGTCGGTTGAATGTTGAATTGTAGAAGAAATAGTTGGTCTAAAGGACCGGTCATTGATCAATTAGGAGGTATGGAAATACCTTTGTTTGTCGGTTTTAAAGGTTTTATAGGTGGTTTTTTGGATTTTAGAAGGGTTGTAATGAGATGTATGAAATTAGTTTTGGATATTTGGTCAGCTTCTGAAGTTGGTTGAATGTTGAACTTCAGAAGAAATATAGGTGGAGGGTCTTAATTGGTTGTTGTTTTTTTATTTCATAATTTGACAAGCTTTTAAAAACTTTTATGGAGCAGTCGTTTAAAATCATCTGCTACAGAAAAACAATTTAAAACATTTTTAAACAAATTTAATTTTTAGATAAAATTGTACATTTTAATCTGATTTAATCTGATAAATTTTAATCAGTGTTAAGAAGATTGCACTTCAACCAAAATGTGTGAAAAGCAACCAAAAGCATCAGAAAAAATACAAATGCAGCAGTTAACGCTGATCAAAAGAATGACTATTGCCCAAAGAAGCTCAGAAAAAACGCTAAGGTGCGATTAAAGTACGTATATTACAATTAGTCAAATAAATCATGACACTTTTAAATAGATATGCATAAAAATTACAAATAATCTGATGTTCATTAAATAATAATAATATTAAACATCTGTAGGTAGTATACATTTTTCGTTCTTTTTCATGTCACGCTTAAAAAAATATGTTTTCACGAACATAATCTAAATATTCCCTAAATAGCATGGTTGTAAGTGTAACCAAGTACAAGTTTAATTTAGTTAAAGAAAATAGAAGCGTGAAAATTAATGAACGTAAATCTACCTTCACAATACATTCGATACCCACTCATGTCTAATGTTCCCCAATCTAAACATATAAATAAACCATACTTTCTGTTCAAAAATGCACATCTATATTATTAATAAAATTATATTAATAGAAACGTTCTAACGTATCCTTAATGCATTTTATTTGATATAAAATTTAATGTTTTCATTTAAGTTTATTATTACTAAAACTTTTACACCTCATGACGATATAAAAGTGATTGTATAGTCTGCTAATTCTCACATAAACATCATCATTGTACATTTCATTACGGATATAGTTATATTAAAGAAATTCTGAAGGCTTCGCGGTAACATCCAAAAAGTCCTGAAGGTAAAAAGGCTTTCTCCGTTATTATCATCATAACTTGTCACAGAAAACTATCTCTAAAAGTGCCTTCAAAAAGCCGTTAAAGAGCTTAAAAAATAATAAACTTTTATCATCACTCCCTTATTCATCCAATTATTTTTTTATACATTTTTATCTTCCACGACAGTTTTTCAGGTAGAAAGCGTCGGTACATAGCATTAAGTGATTTTACACTTATTGTACGCTTTGAAATCCAATTTCCGGTTCTGTTACGATAGCAATCGGGTGGCCATAATCACAATGGCCTACATCTTAAAGCCTGTGCCTATAAAGGAAGTCGTAATTCGTGGCAACCCTGGTAAAAACGCGCGGGTATGATTAGATGGTTGTTTGTATATTGATGCAGTTATTGTTTTTATTTTTAGATTGCAGCGATTTTAGGGGGCTGTTAAATATTCTGTTAAGGAAAATGAAAGATTGTCAATGAAAAGTTTACCAGAAAACAATGAAAACTCCCAGCGAAAAACATGATAGATAAATTATCGATGTTTTTAATATAAAAAATAAACATTTGATTTTTAAAAGGAGTAAAATCCCTTAGTTTAGGGTGAACAGACGTACTGCATTTCGTAGACAGTTAAGTTTGTTATTCAACTATCTAACTATAAAAATTGTGCAAATGGTTTCCATTTATTATTTTATAGTTTCTTCAAATAAAAACAATGTAAATAAAATATTGTTTTTGAAAATTTTATAATAACAACTTAAATGAAACATTGTTTTTTAAATTTTATAAGAGTTTCAATGTTGAAATGTTACTCACTGAAGTAAATCTGGTCAGGCTAGGTTTTGGTTACAACAAGAGAAACACAAGGACGGGCCTCGTAATTTTGAAAAGGGGGCAAGCATCGATGCCGACGCCTGAGCTGGCACCCAAAGCAACGTTGTAGTAAAATCATATGCTGCGTCAGGACATTCGACCACGACAGATTTTTTGTGCATCTGTCCCATATACAAGGCGCTTATTTATGTTCAAGAATTTTTTCTTGTCTAGCTCGATCCGTTTATAGGATGGCTTGGACAATGACGTAAATCACTGGATATGACATTTTGCAAAATATTACAATTTTCAATACTTCGTATTAAAGAAAATAATAATTTTCTTTGAAATCTAATAAAAATAAATGATAATGAAGGTTATATAAATTAGTACTTAAGTTTTTATTTTTTCTAAAATAGCAATCGTATTTCGATTGTTTATCATAGATTCCACATAAAATATTAATTTAAACACACTTTAAATAAAAAAAACTATTATTTTACTTGCTTAAGAAATTTTAAAATCGCCAAAATTGTTAAAAATTAACAAAATTTGTGTGTAACCAGAAATAGTAATACTAGTTTAGTCAAACGTATTGAAATTGATAAAAAAAGCAACTTGTACTTTTAAAAAGTACATACCTAAAACATGTATTTAGTAATTAATAGAAACCTAAAAACAAATATAGAAACCTAAAAACAAATATAAAACGATTAATTAGAAAAACATTTTAGTCTCCGCAACTGTGTTTTTATAACTTATTTATTTAACATTTTAAAACTAAATTTATGTATTTTAAAACTAAAATAACCAAATCCTATTTAAATATCTAAATTTATCACTTTTCATTTTTACAACGATACCTATTAAACAAAAATATATTTTTATAATCTATATTATACCACTAAAATATATCAAACCGATTTAGGTTCCACAAAGTAAAGATGATTACCAAAGTGAATTAGAAAAACCCTTTTATCTCAACAATTGAGTCAACATTGAGTCAAAAGATCCCCATTTTGATCCACTACACTTTCAAGATCCCATCCACGCTTTTACCCAGGAGATTCCCAGTACCAAATCATAAGAAAAGTTAAGTAAACGCCAGTAGTAGCTTCGGGATATCTGTTCTTGGAAAGAGAGGTTTCAGTATATAGTTCATTAATGGTCACGTTAGCCGCAAAAAACATCTCGGTTATTCTCTGTATACAAAGGCTTTTAACATGAGTTGTGTAACATTAGCTCAGTTCCTGCTTAAAAGGTGGATTGAGTTTCTTTTATTGCTACTGAATGTTTCAGTGGTATTAAATGTTATTTAATTATGCAGATTCTTATAAAGGTAAATATGTGGTTTTTTAAGCATAGAATATTCATGTAAAAAAGGTATAACTATAAAAGTAGGGTTTTTTTGTCCACTAAATGTATAATTATGCAGATTTTATAAAGGTAAATATGCAGTTTTAAAGGTTAGAATATAGTTATAAAAAAATATTGCAAAATATGTTTTTTTAAAAGATTAAATTTATTATTCTGTTCAGCTAAAAATTAGTTTTTTTAGGTAAAATCTTTTTGCCCAAACGAAATCAAAATCTTTTTTTATCAGTGTTTCGTTTTTCTCGTTAAGTTAAGTTAACTTGATTTATGTTCATGCTGTTATAAACTATTCTATATTGGTACGATGCTTTTTCAAACATAATGAAAATCAAATCAAATTCTAATCAATATCAATTCAAACATAACTAAAATATAATTAACGACATTAGAAATAAGTTTCTTATTGATTATTATTTTTTAATAGTTTTCGTACTTAAAATTAACAAAAATGCTACTCTGTATTTTACTTACTAACAATTCAATGCAAGTTTATAAACTGAATATTGTCTTCTAAAATGCAATAAAAAACAATCAATAACAAAATACCTATCAAGTTGCGAAACATTGAACAATTATATATAGTTTCACCACTTGTACGGTGCGTCGGAGTTTATTAAGTGAAAGATTTATTGTGATATGGAAGACATATGGAATAATAAGTCTTTGCTAAATGGTTAGCACTTTTTCTGCATATTTTCGTTTAAATTTCCAATTAACTTTTACATAACGAATGCTAACGAACGCTTACGCTAGCGAAATAACACTAGCGTTTTCACATCAGTTAAAGTTAAAAAGTCTCCCAAGCATTGGTGTGTGCGATCCGCATCGACAGACTTAAAAATAGTTTTTCAATGATAATCCTATCCAATCATTGATTTCTAAACTAGTTTTTTTATATTATGATAATGGATATATGAAGGGTATAGTTACAAAACTGAAATTCTCCATTAAACACTAAGATGTAACGTCCGGTCCTTTTATTGGTGACTTTTGACGATCGTAAATTGAATTGGACGAAGTTGACAATGAACGGACTGGACCATGATCTACTCAACTTAAAGGCCACAAATGCTCTTCAAGACGTTACGCTATCCGTCCGGTTCCGATTTTTGAAAGTAAAAAGTACAAAACCTATTCGAGCAAGCAACTTTTCAGGTTCCGAACAGGTTTCGTTCCTCTCTTTTAGAACAGCCGAAAATCTGGATTCGACGGATAGTGGGGCGTCAAAGAGAGCATATCTGGCCTTATAAGCTGAGTCGATCGTAACCGAACGATATATCTAATGTAAACTTTGGAGAATGTTAGTTTTGCCACTAGACTCTTTGTATAACGTTTTATTATAATAAAAGAAACGATCATTATTGCCTCAGTTAATATGAACATCCTAGTACTCATTTTTGAAAGTTTCATTCTTAACAGTGGAGATCCATTTCAAACTTTCGGATATTTTTTCCCAATGAAAATATTTCCTTTTAAACGAAAAAATCGCTAAACTACAATGAAAAAAAAATCTTGTTACATTACAGAAAATTCATGGCAGCAAAAGTTACCGGAAAATATTTTTATGCTACGGGTTGCCAGTATTTTCCCGTTGCCAAGCAATACATGAAATATTGACAATGACCTCTAAACCATCGCGGCCACGGAAGTACTTTGAAGATATAAAATATATTTTTCGTAATCAAACAGAAATAAAACCTGTCCTCAACAATCTGCGTCAATGGTTACAGATTTTATCTGTTTACAGAGAAAATGTGTCTTGATAAATGGAGAAGTAGTTTTGAGAATTCTGTAGTAGATTTCTGTAGTTTTAGACAAAAGAAATTTTCTATAGGAAAATAACAAACATATTTAGTTTTTAACCGATTTTTTTACAATGTATCACAAACAATTCTCAACAGCAATTCTACCAGTCTTTCATTTCCGTCCGGTCATTTATTAATTTCACTTTGTCTATGTTCTCTATACCAGCATCGCAGCTCTAATTCCGTCACTTCCAACAGAAAAAACCTTTCCTCCACCAAATACCCCCCGAGTCCTGTATCATTCAATAACAAGGCAGACATGGCGAAAGAGGTTCATCTGATTTAATAAATGTCGATCGTCAACGCGAACTATGTCCGAACGAATTAGAAAATAAACAGAGAAACGCGGTATTTCGGGTAAAAATATATATATTTCAGACTCTTGGAAGAGGACTTAGCCTCCAAGTGGGAAATCAGAACCTGGAGACACCGTAGACTTCACTCATCAAATGGAGACAAGGCTACACACTTTGGCTTTTAGTGCTGCCAACTCCCATCGGGGTATCCAGACTATTGAAAATAAGTCGCGAGATATGGAACTTTTTTTTGTCTCGTAGACAAAGAAGTTTATTTTGTATCGATATATTTGTTTAACTTTGTTTAATAAGTTGTTGCATAAGTATAAAAGTGCAGCATTTTGCACTATTATAATTATGTATTGTTTTTTTTTTTTTTTTTTTGTAAATGTTAAAAAAGTATGGTAATATGGTTCTCTGAGGCAAGGATGACCGTCTATTTTATAAAAATAAAACACTATGCAAAGGATCTAGTGGCAAAACTCACATGCTCTAAACGGTGGTCACGGTGGACTTAACTAATAAAACCAGTAAACAATATTCTCAAAAAGCAAATACTTCGAAATCTCAAATTTGAGATTTTACATGTACTTTAACTTCAATATATCCATAGTGGTTCACCACACAACAAGTTCGAAGGCCGTAGTGAGCCTAGTGGTCAGCGTCTCGGTCTCGGATCGGAAGGTCCTGCGATCGAGTCCGGTACACTGAAGACCTACCGAGTATATGCGGAGTACGTGCTCGTTAAATCTGTTGGTCCGAAAGTCTCTAAGTTCCATGCCAATCAATACCTCTGGGGTGACAAGCCAATTCTGGTGATCCTCTAGTTGGCCTCTGTCTCTAAAAATTAGATGGATCCACTTATGTGTGTGTGTTGTCTGTTGTGTCTGTCTTACTTGACGAAGGTTATAAGCGGGTCGCTGACCAAGCACACAAACCTGAATATATATGTCTACCAACCAACCAACCAACAAGTTCGAATTGCCTACTCATAACTGGTGATAGGATGGCGCAGTTGGATCCGTGTTATGATTAACGTGGTTCCTCAAAGGTTCGAACCCGCTCGTCGTCGAAAATACACTCGTTTCAGATTAGTAAACCCTATACGTAATTTCATTGATGTTATCTACAGCTATCTCACCAGCAGGATCACTTCACATAAATCCTGCTACCTTTCAGTCATTTTTTTTCTAAATTATTCACAAAATTGAGAATATGAATGATTCTCAAATTTGAGATAAATATATTCGAAGCTATTATGAACCATTAGTGTTCTCAAAGTATTGTCAGTAAAAGTAGTAAGACATGGTTCTCAAGTTTGAGAAGAGGAACCATTTTTAACAGTGTGAATAATTAAGTTTCATCAGTATTGAGAAGACGTTCCAGTTTTTGAAATTTAAATTTCACTTTCAACTGTGGCAAGGCCATAAGCACAGGGTTGGATTTAATGACCAATCAGACTTTGAGCATGATTAGTTATTGTAACTAACGTATTTGACATCGATCATTTATGAATATTTTATGACATGATTTCTGCCAGAATCAATCAATTGCAGTTGATTAGTAGGCATGAAGTATGTTGTTTAGAGGTAATGGGTTCTCATTATTACTGTTCTTTAAATTGTTCTCTTGTAAACAAAATATTTTTGGGATTTTTCAGAGCTGTTCAATTGTTAGTCACCCCGCAAATTATCTATCAAGAAGCTCTAGGTAATACTTCATCGTGTAGATAGTAATTAAATAATGCTGTTATTATATTGGAGTTTGAAAAAAAACTCATACAGCACTCAGATTACAAAACAAATTACAGTATTTTTTTTCTTATTGTGATGCACCAAACTTCCTTGACACAACATCGTTTTTACGATATTGCTATTGGTTTATGTCACTTATTAAAATAATTATATTTCAATATTCACTATTATTTATAAAACTAAATTACTGTGTTAAACAAATCTTGCGTATTATTTTGGAAATAATTGCGCACATTGCTATAAATTAATTTTATCTTGTCTTAAAAGTATTTGAAACATTTCCTATAAGAAAAACCATAGGTTATAGAAATTCATTTCCAATCATATTCAATAAAAAATACTCATTGCTATCCAGAATCAAATAAGTTCTCTTTTTTATGCATACATATTTTACAAAACACGTAAGCATTAACAATATTTCCATCATATTTTCCAAAAGAGATTTCACTTGAAACTTCTTTTAAATTTCATTAGCCCCCCCTATTCGGCTCATTACACAGCATTTATATTTCATAATTTAATTAAATTATACTTTAAAAAGGAGAAATGCAAAGAAGATTTGACTCCCCCAATCCTAATTGAAACGTCTGCACTGCGCTTTTATATATAGTTATTCCGTTACTTGACATGTTACAGGAGCTCGTAAATAATTCAGGTGTAATCCCGAAGCGCAATGACCCTCCCGCCTTGTATATTATTTTTGGAAGAATGCAATCGCCTCGTACGACTTTCTTCCTAGTCTTATTGAAAGTCCTGCGTCTGTTTCGTATAGTTATAGAACTCTTATTCTTAAGTAAAGTTTGCGTTAATTAACAATAACAGTTTTTGTCTGTTCTGGTTAGGTTAATTTGAATATCTTCGCACTAGAGCTACACGAGGGCTATTGGTGAAGGGAGTCGTAATTTAGAACCACAGTCATGTAATGAGCCGACACCTGAGTAGGCACCGAAAGCAGCCGTTAAGGGTGATATCTTAAGCAGCGTTGGGACTTTGAAGCATATTTAGCGTGCACTCCCTCTACACGGGGTATTATTCGTCGGACATTTTCAGCTGCACGTGCCGTTTATAGGCCGGCAGTTATTTTGACAATGCTGGGACCTTTCTCATGCAAGGCGAACGCCTTAACCAACTGGGCTCCTTTTCGGGTCTGGTATTTGTTTGAAGAGGTTACAAGGTGAAAAAGTCAAAAGATTTTAACCCAACTTAAGATCTAAACGAAATGACCTTGCTTTAGGATCAAACAGTCATTGATCATCAACCTCTATCACTGCCAAATATCTATAAGTGCATTAAACAAATTGTAACAATACCAATTAGTAATTATCAAACAAGAATTTAAACATTGTAAGTAAATGTATAATTAACAATTGTTGGATATTATTTTATATACTATCGTATTTATCTTCATTATTTAACAGAAACGTATCCACAGATTTTCAATTGCAATCAACTGCTATTATACAACCATTGGCCCTGTATCTAGTAACCACTGGTTTATTCGAATGTAAAATCTTAAAACATACTACACATGTTTTTACTACATTTTTATTTCTTCAGTTGAAAAGTGTAATTTTTTTAAAGAAAACAATATATTTTAGCTGTTAGAGTTCAAAATCCAATAGTGTATAAGAAACAAAATCTGTTGAAAAGTTCTTCATAGAGTAGCAAAATATTTAGCAATCAAGAATAAAACTTTCCTAGCCAAAATAAAAACATTCACTGTCTAAAAAACGTATTTTATGTTTCTTCTGCAAAGAGGAAAAATATAGCTTTGGGTGGCGACTAACAACTTTGAAAACTGGTCAAAAGGAAAATGTTAATACTTCTTAGTAACACATGCTAATTCTATTTAAATATTAGAAATTGCATGGGCCAATTCGCTTGCAAAACCTATTGGGAACATGCGTTTGAATGAATTATGATGGAACATTTTGTTAAGAAATAATCTTCTCAAGATGAACGGGAAGACTAATTATCATTTCATCATTTAAAATTGTTTATTGCGAAATACCGGAATAAGAGTGTGCTTCAAATACCAATTTATTGATTTCTAACAAAAGTGAGAAATAACATTGCTTTACATCAACTGTAAATTCATTCATTTTACATCATCTGCGAAATAAACTCATTTTATTTATATATTTAAATTAAATTTAAAGTTTTGAAATTTCAAAATAAGAACAAAACATTTTATTTAAGTAATTTAGAATCAAACTAAATTTACTCTTGTAGTGCACATTCATAACTTTCATACATATATGGGACAGTGGTTAACTTACAAACATAACATGTCAAAATACTGTCGCAGAAGCTTTCTGTTAGTTAGCATATAAGATCGTTTCTAAACACTCTTTCTGGTAGTACTTTTGAAAAATAATTTCGTATTTTTAAACATAATCAAACTTTTTTTAATTTTTATCATCAATGAAATGCGATTGCTACGAGTTAAAGTGCTATTTTAATGCACTATATTGATTTTTTTATTGTTGTTGAACATTACTTCTTTAAAGTAAAGATGAAATACATTTTCGAATGATACTTTTTGACATTTTAAATAATAAAGGACTCGCTTTTAAGTATTTTTCTATTATTTTTTGTTCAAACTATTTTAATGCAGAGGAGATGCTTGTACATAGGGCAATATTTTTTCAAATTCCCATAAATCTGTTGTTTTTGAAGTTTGTAAGTTTTAAGCCTCAGATATCATTAGACCAAATGCATACTATTGAAGCTATTTTTGTAAGTAGCAACACTTTGCTCGAGCTTCAGCAGGGACGCAGAAACAGTGGTGCGTCTACCAGATGGAGATATCCGTTCGGGTGAGGCAGGTGACCAATTGGCTTTATCCAGAATGCCGACTTTGACGATTGAAACTCTTTACGAACTTAAATGATTGACTTATTTAAAAACAAAATGTTGATTTTATTTCACTTTTGGTAAGCTTACTTTAAAATTAAATATGCGAAATTTTAAGCTTGAAAGATATTTTGTTTAAATTGCAATTAATAAAATCTTCCAATGAGTGAATCTTCAAACTGCAGTTGTTGTATGTCTTCTTCAATCTGCGTAAGTTATTCAAACTCAACCAACCTTCTGTCAATTTCATATACTTAGAATAATAAATACAGGGTAATATAAGACTTTTAAAAAATATTTTAAAATTGCTCTACTTACAAAACTGGCATTGAACCTATGTCCGATAGAATTAGTACTAATGTGATTTTCATCAATCAGAATTAGCATTGGAATAATAAACTAATTACAAGTGAATTCCTTTTGTAATTATTTTATAATTGAAAACCAAAATTTTAGAAAATAATGTTTAAGAGCTGCATGTGTGGTCATTCAAAGTCTACAAAAAAAATTAGTTTGGACAATTTAAATAAAATTTTATTTTATTATTTACTTAAACATATATCATTTCAAGGATTTGTTTTTAATAAACGTTAGTAGTATAGTCCAGCTGTAACTACTTAGTATCCCAAATATTTTGTTTGTGGAACAGTCCACTTTGTAAAAAGGTAGAGAACTTAAAAGGGGCTGGGTTGCCAATCCCATCGTGTTTGGAGAGCACAGAGAATTGTTGGGTTAGTTTGGTTGGAAATAATGTGTCACACTAAAACTGCACATGGGTTATTAGTGAAAGGAAGATTATAATTAATTACTGATGGTTAATTAATTTCTGATAATAATTGATTACTGATAAGTTGCACATGCATTTCTTTTCTATCTTGACTTGATCGTCAATAGATTTGCATCTGTAGTATGTATTATTTACCATGTTCAGTATCACCTCGGGAAGCGCTATAGGTAAAAATTTAGCTATACAATAATAGTGAACCCGATGCAAGTTCGAACTGCCCTTCAGTTGAGAAAATGTTTCTAAACCTTATAGAAATATGCGCCTGCAAAAGAACTGAACCGCCAGATAAAAAGTAACTCTGGATTAAACCAAAATCTTCCTTACCACTATTCGTTTTACGAGTGATAGTTTAAACTCGTCTAAAATACACGTCATAGATGTCAAGAAGTGGTGGGAGGACTATAACACTATTATATAGTACTTCAGTACTTCATTTACGTAAAATATTACTACAACATTCAAAATAGTCAAAAGACTTTACAATTTTGTAGAAATTTTTTTTTTTGTTCAAAAATGCTTATTGAAATGAGTTTTAAAAAGTATATGTGTTGATAATATGAGTTTACATTCTATGTTTTTCAGCAGAATTCAATGAAATATACTTTTTGACATATTTTTGACATATATTGAACATACTTTTTTTTAATTAAAAAAGAAAGAAGATGAAAAAATTTTGCTCACCAAAGGCCCTTTTTCATATTTGACTTGTCACGGGCTTTCTCATCCAAAACTTAAAAATAGTTTAATGATGGAAAATGTAGTTAGCATTTGACCATATAAATAACAATGCTTAAAACTAAATATTTTTTAGTGAAGGGCTGTGAACCAAGATACACGGCGGTACTAGGTATGCCCATCTCCAATAATCATTTTACCTGCAGTGAGTTTATGAATTTGATAACAAAAATCTAATTTAAAATTAATGTATTTACTTCTTAATAGCAATTATTTTCAGAGACACTTAAATATTTATCTTGCATACGTTTTTTATTTCCGTAACTTTTGCTTAGTTAAATAAAGGATTAGAAGAAATATTTTACTTAAAATCTTCTCGAGATATTACAATTTCAATAAAATGAAGCACATTTTTAAATATTTGTTTTCTTGAAAGTTTGTATTTATTCTGTGATATTAAATATTTTAACCTCGTGTAAATACTGTTTTTGGCAAATTAAAATTTAAAATTTTATAAAATATTACCACAATATGTCTTTTTAAAATAGAAAAAAAGTCTCATTTTAGAAATCTTTCTCTTTTTTTTTCTTTTTGAAAAAAAAACCCAAACATTTTTAGTAGAATTTTTAAAGTGAAATTTCATACGAATCACTTTAATATAGACATTTTTTATAAGTTTGTGTTATATTTTGTTATTATGAAGTATTGAACTTAACAAAATAAGCGAATTAAAATTATTCTGAAGAACATCAAAATTTATGAAATACTTACCAAGTAATTAATAGATAAATGTCTTCATTCTTAAATATACTAAAACCAAATTATCTTAAGACAAATAGTAAAAGCTTTAAATACGTATTACTTACGTTTAAAAAAGGCATATAAATAATTTATTTCACCCTAATTAATATTAAGTGAGATTTATACTTTAAAAATGTGCATTAGTGTAATAAAGGGAGATTAAATACTTTAAATTATTGTTTAAAATGAGTGAAGAGTTTTCAGTTTATTTGTTTAGATTTTAAGTATTTAAACTGCTTATTAAAAGAACAAGTGATGACGTAAATGAAAATGTTAAACAATTTATCTGTAAATGTTATTTATTTTTGCTATTCACAATAATAAAATAAACAATTCGCGTTGCTCTTTTACAGGCATAGAAAAAACTTGAAGACGTTCAAATATTTATGGGATTTTCGTTGGACTATTGTGATTGCTCAAAATGTGTTACACATTTCTTTCCAAATTAGTGATTTTTGTTTGAGAAATATTTTAATTTAGTTTACAACTAAGTTACTTTAATTGCTTTAAGAACTCAACTCATTCTTTAAAAAAATGACAGCACATGCTATTATTAGTAATAATATAAAATTATTCAAGTATTTAAACCAAAAAAATAAATCTTTGACGGTTTTCGTTTTGTCTTTATGCTGCAATCTTCGACCGTCAAATCGTTAACACTTCTCCCCCTCAACATTGAGGTAGTGCAAAGTTACTCAACTTTGGTGTAATATTAGACAGTTGTATGGAGTAACGTTACACTAAACGTTTTAAAGTGACTAATTAAAAGTATCCCACACTATTTTAGAATAAGTTGAATATAGATTACTTCATATCATTACTAACATTACTTCATATCATTTTAACAGTTCAACTCATATACAAGGATGTTATATACCTACATATATTTCGGTAATGATTATGATGGAAATTACCTTAATGAGCAATTCAACATTATCCACAATTTAGTTCTTTTTAATTTACAACCAAATGGCTAAAACTCACATGCACCCACAAAACTCAGGTAAAAAATTTATATTTTTTCGCATACCAGATATCATTCGCCCTTAACGGTTGCGTTGGTTGCCTACTCAGGTGTCGGCTCGTCACTTGACTGTGATTCTAAAATACGACGCCCGTCGACAATAGCCCTCGTGTAGCTCTAGTGTGACGATAATTCAAACTAAACTAAACTAAACCAGATATCATTTGAGACATAACGAATTCCTGTTTTTGCCCAACGGGATTAGCTGACAACAAGACACATTTTGTTAAATACGATAAATTATATTTTATTTTGTATCCATTGAAAGATCTTCCGTAACATTGAAACTACCTTTGAAATGATTAAAGGAAATTCCATCCAAAAACTATTCAATCATTTATTGCTCATAAAAAAAAGTGGAAAACTTTTATATTTTCAAAACTAGGCAGTCTTTTCCTCTCTTAAAACCTTATTTCTTCTTCACCAATCAATAAAACTGCTTTTTCCTTCATTACCAAAGATTTCTGTTAATCAAAACAATTAAATATAGCTCGTTAATATAAACACAAACAGCCCACGTTGAAAGATGGTGTGTTCCAAATGCCAATCTCGCTGTTAATTGACGCCTTTGTAGTCATAAGAGAATGAGAAATGACGTGTTGCAGATTTAATTTGACAATAAACATGACACGGGAACTACAAACGCTATCTTTTCCGCGGCAGACGCTTAATCATTTCTGAGTGTCGTATGTTACTCGTGGCTGTTGAATTTCGTTGAGTATAGGAGTGTTTAGGGTTAAGTGAGTCTTGTGGAGAGTGTATTACTTAAATTAAAACAACATATTTCTTACAAAAGTTTTGGGTTTAGTGCTAATTTGTTTACAAAGCGTCATCGTTGGTTTAGTATTAATTGGAAAGTTTAGTCGTTTCAGTTTTATTGCTTTATGAAAATGTGTGAAGGACAAATGTATTAAATGAGTTAATGAAGTTTCCAAAAAAAGTGTTTTTGCTATCTAACCTAATATTAGTTAAGTTTAAACAGTAACAGTTGATTTTTGTTAAAATGAGTTTACTGTGTTGTAAGTATTTCAATATAAGTCGATTTTGTGAAATTAATAATCAAGAATAATTAGCCATTTTAATAACAGAATAACAACTGTGTGAATTTCAATTTTTAGGTAACGTTTTTAAATTGAAATGTGTGTTTTACATTCAAATTTTGGTTAAGTCATTAAAAAGCTAATATTGTGGATTGCCCTTTTGCACTTAATTTTGAATTCTTCAATATATGTCATATTAACAAAAAATTAAAAAAAATCCTTTAATAAGATATACTGCATAAATTTCTGTTGAAATAATGAAATATAATTTACGCTTATCATATTATCATATTTAATTGGAATTTTATCATGTAGTTGTGATACAATAAAATAAAATAAATAATACGTAAGTAAAAAAAAATTAAAATATCATAGTCAACTCCGATACTCCACCAACTTTTTCGAATGTATGAGAAACAAGATATGACTACACATTACAAATAAATATAAAAATCCTTGATTTTCCTGTTTTTTTTAACAATTTTTTTTCTTGAAATCCAAATATTATTTCTAAAATCTATTTTAAACTAACAAAACTATTTTTTGTTGTAGTATCTAATTCAGACTTTGTTGGGCAGCATGACAGCTCTAATAAGATATGTGACCATTGGGGATAAATCGATTACAAACATTGTGATCGGAAAACCTAAAAATTAACCAAAAACGCTTAAAAATAACTCTAAACTGTCGCCAAAAAGACAAAGATTTAATTTTCGGATCACTGAGCTACAAATTAACCTTCTTTATAAATGAAAAGGTGCTTTATGCTTCACTGTGCGTTAGAAAATCTAAACCCTTTAAATAAAAGTCTTAAAGACGTTAAAAGTTCAAAGAAATAAAAAAAGCTACAGAGTTAAAAGATTTTGCTAATATTTTTTCCCTTGTCATAATAAAAAGAATAGATACTTTTTAGATAGGCTGAAAATCTTAGGTAATCCTTAAGTACATTTTCATTGGCCTCAATGTTCAAATTATTAGCGATATTTAGCTTGTTGAAATCCTTTCCAAAAATAAAGTACACTTTCAAAACAATTTCTAGAAGCTTCGAAATAGGGATCTAACATTAAATTTGATTTTTTTATTCAAAGAATTTTTTATTTGTCATTAAAAATAAAGTTTCAATTTCACAAACATTTTCTATTTATGTTTAAAACACAATTGCTTTTCCGTTTGTGTGTGATTATTTTTTTATTTTACATAAGCATAGTTATTAATATTACTAATAACTGGAGATCCACTAAGTGGAGAAAAAAATATATTCTATAAGCCACATTTCTCCGGCTGTATTGAATATTTTTACAGATTTTTTTATGTTATAAATGTAACTGACTTACAGGTCCCGATAATACCACTTTTTGAAATTTGTTCGACTGTTTTTTTTAATTTTCAATAAATAATTATTTACAAATTATTCGAAGCAATTTCAAAACGGGGGATTATAAAACCTGTAAGTTATCTACATTTATCATCGTTAAAACAAAGTTTGTGAAAATATTCAATACAGGAGGAGAAATGCGGATTAGAAAATATTTTTTCCCATTGGATTACCACTGAGGCACTTCGGTTTGGAGACTCGATGTCAATCGATCTCATTCGTCCTTTAAAGATTGGAACACTAAGTGACCTTGTTCTATGCAGAAACAATTATCATAGAGTGACAGGTTTGTTATAATTTATGATATAGGCTGAAACATATAGATATGGTAAGCATAATATATGGTATAGGTAGTATGACGAGATGGCTCTCTCAGTGGCTGCTAGGTATTGCGTACTCGTCTAATAAGCCCAAGACCGCAGGTTCGAGCCCCGGCTGAGTCAGCAAATTTTCATGATTGGAAAATCGTCGGCACGCCTGTCGTATGGTTGAGTGGTTGTAAAAAATCCTTTAAATACCCAGTTGGTTAGGGTTATCTCTCAACAAAATTAAATCTCAGCATACTTTAACATCCACAGAGAGCTTAGAGTCATTGTAATCTGATAGTCAAATTTGGTAGCGAGAGCCGCCTGAAAAATGTCAAAAAATGGCTCTCAGTTCTGGGGAATATGCTGAATCTACAAAAGGCTTTATCCGTCTCAAAAGTAGAAGAAAAAGTAGTATAAATATAAAAGGAGCACTAAAAATAGTATGTAGGTATAAGTAAATATATAATATAACATATAACTATAAAATGTGTAGATGAAAAAATTAATATGAATTCTTTAAATCAACAATTTGTTGCATTCACAGCGCACGAGGCCTACTGCGTATAAGACCTGTATTGAAGTATTGAAGTTACACAAGTATATTTGATAATAATGTAGATATTTTTTTTAAGTTGCATGTTTATATTTATACCATTTTCAACTCTGCAATATGTTATACTTCACATCATGATCGGAATCAACCGGCATTTTTGATAGCTTATAATGTACAAGTAAGGCATATCTTATAATGGCTTGTATATCTTGATACAAGCCATTATAAGCTATGCTTTACTCATTTAAGTTTGTTGATTAAAATATAATAGCCCTTCATTTAGCTACATCAAAAAACATTAATTGTTGAGCTAATATTTTGGCATTCAATTACCCACAAAAAAAGTAATTTACAGAAATATATTTCATCTTCAACTCTTCTTGAGAACTCTTATCATAATTGCAGATATATTTTTAAAGAAGAACAATGATTCTGTTACCCTTTCTTAACAAAAGATAGAGGCCAAGTTTCATTTTGATAAGTTCTGTTGTTCTTAGTACCCCTTACAACAAAAGACGATATTTCAAGATAACTTCTCTTTGTTCTAAAAAAACTAGACTTTTAATCAACAAGACCTACGTAAGCTTTAACGTAGCTTATTAACGTAAAGCAGAATAGCTACAGTATCGGATTTTTCATTTCATCAAAAGAAGCAAGATCCGCGTAAGTAGATAATAATGAAACTAAGAAAAACTCAAGGAACTACGAAAAAGCAACGAAATTTCAAACAACAAAAACGTTTTGTGTTTTGTTTTGTTTTTAAACTTTGGAGAGTCCGAAGTAGGCTGTAGGATAAATATCTGAGATTTTCAAGTGGTTATGAATCAACTCTAGATATTTTTGATTGTCTTCGAAGGTACCTATAGGCCATTCAGCAGTTTGTTTGAGATCAACTGTTTTTTTTTAGTGAAAAAACATAGTTATATACCTAGTTCCAAAAACAATTATCTCATAATTTAGGTTTGGTTAGTATTATATCACGCATTGTTCTTAACGCTAGATTGTTGTCTTTGTATCTCATAGATACAAACAAACTTTCTTTTCCCATTTCAAGTACTTTTTATTTATAGATTTAACATGTCTTTTGTAGGCCCTTAGTTAATAAGTTGATAAAAGAAGGTTTATTTTTAATTATTCACAATTTTTTTCTAATATGCAGGAGAAGCAGATATATAATAAAATTTAAAACATATACAGATACAAAGACAGCAATGGCGTAAGATTTTTGAGGGTATCATTATAGCTTTAACGATGAATATTGGTCTGATGGCGCATAGAGTTTAGCTTGTTGATCATTTATTTCAGTAGTTAAATAATTTAGGTATTTTTTCTAATTAATATATATTACTGTATGTAGGTTTTTAATACATAAATCGGTTTTGATTGAACGTGAAACAATAGTTCTCTTTCAACTAAAAGTCCACAATAAACACCTTATTTTAACTAGGTAAATAATATTAACCTTCATCTCTATCAAACCTTGACAATTAACACATGCGTTGTTATGTGTTTATCTCAGAGTTTATTTGTATATAAAAGCGCAATCTTTTCTTTGTCGCTACTTCAAGATAGTCAATCAATCCTAAATCAAGCGTCCGGATGAATCTGCTTGTTGAGGGAATACGGTGGCGGAGTTCAAAGAAGATTAAGAAGTTACAATGCAAAACAATAATAAAACATGTTTACCATTTGAAGCCATTATCTTTTCCGCTTGCGCCCAAACAAAGGCCTAGCGATTGAGTTGGACCGATTCAAAAGATACATTTTTCTTGCCACAAAAATTATTTAAAATGAGAAATATATATAAAAACTACTTACAGGTCGTAATTATTTGTATATAAATAATCATTATTTGTATTGAAATCGATTGTTAAAGATAAAAATAATTCTTTTTGCATTGAATTTTGAGTGATTAGTTTTATTTAAATTACACAGCAAATCCACGTCGTAACATGCGATTGATCAACCGTTTTTTTGGCTGCATCGCATCAACTTGGCTTATCCGCTTGGCGAATGATTTGGCGTTATTCTAAAGGTAAATCGCTCTAGCCACATTATCCTATGAGAATTTTTTTTTTAAATTGAGAATTTACAAAATATTTATAAACTACCTACAGTTACGCAAATTGTCAATATTTGTGTTTAAATAGCCGATTGTTAAAGATAAAAATTTTAAACAATGAAATTTGAGAAGTTTGTTTATTTCATTTTAACAGTAAATCCACATCATAACATGCGCGCGCATCAGTTTGTTTGGGTGCATGACATCACCTTGGCGACTTTTATATAGCTTCACTTTTTTTTTTAACGCCAAGCATATAAATCTTATTTTACCTTTGTAAACACGCTGATGGGTCTGTAGATCGATTATTGAAAGAAGCTTTCTAATTAAGTCATTAGAGGTGTGGAAGGAAAAATCAATCTTTTTTTTTAATCTTGAGCGTCTGGTGTCAGTTTTCTAATTGTGACTGATGGGCAGCATGGTTCTTTACGAGGAGAATAGGGTTTATTATTTAATGAATTAATTAATGTGGTGTTTAATTAATTACGGCCGGGTTTTGTCATTAAGTGATTATAAGTTGAGGTACTACTTAATGGATATAATAAAAGTTTATTGTTATAGTATCATTCACTAAATTTGCATAAAAGAAAATTTTAATTGGGGGAAATTATATAAACATTTAGATTGCAAAGAAAAAGTTACATTAAACGTACAAAATAATTGTCAAAAGAAAAGTGATAAATGTAGATAAAAATAATTTTCAAAGCAACTTTTATTAACCACTTGACGGTCGGATGATTTTTAAGAAAACTGTCGTAAAAGTGTCTATTATTGTAGCCTTGAAAATTACATAAAAATTCATGTATGGAAACTATATACATATTAATTTTTACTTCATCATTTGTCTTTAGCTTGAAATTTTTTTTTAAAAGTAAGGTGAATTGGCGTTTTAATTGGTGGATTTAAGTTAGTTTTAATCTTATTGGCGCGTTACTACTGAACACATTGGGCTTTTAATTGGCGGATTTAAGTTAGGCAAACGTCACCCCGTCATTTTCACGGGAGCGAGAAGAAAGGGGTTAAAGCGTATACAATCATGCTTCTCCACTGCGATTAATGCCGCTCTGAAAAATACCAAAATTTCCCTTGCACGAAAATTTTATAACGTATTCCTAATTTTTCCACAAAGGTGAATCACTTCTTCAACAACATCTCTATCAATATTAAAAAAAAACTTTAAAAAATGGCAACAATAAAATGTCTAGCTAAAACTGATTAACAAGAGACTTTATTTAAACACGAAACCAAACTACACTAAAAACTCCCTAAATAACAGTACTTTTTTCCACGTGTGCATACTCTTCAAGAAATTCTTTTCTTTTCCAAGAAATTTGAAAGCAACTTTGGCGAAGTTTGCCGGAGGCTTTAGTGAATTGTCTGCCCAACCATCTGTGATGAGGAGGGTGAAAATAGATTGTTAGTACAGAAGGATCCTCAAAACGTCCCTCAACAGTGGACTGTAATGAAATTATATTTCTTTTTGATTGGACAACCAATGGAAGTTTTATAGCATCGACTGACAGTGGGCGTTCTGTATAGTTGGAGATTAAAGTTTGTTTTGAACTCTTTTTTATAAGGAATAAACTAAGTTTTTAACGAAAATACAAATAAAGCTAAGTATAAATATATAGGTTGATTACGTTAGTTTGAATTATCGTAGCACTAGAACTATACGAGGGCTATTATATATAGGTTGGTGTTCTTAGGTTTTACTAAACTAATTTATACAGATGTACGAGTTAATTTTTTAAAATTACTTTTTGTATTTATTTAGTGGAATATAATAAAATTATAAAGGATTTTGATTGGAAACACAGTTGACTAGATTTTAATGTTTCAGAATTGTCAACGTTCAATCACGAACAGAAAAAAAGTTTCATATAGTAAAATCATTAAGAATATATAAATTGAATAAAATAAAAATATTTTAAAATATCCTACAAATTAAGAGGATTTTGTTTTATTTTAGAGAAACTTATTCTATTTCTTTACGATTTAAAATTTAGTTGGCTTTCATGGCCGCAATTAGGTGGTGTTAGCATGCATTTTTCTAAGACGCAAGTAAAATTAAATGCATAATAAATTAATTTAAAACCAATTTTCTGTGATTGATTAATAAAACTAAAAAATATGTTTTGAAAATGAATTTTAAAATTCTAGTATAAATGTAACGAGTCATCAAAAGAAACAACTAAAAAACGGCCAAACCTACTTTTCCCAAATCAACTAAAAATTTACAAACACATAATACAAATTTAAATATCATCTCATTTTTACAACATAGAATTTTGAAATGAACCCCCCATTTAAAACTCCTTATATCCCATCCCTTAAAATGATCATCATCATTTTTAAAGCTATTTCTAAATGTAGCAATTAAAAGTATGCAATTTAAAATAAAGCGAAAGTATACTAGAAATTGTTCACTCTTTTCTCAACTGCAGACCGTATAGTAACGATTAGTGACTTTCGGTTAAGTAATTTACTGGAGATAAAATTAGCCACTTGACTGAAACGTTTCCTGTTTCGAGAGTTTTGATTCATGCCAGTACTCTAAAAATCAATCGATGAAAAATATTAATGAATGGCTTAATGTAAAGAAGGGTAAAGTTCATTGGTAAATTTCCCCAAAGGTTCTCAAATTTAACAATTCATCAAAAGGAGAAATGCGTACGGAAAACTTAGTGAGGACTTAAACCTTTTGTGCATTAAGCGATACAAATGGGATAGCGATTTGGTTTTATAAAAGTGAGTCGAGTTTCTGAGGAGCTAACATTAATTTAGTTAAATATAAGTTAAGGGATTTTTAACTTTTTAATCATTACAAATCAATAGTGTTCTGTGGTATAATTTAATGTAATTAACTATTAATTAATTTAAATATTGGAAACAACAATAATAATTCGTAACAGCATAAATCGTTAATTGTTTAATTTTTATGAGAACTTTTTAACACGATTTTCAACCTCTATAAAATAACATTTTGCGATATATATTTTTACAATATTTTTGATTAAAAATATATAGTTAAATTATTAAAAATTTAATGGTATTTTATGGCGTTGTTATCTGAATATTTTTTTTTTCGAAAATAAAACTTTAATCAATGAACATTGAACTTGAGATAATAACCAATAAGGTTATAGGTGAGGTTTATGCCTCACCTATCTTAAGTGTTAACTTGCCTTTGAAGGTATCAATATCAAAGCAATATGTTAGCAATATTTTCATGCACAGTTGATCTCCGATTATCTGAACTACAATTATGTGACCGTCGACTATTGGCTGTCGAAAAATTCAATTGTCCCATTTTTATTATTATCCAAATGGTGTCTGGTCCCAAATGATTCCGAGAGTTTTGCTGTATAAGTTATAACTAAGTTCGTTATTGTGTATATATTCAAGATACACATTTAAATAGTCATGTAAAAATGAATATAAAAGTGTCCTTCTAATGAATAAAAAGAAAATAATTAAAACATTAAGTTCATCACTGTTAGAAACTTCTTTAAAAAATTACCATAAAAATCCATATGATTAACAATAATTATTATGGTTAAAGAATATAATATTATGGTATACATACACTGTAATCGGTGCAAACGATTACTGCACGAATATTTAACGGTTTACGGTAGAATATATTATTTTGAAGGTTATTTGACTGTTTTTTACGAATTTAGTCAAATAACAATTCAATACATTTGGCCAACTACTTTTGCAGATCACAATGACGGATTATTTTATTAATTTGACTTATTTATTCCTAATTGTTTCTTTTAAGTTCTATTCTAAATTCGATGTTTAATAACAACCATTTTAATTTTATACAAAATAAATTACTTAAAATTAGTGAACTAGAGTTTTTTTAATTTATTCTTGGAATAATAGTGATTATATTCCAAACATTAAAAAGAAAAAAATCAAATCACTCTTATAAAAAGACTAGAATCAAACTTAACAGGGTAACACAACACTGCATTAGGGAAATCATGTAGTTATAATGAATACGTTTAAAGCTCAAAACTTAAACGCTGCGCAACATAACTCATTTAATTAACAATTATTTTTATAAAGCACGTCTTAAATGGCAAAACTTTATGAAACACATCATAAACTATTTAAACTTTAATCTAGAGCCTAAAAACAAAGAGAAAATTCTAATTATAAAATTAAATCCGACGAACAAGCAACTTGAAAAAACGACTTAATTAAAATAAATATTCTTTTCAACACAGGTCTGAAGGCTATGTTTAAGTCTTTAAAATGAAGAAAAACCGTGCAAATATGCGGCCATTCATCATAAGATTCATTTGTTTAATTTACCGTTAACAATGTGGTTCTGAGTCTTTTAATTAGTTTAATACTCTCCCTTCGTGCGAAACTGTACGCTAGCCGTTCAGAATATAAGTTATTTTCCAGAAACAGATGTTCCTAATATCTTTCCCTTTAACGCCTTTAACTACACAGTTAACACATTGGTGCTTGGTTTAGCAAAAAATATGGTTTTTTGATGGCTGCAACAGCTTTTAATTGAAATTGCTTTGCCTAATTTTAGGATAGTTGGGATGTTAGTTACAGGCATGCAATTGAAAACAGAATTTAACTTTCACTGTAAAAATTTTGGGCTTGGTTTCGCCAAAAGTATGGTTCATACACTGCGATGCAAAAGTTTAGACAATGACTTCGTTTAGCTGTAAAATTTGGAATTGTGATAGTACAATTACAAAAAAACTCTAAACATATTAAAAAATATTTTGAAATGCTACAATTGAAACATAATTGTTTGATTTGCTATAGCAATATTTTTTTTCATAAAATAAAAATTTGTATGATGCAAAAGTTTAGACACAAATACGAGATAAAATGAACGACTTTTCTGTCGTTTTTGAAAAGTTGACTATCTCTGCATTGTACTAAAGTGCAAAAAAGAATAATTCGTAGCTATTTTGTGATTTTATATGGAAAAGACTGTACTTTTCATCAAGAAAATCGGTCAATGCCTGTCTCTAAATCCACAAATTCGTGCCAAAACTTTAAGGTGATGGACTGGTAGGCATTCGGTTCGTTTTTAGAGATGTTAAATTGTACATTTGAAGCAGATATGATTTGAATAAAGATTTAAAGTGGCTATATTGTTTGTTTGGTGTAAAATTGAACCAATGTTGTTATTAAATCTGGTTAGTTCACCGGATATCGTGTTTTGTAATTTATCATATGAAAAAAAACAATTATCAATAAAACCATTGCGAAATTAGGCCATTATCTACTTTAAATTAGCATAATCTCGTATTTGTGTCGACACTTTTGTATCATACAAATTTTTATTTTATGAAAAGAAATATTGCTATAGCAAATCAAACAATTATGTTTCAATTATAGCATTTCAAAATATTTTTTAAATATGTTTAGGGTTTTTTTGTAATTCTACTATCACAATTCTAATTGTGTGGTGAAAATTTTAACCATATTTTCGGTATTATATTTAACCATTTCTCAGGTTTGTGTTTCCAAATTCTGATAAATGGTTCAACCGAATACCTATATTATGGCATAAGAGTTTTTAGTTATATTGGTAAATACTAACTCATGTTTCATTTATTTAAACTGTTTTTAAACCTTGGATTAAAAGCAAGTCGCAAGTTATATGTGACGAAAAGTAAAAATATTTGTAAATTGATGCATAATAGATGTAAAGAATGAATGAAGCACAATATAATAGTCTTGTTATAACATTCTTTACTAAAAAAATAGCTCTAAAAATTTGGTTATGTAAGTAAATAAAAAATGAAATTATATTTAAATTAGCTAATTTTTTTTTATTTAGATTAAGAATACATGCAGCTTTTAAGGCATTTATCTCTTAACTATTGATTAAGAATATTTTTTTAAAAAAAATCCTGTAATTCGTTAATATTTTGTTGCTACGAGTTAATAAATTAATCCTGATTGATGAAATCTATATTTTTTTAATTTCCATTTGTAATTTTTAATGCCTTATATTTCCACATATTTATTATTGAAGTACATAAAACAGCTCAAACATTAAACGATTTGTCTAATGATACCTGCCTAAAGTTACAAACTTGAAATCACTTCTGTCGTAGATTTATGATGATTTGAAAAGATCCGACTTAAGGTTTGTTATCTCCTCTAAATAGTCATTGTTGTGGGTTAGATCACAAAAAGCAATCCTTAAGAGAGTATGCGAAACAACTAAACAGATCCAATATTTAAGCGTTTAAAGTTACGCTGAATACTATTCAAAGGGGCCGTAGTGAGCCTAGTAGTCAGCGTCTCGGTCTCGGGATCGGAAGGTCCTGCGATCGAGTCCCGGTACCACTGAAGACCTACCGAGTATATGCGGAGTACGTGCTCGTTAAATCTGTTGGGTCCGAAAGTCCTCTAAGTTCCCATACCAAATCAATACCTCTGGGGGTGACAAGCCAATTCTGGGGATCCTCTAGTTGGCCTCTGTCTCTAAAAATTAGATGGATCCACTCGTGTGTGTTGTCTGTTGTGTCTGTCTTACTTGACGAAGGTTTATAAGCGGGTCGCTGACCAAGCACACAAACCTGAATATATATGTCTACCAACCAACCAACCAACTATTCAAAGTGTTTTACTCATTAATTGTAAAGAAATAAGCTTTTTTAACCCTCTGAGGGATACAGAAAAGGTAAACCCGTCACCTGACTGTCAGGTTTTCCAGCAACTTACATAATTTTTGAAAATTTATAAATTTAATAATTTTATTTAATTCTAAAATTTAAAGGGGTGAATCATTTATAACCATCTACTACAGAATATTTTTTTTTAAAATTAAGAAATTAAATTTCCAAGTAAAAAATTTAATTTAAATCTCATGCAATGAAAACAAGTTTACACTTCAGTCCATGTAAATTTATATATTTCTTAAGTCAAATTATAGTTCATGCTAATTTGGTAGGTTAAGACTATAAATAACATTAGTATTTGCTCTTTTTCAGCTATTAGCATGTTCAGTTTTGAAGGTTAAAATGTGTAAAAAAAACTATTTAAAGAATTTGTATATTTAATAGAAATTTTGGAGCAAATGTTTGGAGCTAACCTGGCGCATATTATTATTGGAATAAAAAAATAGTTAAACCACAAAAGTTGCCAAAACTATTAAATCGCATTTGTCAAAATTGCATTTTCAATTAAATTTAGTTATGCTTATTTATTATTATGAGTACTATTCAAAGTGTTTTACTCATTAATTGTAAAGAAATAAGCTTTTTTAACCCTCTGAGGGATACAGAAAGGTAAACCCGTCACCTGACTGTCGGTTTTCCAGCAACTCACATACTTTTTGAAAATTTATAAATTTAATAATTTTATTTAATTCTGAAATTTAAAGGGGTGAATCATTTATAACCATCTACTACAGAATATTTTTTTTAAAAAAATTAAGAAATTAAATTTCCAAGTAAAAAATTTAATTTTTTACTATTTACTATTTCTAAATCTCATGCAATGAAAACAAGTTTACACTTCAGTCAATTTGCTTATCTCTCAGAGGGTTAAAATTAAATTTATTTTAGAACAGCTACGTAGAAACCTTGTCAATTGACAAGGCAACGAAACTCATACAAAAACATTTAAATAATCAATAAAAAAATAACCGAATGATCTTGTCTTTCGCATTCGTACTATACACCCGGAAGAATGCACTGCTTTATTATGCAAATGTTGAGAGAGACGAAGAAAAACAGGCAAACACTCGAAGTGTTCCACTTAAAAGATCAGTCATTTTGTTCTGCACAAGTGCGCAGCTAAAAACGCTTTACTGTTTCGGTAATGTACATAGTCAACTAAAAAGCTAAATTCAATTTTAAGGTGACATAATTAAGTTAATTTTTTAAATTATCAATTAAGGTGTTTTAAAAATTAAAACAAAATTACTCATTATGTTCTTCTCAAATATGTATTGTTCTCAGACATTTAAGTTTATTAAAATTTGAATGTTTGAATTTAAATCTTTAAAAAATATATTTACTTAACAACATTATTGTTTAACTAAACACAACTTCTATGCAAGTTACTTTCCAGTTTTGCAGAAAGTCTAGTTCGAATTTTAATAACTGTTTAATTAAATTCATAATTATAACTACATTATCATCGCGTGTCAGAATACAAATTACCCTAGCCTGCGAATTTAAACTTTTTATCAGTGAATTAAAATGCAATAGCCATGTCCTATGTATTTACGGTCGCTGGTTTGGAAAATGTAAATAGTTTTTCTATCACGTCCAGATTGTTTGAAAATGTGAATTTATTAAAAATTGGGAAATCTCATTTATATATACTTAAAATACTTCCCACTTCAACTCAAGTGTTTTTAATGATGATTTAATGCATTCAATATATTGAAAATGATTGTCGAGGCATAAATCGATAAAAATAGCATGACAAGGCTTTAAAAAATAACGAAAGTTAGACGAATTGTATCGATTTTCCTAAAAAAATATTTATACATAAGTTTAACTTTATAAAAAATTATATTTTTTGGACTATTTAGTTTATTTTTTATTTGCTTTCTTAATTTTGTCCTTTGTGTGCTGGATTTTTTAAAAATTTTTGGCATTAGGAAGCAGTTATAATCGATATCCTTGAAAGAGAATATTGAGTGTGAATTGGAAGCATAATCTAACTTGTGAACCATGAAAAAAATGTCCATGCATACTTTATATCTATTCATGCTTCTGTAATTACTATTTATGACTCTCCTACACGAAATGACCGACATAAAATGAGTCACAGTTGCAATCCTCCTAAAAATGCTATAACTATTCTATAATTTCGCTTTAAAGTAAATAAACGTTATAAACAAAAAATGCGCAGTTTAAATTTATTTGCTGGCTTAAAAACCGTAAATCCTCCTTTTACAGTGTTTTACTAGGTTGAAGTACTATATTCGAAAAATATATTCTATATCAGCTCTCAATCCATGTAAATTTATATATTTCTTAAGTCAAATTATAGTTCATGCTAATTTGGTTGGTTAAGACTATAAATAACATTAGTATTTGCTCTTTTTCAGCTATTAGCATGTTCAGTTTTGAAGGTTAAAATGTGTAAAAAAACTATTTAAAGAATTTGTATAATTAATAGAAATTTTGGAGCAAATGTTTGGGGCTAACCTGGCGCAAATTATTATTGGAATAAAAAATAGTTAAACCACAAAAGTTGCCAAAACTATTAAATCGCATTTGTCAAAATTGCATTTTCAATTAAATTTAGTTATGCTTATTTATATAAAATTAAGACGTGATTAGTGTATATTAGTGTAGCGCCTAAATTTACATAGGGATTTGTCAACCACGTTTAGTTCCCAGAATCATCGCAAGCTACTGTTATTAATCAGAGCAGTTTTGATGTAACTGTTTTTAATTTGAATATAAAAATTTAAGATTATTTATAATTTTTTGAAAAATAGTTAATTTTAAATAAAAAAAATCTAATAAGTTAAAACGGCAATAATTGCAAAATATCCATCATACAATTCCGACCCATATCTATTCCAACCTTTACGTAACTGAATATGAATTATTTTAAATTGCTGCTAGTATATTGAGGGAATGTCTACAACTGTTTCTCTAGCGCAGAACTCGTATTTTTCTAAATTTAAAATTCGGATTCTATTTCCAGTGCATTTAGAATATTTGAAATGTATTCATGACAAAACTTTAATTTTCTTATTTTTATCAGCAGGGATCTCTGGGGAGAAGAGAGGCAGTTATAATATTATGTCACCGTAAGTGAATATCAGCATATATGCGTGCTAATAACATTTACAAATGGTAAGTTTTCATTATTTATTCAAATTGAATTTTTTATCTTATATATTTTCTGTATGGCAATTTAATAAATATATATTTAAATTTATATATAATAAACTAAATTTGTTATGTTGTGGGGAAAGGTGTTAATTTTGAAAATAGTGTACTGTAACTGCTTTAAATATTGTTCTTATATCCAGCTTGGTATATACTTGGTCTATTAAATTTGCATAACACAGAATAAAATAGTTATACATTAAAACACACGATGTTAAACAATTACATCATACAATAAAATACAATTTAAATTTATTGGCTGCATTGGTACCGCCATTAGGATAATCTCTAGGTACTTAAATAACTACTTGCTTTTCACAATATTTGAATTAAGTGTTTCGTTTCATTTTTTTAATCATAGCATATTATTTTATGCGTTCAAAATAATTTAGATGCATATTTAATGATCAGGGCTTACCAAGCAGAATTAAAATTAAACGTAATCTTAATCAATATAGCAAAAAAAATTATCTGTCTTCGTCATCTGTAATCGTCGTCAATTTTATGCATAAAAATCAATACCATGAAGTACATTTTTTAAAGTGTTTTACTTATAAAAATTAGACTTAAAAGTGTCATCTTCCGAAAAAATTTTTTTAATGCAAATAATATTTCTTATAAACAAGGGTTTACTCTTTCGTAAGACTACTTTAAAATTCTTAAGTATAATTAACTTTAGAGATTCATTATAAAGAAATTAAAATCTACTAACTTTATAACTCATTTTAATACAAATTGGTATTAACCTTAAGGTATCCATATACCTTAGACAACTTTTTCTTTAATTTTTGAGATAGACTTTTTAAACTTTGTGAGAAGATCATGTACATAAAAACTAACATAAAAATACTGAACTGCAATAAAAAAAATATATATTAATTAATAAATTAATTAGCAATTAATTAATTTAAGAGGGCCTAATTGTGTGCAACTTTACGACAATCATAATTACTTGTTTTACAAATTTTTTACAGAAAAGAAAACAGTAAATATCCAGGCATGTGATCATACTTTATCTAAGCTCTATGTAAAGTAGTTATTCAATTATGATAATTTGAAACGGCTATAGCTTTAAAATATGATTTTCTTTAATAATTTAATTTTTTGAAAGTCTGTAAAAAATAAATATTCTTTACAATTGTTATAAAAAGTATGTCCACATGCCATGATTCTTACTCTTTAAAATTCGCTTTAAATTTTTTAAATCGAAGCATATTAATTTGAAATATCTTGCTCGGAGTACAAGCATATTATAAAAAATCGTTCTTCAGAAAATGAGTTCAAGGATTTCATTGTAAGATTGAAGACAGTAGAATTTCCCTTAAAAGACTGCCTGTAAATTAAAAACTATTTACAGTACAAGAAATCTTCTTGTACCAAATGAAAGATAAAAAATCAGATAATATTTTAATGCAAAAGAGAGAGTATCAGAACATATATTTTGATCAATTTTTCCGTTTTCTAAGGTATATGGATACCTTACTGCAAATGTATGATAATTTATTAAAGAAAATATTTTAACCATTCATAAAAAGGCTTTTGAGAAACTCATGGTTTGTTTTTATATGAATAATAATAGCCAAAATAATTTTTATAGTTTATCTTATATTATAGGAACACAATAATTTAAATAATTTTTAACATTTACTTAAAATTCGGTATTGTATGTCGCTTAGGTTTTAGGTTCCAACTACGTTAATAACGTAAAAAGTGGAAGGTATTATAATCGTTTAGTCCGTCTGTCTGTCTGTCTGTCCGTCACCCGCTTTCATAGCCCAAACTATAAATGCTACGGACAAGTGTGATACGTCAAAAATTCAGCGCATCGAAATTAGAATACATTGAAAAGTTCAGAGAAGAATTCGAATTCGAAGTACTTCAATTATTTTAAAAAAACTGCAAAATTTAATGCTCATTTAAGAAGCATAAGAAGCCATTTTCATTAGAATTCAATCACCATTGCCATTCGCAACAATTGCTCGAGAAACTTTAATTCTTTTAGACAATAAATTAAAATGAATTTATTTTTGCGACATCGATCAGTTTGAAATGACGTCAAATATATTTCACTACGAGATTCTTTGTATGTTGATATGAAATATTTTCATTCTATTTAAAAGCGAGGAATATTACATATTTATTCTTTGAAATATAAATTTTTGCAAACGATAAGTAATAATTATTAAATTTTCGAAATAAAATAAAAGAAACTAGCCAAATTTAGCATATAAATGTTTAATATAGAATTAATGCTGTGTTTGGCGCCTTTTTATTTAGGTTTATTCTGCAAATATATTCTTACCTTGCACTTAAAAATATTTTTGAATGCCCATATTATTTATTCAAAATTGTAACATTGTCATGAAAAAAGTCCCCATCTGGTAACGTGCTTTGAAGAACAAAGAAATGCATCGAAGAATGCATTTTTCTTATTTCTATAGATAGCTCTGAATGTAGAAAACTGAATTAAATTTTACGATGACAACTTTGTGAGTTTAAAAATATCTATTTTATTAAAAAATATTGATAAACATTTTTGTAGGTAATCGTACTTTACATTGTTTTTTTAGGATGGAAATAAAAAAAAACGTAACAATTGTATCACTATATTGATTATGATGACAATCAGTTTAAACTAGCACCTTTAGAAAAATATCATGTGTTTATTCAATAAATAAACATATTAATTTGTATATTAAAAATGGTGTCAAGTATAACTATCCCGTTTTTGAATGAACAAGGCCATTTAAAAAAAGTACTACTGGATAAATTTTCAATATTATTATTTAGTAATTTTTATTGAGAACCTGCAAACATAGTTTTAAATCACGAAAATTTTAAAGGCTGTAATTTTTGTCATTTTTAAGAAAATGTCTTGTCTTACAAGGAAATATGTAAGTGAAGAAATGTAAACATGATTAAGTATGGCCGAAATAATGTGCACTTCATTATACATACAAATGAGATTCAGAAATCCATTTAACTTCGATGCTAAAATAATATCTCTCATTGATTCCAAAACACATTTTTTTTTAATTTACAAATTGATAAAAAACTATCACTTTATTATTTAAATTTTACCCTGTAAAAAACTGCAAAACATTTACTATTTTAATTTTCTCACAAATGTGTTTCGAACTATATTTAAAAAGGTTTGCTTACATTCTTAGTTGGAGATACGTAACTTCTTCGCTCCAGCGGTACACATACGTAGAAATTTGTAGAATTCACTTCATAACTTAATTTTACAATGTTTTTTAATACTAAATTTTCTTTTATAAACTTGAATGTCCTAGCTTTCTAAAAATACTGTTGCAGAAGTAGCTGATTTATTAAATGTATTAAAAATGACGTAGGGAGAAGCCCAAGCAGATATTGGAGGGCTTGCAAAATCTAATTTTTTCAGCTGTAATGTATAAGGAATCTTTATTTAAAACAAAGATTGGCTATTAATTACAAAAAACTGACAGATCTTGTTTGTTTACTCGTAACACACCAACAATGTGCAATTTTATCGCTTAATTCCTCAAATTTCATGAAGTTAGAGTGCCCCTCAAATGTTAAACATTAATTTTTTCAAAACTGACTAGAGAAAATTGTTTGAATAATGTGTTTATATAAAGAGCAAATGCGTAGGAAGTTTTATAGGGAGTGAAGAGTATAAAGAATAAAAAAAATCGTTACTTTCATTAAATCTATATAATATTTATAATTTAAAATATCAGCAAAAGATAAAATAACTTAATACACATATTAAACAACATAGTGTCTACCTACACCTTACAAGAATACAGATAATGTAACGCTAAAGCGTTACACATCTTAAATGGATAGTGAGGCTAGCGATGAGTACTATTTCAGGCTGATCCCCCTTAAAACAGCTGACAACATTCCCACGCCGTCTAAGCCGCTAACTACGGCATGAAAGTGTTAAAATTTCCTACTACGTACTTTGCAGCATTGTTATATTCCCTAGTAAGGATTGAGGAAACTTAGAAGATTAAACTAATCTCAGGATGATTGCAATTTTCCTAAGAGCAATTGCCCGCGATGTCGCTTTTGGTAGTTCTGGCCAGCGTTTGCGTAACTGGAATTACCGGAAATTTAGGTTACGAAATGAGAAAGGAAGGGGTTTAAATCTTAAGTATGCTTTGTGCAGAAATTGGAGTCAAGGGGTAAAGTTTATTTTGGTGATGTAGAAATAGAAGTGTTGAATATGCAACTGTTGAAATTGTTGAGTTAACTAGTTTACTATAATTTTTAACTTACATTTACACCTAATTAAGATTATTTTTAACCATCTATAAAATATGAATCGTATAATATGACAGTGCAGTAATTAGCACTTTCAGAGTAATTTGTTTGTAAGTTACAGACAAATAACATTAAGTGCAAAAATTGCCTTACACTAAAAAATTAGCATACTAACTTAATCTTAGTTTTTTCACTTAAGCTCATTTCTTTTTCATTCTTAAGCTTTTTCATTTAAATACTTAAATTAATTTAGTTATTATAAAATCACTAGTTATATCACTATTTTAGTACATACGGAAATTTAAATTTAGTTTCAAATGTAAAAAAAACTAAACTCCTCGGTGCAACAGCCATTACTGGGCCAAGGCATGCCGTGCCCATTTCAGCTTTCGTGACTTAGAGCTCTGGGGTGCTAGGCATATGTCCCGGTAAGGTGGTCAGCCTCACGCGGAACCCCCAGTGTTTAGTTCCCAAGCATACTTGGTACCCATTTTATAGACCCACTCAAGGGATGAAAGGATGGGTCAACCTCGCCCCATTCCGGGATTCGATCCCCGGACCTGTGGCGTGGCAATGCGAAGCACTACCACTAAGCCACTGGATCTCAGTTTCAAATTTAGTAGTAGCTATTTTGCATAATGAATGTATTTTTTTAATGATATGAAAAACTTAACAATAAAAAGATCATTTTTTAAAGAAACCTGTGCTTAAACCCTGTTATAGTCTTACACAATTATAAAATAAATTGTTTTATTTTTTATCTTTGTACAATGCCAATTTTATAAAGTTAAAACATAAAGAACCTAATTAAAAAAATTCAATTAATCATTGCAAAAACTTTCATGCAATTGCGCACGACGCAGATAACTCAACCAAATCTGTAGTATGTCATTAGTGATTATGCAATGCAATGCCAGCACTTTAAATTAAGTTAAAGTTGAAACTGACAGTTTGAAGAAAAAACTTTTTTCTTATTAAAGATGAAATATTCTAAGAGTAATGCTTATTAAAGTCAAATCTAATATTTTTTGATATTTTTATGTGTTGAAAATAGTTGAAAAGTATCACAATTTTAAGTTGTCAATTAAAAGTAGTTACGGTGTATTTTTTCTTATTATAAATTAGAAAACTTTATAGTTTCGAAAAATCTGAATAAATCATATTTCCTAATAGTTTTTGACTAAAATTTACTTATTTCATTTTGTATATTATTTGTTTAAAAAATATCTTACGTTTGAATATCTTGCAACAAGACTATTTTACAAATAATTACATTAAAGGAATAGTCGCGAGAGAAATTCGCATTCTCTAAAATGTAACTAAGATATAGGGTCTAATTCATTGACGATTTCGTCCTATTGAATTTACCATTATCAAAAGTCGCTAATCAACGAATATCACCTTGAATCTTAGTTACATTTTGGAGAAGTGAGTTTTGTGAGTTTTGAAACAGAACTCTTAATATGAAATGAAACTATGTTTCAGAAAATTAACTAGCTTTGAAAAAACTGTATTTAAAAAAATCTTTAACGAATGCTTAACTTGCATAAAAAATGTATAAGTATATTGACATTTAATAAGAATATATCTTATCTAGCGCCGTGACGTACATGAGTTAAATTGTAAAGAGGAAATGCTTATTTAATAGTTAGATAAGTAATAATAGATACAAGTTTTAGTAATTTTTATGCAAAACAAGCACAAATTGACCGCAGTTTAAATATACTATGTTTAAACAACAATAAAATTTAAAAATTAATTAAACATCAATAAAACATTTAAAAGAACAAGACAGTTAAAAAAATCCCAAATTTATTGTTAACAAAATAGTTTGGCCTTTTTTAAACACTATAAACATCTAAAATGGCTACTGAAAAACCAAACTAGCAATGAATAAAAATTAAATGAGCGCGCGAGAAGGTAAGACGTAAGTATTTACCTAAAGTATTTCTTCCAAATCAATGAAAAGTTTAACCTCTCCCAATCCAACACTCCAAAAAATATCATTTTTCTCACACCCCTTCCTCATGAAATAAGAGTAGTATATGGGAAAACAATACAATAAAACACGTAGCCGAAGAATAAAACTTGGAGGATGATTTCTGTAAGAATAACCTTTGTCGTTTACTTATCCTGTGTTGGAAATAAGGAAGTAGAAAGGAGGCGAACACATAAAAAATACATAATAGATCCATTTTGAAAAGTTGGATAACTCCTCTTGTTCTCCCAATCTCTAACGATTCGTTGCTATAGCAACATAAGCGCTTTGGTCTGAATAATGTATATTATAACGATTTTATGCATGCGCTGATTACCTGGTTATCAATCATTGTAAAATCCGACATTTTTTGGAGATAAAATATATTTTATATATAAACCCCTTTTTTGAAATAAAGGGGCAAAATAAAGGCGATAAAACTGCGGAATCCGTTGGCTTAACTTTAAACTTAAGGGGGGGAAGCGTTTCTTCCGACTTTAAGATAGTGAACTTTGTTTTCACTTTCCATGCTTCGTTTCTGGTAACGTAGGCGCAAATTTTAAAAATTAATAAAAATCAGTCTTTACTCAATAGCTAAGTAAGTGATTTGCATCTAGTTTAAATGAACGAATAAAAGATCAACAATGTTATTGTAGACTCAACAGCCTTCAGATTCTATGAAAAGGAATGGTTAGATATTCAAAAATGGAAAGTCCTTGAAGAGTTGGCAAAAGTACATTTTTGAATAATAATAATGTGGAATTTAAGTAGAATGTATCTAGGAAAATATGTTTATATTTATTGAAATATATTTTCTAAATTAATTACTAGACAAAATAACTAAAATGCAATTACAGTTTTTCAAGTACTTTATATGTAGTGGAAGTATGTGAAACCATTTTTTAATTTATTGGCTGGGCATCGTAATCGTTGTATTACAGTTATCACTGAACAGCTTATAAGTATTGCATCACTGTAAATAAAATTAACTTATATTAATTTGTAATTCGAGGTAACAAATAACTAACCCTTGAAATACAAACATATTTTTTAACCTTTTAAACTACAAACCGTGGAAAATATGAACCTCTAATATTTTTGCATATAAAATCGTTCCGAAAGCAGAAACTTGACCATTAAGTACATGATTTTTTTTACTTGCTGAAACCTAGTTATTAAAAAATTACAATTTTTATAATTTTACTAAACTTAAAATTTAAAGTATGGAGCAGTCATTTATAATCATTTGATACATAAATATAATTTCAAACAATTTAAATAAGTTACTTTTCCGTTAAAATTTTAAATTTTAATATCATGCAATGAAAGCATAAATATACTTCAACCAAGTTGTATATCCCTCAGAGGATATGTAATACAAAAAATATACAAATACAAATACAAAAATTGTCGACCAACAACAGGCCAGAGGCCCAGCAAGGTTGGTCCAAAATAAATCTAATACTTTACCAGTTTCTAATGACTATCAAGATTATTTTTAAAATCTTCTACTCTCTTCGAATACACCTCATAATCTGATAAAGAATTCCACTCATTGACAACCCTATTGTAAAAATAATGTATTCTTACCTCCCTTCTAAAGCATGATTTATTCAATTTCTGATCATGTCCTCTGGTCCGGCTATTTAAGGTAAAACCTAAGCCCTCCATGTCTCCCTGTTTAATGAACTTGAATAACTGAATTAAATCACCCCTACCTCTCCTATTTTCCAGGGAATACATGTTTAAAGATCTTAATCTGTTATCATAATCAATACCAGATAGACCCTTAATCATTTTTGTAGCCCTATTCTGAACTTTTTCAAGTAACTCTATATATTTTCTGAGGAAGGGAGACCAAAACTGAACAACATATTCCAGATGTGGCCTTACCAATAATACATAATGTCCCTTTTCATCAATTAATGGCAATTAATAGAAAAAATAATTTAGTTAAAAAGTTTAACTCTTAAGAGAATGCAATAGTATGTTGTAAAAAAAAAAAGGTTTCTCTACCCATCCTTACTTAAATTAATGCATTTGAATTATACTTTATTTATGCTGCCATATTTCAGCTGAATGAACGCTCTAAAAACAAAAACAAAATACTAATTCCCCCTATCAGTTAACACCTTCTCTTCTCAAATCTGCACCAGATAGAGACAAAATAAGATCGGTAAGCAATCAATTCATTACAAAATCATCACAGCTCATTAAACTTAGCATTAGCTCAAAATCCTTTTCCCTCAAAACAATTTTTCGAAAATAAATGGGGAGATAAGAGTGCATATTCCACCGCAGACTTGTATCCACCCGAATAAACACTAAAGCAAACTTATTACAAAAGTTAATTAGTTTTGAAAGAAACAACATAAAATCAAGATCGAGGAGTAATTCAAGCATGGGGTGGCTCGTGTGTTGTTTCATTCATTACCTTTTGCTCATTCTTCGCCGGAGGCTTTACGAACTTTTCGTTATTTCTAATTGATGCCATGTATGAAAAGGGACTTTGATGAATATTTTAAGTGTATCATGGCAAAATGCTTCTATTGTAATTAATTTTAGATGAGTTTCGTCATCTTGTCTACGGAAGAAACAGTCTTGGAAATGAGTTAGGCGATCGTAAGAGATGTTTGATGTGAACGAAAAATCTTACTCAGAATTAAAATCCTAGAGTTAGGAATTACTACTAACATAATACTCATAATAATAGCAGGGATACCTTTCAGGAATAATTTTATATGAGTTTCGTCAGCTTGTCTACAAAAGAAACAGTCTTAGAAATGAGTTATGCGATCATAGAATATGTGTATCAGTTTGATGTGACAAAACATCTTACACAGAATTAAAATCCTGTAGACATGAATTACAACTAACACATTATACCCACCATTATGGTAGGGAAAGCTTTCATTATATATTCACTACATATGCTTCGTAATTTTGAACCGTGGTAAAATGAAAAAGTCGACATATAAGCGGACATTAAACTTTATGTTTTTAGGGACAACGTTTTTGTCACTGACATCATATCATCGGAGTTTGTTTTTCCTGTACAACCATATTACAAAATAAGCTAGGACTGAGAGTCTTTTCAAATCTTGATCTCAAATAAGAATTCCTATCACTTGCTCAGGTGTCTTTAACCGTTTACTAATTCTTAATCAGCAATTAACTAATAATTAAAAAAATAATTGTATGGCTGTTATAAAGTTTGGTTGATTATTTTATATCTAAGGTAAAAAACAATATAACAAAATAAAAGCAACATACTGATAAATAAACCAAGTCCAAAGAGTCCAAAGTCCCGACGGTGTTAGGACGATGTTGCTCGAAGTTCCGTTGGGTGCCCGCTCAGGTGTCGACCTCGTCAGTTGACCAGGGTTCTAAATTACGAGGCGTTATTGGCTGTGTTAAAGCTCCTAAAGGATGCTAGAAATAGACATCCGGAAATAATTAAATAACCAAATTGCGGGAAGTTGGTGCAGGTTAGAAATATCATAGACTAAGAATCCTCTATACCAGTAAGTCAATCTGATGCGTAGCGCTCCTAAAGTGTCGAAAGGAACCAATACATTATTAATGATTGATTTGTAGATTGGCATAATTGTACTTTCCGATTGAAACGCTACTGTTTCTTCGGAAAGTACTATAATATACGTCAGTTTTTAACTGATAAATGTAATTTTCGTTTTTGCGGCAACCTAATTCTTGAGAATGAATTAATACAACGCTAATCATTTATTTAATGCTTGGTTTATTCGGAATTGCACATCCCAAAAAATTCAAATATATTAAAATCGAAGTCTGGCAACAGAGAGTAAATTTCGGTTACAACAAAGATGATAAATGTATTTTAGAATAATGTTCAAATTTGTTTCTTTTTCGTCGTCTGCTATTATTTTTTTGTTAATTCTTATTTAAATAATAAACTTCGAAGAATTTTCAGCAATCATAAAAATAAACGGCAGTAAGTGTATTTCATATAAATAATATTGCGAATTCTTATTCTTTTTTGGTTTTTTAGATGTCTGTTCTGAACGATAGTAAAATTTTCTCATGTTTTTATGAAAATCGAATGAAATTTATCTATTCTAATGAGATAATTCAGTGTATTGGTTAACTTATATAATAGTTATGCTATTGTTTCTAAAGTTATAAATCTTTAAAAGATCTTGTTGCTTAAATTGCAATATATTTTACAAAAAAAATCTAAGTCTCAGTAATTATTGGTTTTAAACAATAATTTTATTATGTAATGAATATATATTTATTCATTTTTATTTTATCATTTAGAATAGGTTAAAGAAATGATAGGATTTAGTTCTACATGAAGAAATGCTTTTTTCCGTGCTTCATACTTATAGGATATTGCAGTCTGTTGCGTTAAAGCCTAATAAAAATAAGTAGAGTTAGTTGACCAACACTCTCCAACCTACCCTGTTTTTATGTTTTAGTTTTTGGCATCGTTTAAAACGAAAATGTTCTATGTTCTCAGCTGAAAAATGTGTTTTCGTCATAGATATCATAATTAAAGTATTAGATTGGCTGATCACGTGACCTCCAATGCTAACGACGCGACGGGACGCTCATGGAAGCTTTTTTGGAGGTCCTTATGGCCAGTGTTGCTGCCACTTTAAGGAGAAAAATATTACGAAAAAAATTCTATTTAATTCTAAAATCACTATAAATATTCTAATCACTATAAATTCTAAAGTCACTATAAATATTCCAAAATGCAGCTAGTAGTTTTACGATATTTTTTTGTAATTTTAGAATAATTCTAAAATAAATTCTAAAATTAAGTTAAAAGTTTAGTTATAAAGTTTAAAGAGCATATTAGTATTTTGGAATTATTCTAAAATTGCAAAAAAATATCGTAAAAATACTAGCTGCATTTTGGAATATTTATAGTGACTTTAAATCCTTTTCTAGTATTTTTTTTGTAATTTTAGAATTAAATAGAATTTTTTTCGTAGTATTTTTCTCCTTAAAGTGGCAGCAACACTGGCCATAAGGACCTCCAAAAAAGCCTCCATGCGCGTCCCGTCGTTAGCATTGGAGGTACGTGATCAGCCAATCTAATACTTTAATTATGATATATATGGTTTTCGTAAATAAAGAAGTCTGTTGCAAAGAGTTCTATAGTAGGGTAGAGACTGAACCTTTCAACAGCAAGATGGACCAACACGGAGACAATATAGGGTGGCATGTGGGGCCCGATGGCCGAGTGGTTTGGATCGCAGGCCATAACGCTAGCAGTCCGCGCGCTGTAACGGGCTCGGGTTTGATTCCCGCCTTCGCCCTTGGTGTACTTCCTTTCTCAGTATCAAAATTATAAATTAACTAGCACTTTTGCCACTCTATTCGGGCTCCGTAGTAAGCCATGGCTTTCAATGGCAGCTCAGTACGAGTCGTTCCTCTACCCTACTATAGAACTCTTTGGTCTGTTGTTTTCAAAGAGTTTTGAAGAGATTATTTAGAGTTCAGGCCCTCCGTTGCGGACTAAAATATCCAATTTCAACACAGTCTCTTCACAGAAACTGATAAATTTACTGGCATAAACAAACCATAATGGCATGCATAAGATACATGGCGGCGTTCTAAATAAAATTTGTACGCAATCTAACATGTTTTTATTATCTAGCAAAATTGTAATAATAATTGTGCTAAATAATTACAGTGTCTGTTATCATTTTAATAAAATATTTAAAGTTATGTGTTCTTTGTTTGTAATGTACATATTCAAAAATGGTTTAATAAGAATAAAAAAAAATTATGTAAAAGATTATAATAAAAAAGAAATATGTTGATAATCATGCATTTAAATTTTATTTTTGTATTCTTTTTAATCAATATTTTAAATAATAATCAATACTTTAAAAATAATTTCGCGACATATTTATTAACTGTTTTGTATAATTTTAATTTATATTCTAACACTTCATTTAATGTAAATGAAAATTGCTTAATAATATTGAGAAATATTGTCTTTCGAAAAGAGATTTGATTGGTTGGTTGGTTGGTAGACATATATATTCAGGTTTGTGTGCTTGGTCAGCGACCCGCTTATAACAAGTAAGACAGACACAAAAGACAACACACACACATAAGTGGATCCATCTAATTTTTAGAGACCGAGGCCAACTAGAGGATCCCCAGAATTGGCTTGTCACCCCCAGAGGTATTGATTTAGGACTTAGGGGACTTAGAGGACTTTCGGACCCAACAGATTTAACGAGCACGTACTCCGCATATACTCGGTAGGTCTTCAGTGGTACCGGGACTCGATCGCAGGACCTTCCGATCCCGAGACCGAGACGCTGACCACTAGGCTCACTACGGTCCAAGAGATTTGATTGGTTGGTAGACATATATATTAAGGTTTGTGTGTTTGGTCGGCGACCCGGCTTATAAACCTTCGTCAAGTAAGACAGACACAACAGACAACACACACACATAAGTGGATCCATCTAATTTTTAGAGACAGCGGCCAACTAGAGGATCCCCAGAATTGGCTTGTCACCCCCAGAGGTATTGATTTGGTATGGGAACTTAGAGGACTTTCGGACCCAACAGATTTAACGAGCACGTACTCCGCATATACTCGGTAGGTCTTCAGTGGTACCGGGACTCGATCGCAGGACCTTCCGATCCCAAGACCGAGACGCTGACCACTAGGCTCACTACGGCCCCAGAGATTTGATTAAAAATAAATAAAGTAGGTAAAATTTGCTTCCTACTTCCTGTTCTTTCTGAGCTTTAACACAGCCAAAAAATTTATACTTTCTAATAAATCGAAAAATTATTTAATTCATTAAATTAAACCAAGAGATAAGTTTAACTACAACTTCAACCATTTTAATTGCATTAATACCATACCAAAAGTTGGCCTCTGTCTCTAAAAATTAGATGGATCCACTTATGTGTGTGTGTTGTCTGTTGTGTCTGTCTTACTTGACGAAGGTTTATAAGCGGGTCGCTGACCAAGCACACAAACCTGAATATATATATATGTCTATCAACCAACCAACCATACCAAATCGCATGCCAACGATGTGTTGTCATAAATAGTTTCCTTTCGTCACTTGACCAGGGTTTTAAATTACGTAGCATTATTGGCTCTGTTAAAGCTTCTAAAGGAGGCTAAAAATAGGCAGCCAGAAACCATTTCATTAGTTCCCTTAGACACTATAGGGACGCTAGTTTCTATGTCAATTTCAATATAGAAATTCTCCCATGCTAATCCAATCAGTGTTTCAGATCTAGAGTGTATTTAATCTATGGTCTGGACCTCCCCTTTTAGATACAACGCATTCGAACTCAGTACTATCACTCTGGACCATGAGGGAAAATGCACACCTCGTAATTTAGAATGCTGGTCAAGTGACGAAGTAAACACCTGACCGGGCACCCAACGGAACTTCGATCGCACACTAACGCCGTATATACTAGGATATTTTAGTTCGATTTTAGCTAGACACTACACGCTGGTATGGCAGTTGTCATACCAGCTTTTGCAGTGGTGCCGGAATTGGTATGGCAGGTATGGCAGCTGCAATACCAACTATTGCACAGATTTATATGTTATGCTTTTTTTTTCATTCCACAGAATCAAACCCAAAAGTGACCGTGTAAAAAAAAATCCAACAAAAACAATTAAGCTTTCAAATATTTTTGTCACATATCCTACCCCACACCACACCGAGAAAGCTAACACGTATACACATTCCCCTACTGGTGGTCTGCAGTAATGGGCTAATGTCCCATGTTTTAGAATAAATTTTAATGTTTAGGTTTTAGAAACGACAGGGGGTGTTTTTGTATGAATTCTTAATATATATCTATCTAGGAGTGGCTGTGTAGTTCTGTTTTCATTAAATTTTAATTGCTGTTTAATATTTAAAACGTGTTTTATAAAAATTAGTTGCTATTTTTATATAAAGACATAAATGAAAACAATTTTTTTAATTATTTCTCATTGGCATTTCGCCTGTACGATGTCGTAAATTTATTTAACAATAAGAATTACCTTAAGTGAAGTTTGAAATTTTAAATAATTTAATTGTTTTAATATCTCGTATTGAATTTTTTAAATATGTCCTATTGATTTTATTTGTTAAACTCTATAGATTACTCTGTGATTTTTCAAGATCAATCAAGTCATTATTTGCCTTGTTTACATGCTATCTACTTTGCACCTTCGAAAATTTGCGAATCAACTTTTTTTTACTTTCACGAAATATTTTGTTAATGCGCTTGTTTCAAATGGTTATTGAATACACTAATTTCTTTAAAAATATTTTTTTGTGCAATTAATTTTGTATTTAGTATATTTTTATTATTTAAATGTTTACAACTTAAATAAATGTTAAATTTATCTGTACACTATCTTTTTAAAATTAAATTTAATATTAGAATTATAGCTTATCGTTTAGTTTCTGTACAAAAAAAATTAGGTTATTTAAATGAGGTTGTTTCACGTTGTGGATGCCAACAGCTCCAACGGTTTGTTTTCATTTTTGTCTGGAATTACTTTTGTTTCGTTTTTCGAAAATGAGTTTTCTAAGAATATTTTACTTATTAAATTTTTTAAATGTCAACTTCTTGCTGTGCTGTTGGTTATTCAAAACATTTGTCAAAGAAAGCTTGCATAGAAAGAATAGTTTCTTTTTATCTATATCGGTCATTTTGTGAGAAATAACCGAATCAACCAATGAAATCGTAGTACGTGGAAAAATGAAAACAATAGCGTTACATCATCAGAAACATTCCCATTATATAAGTAGTTAAATTTTCAACAAAAATATTCGCTAATTATTTGATTTTTTCTTATGTATTGAATTTATTTTTTTATTTAAAAATAAATTATTAATTAAAAATACAAAATGTGTTAAGTTACATAAAAACAATGATGCTCATAAATAATTATTCGTAATAATAAATTAATAGTAAAAAACTATTTATCATGGAAAATTAAATGTAAAAAATAATTTTAATTAGAAATAATTTTAATTACAAATAGCTTTAATTACAAATAACCTTTACTTAGTAGTTGATGAATTTTATTTGTGATCAAACTGATTGTGTGCCTTAACAATACTTGCCATACCTCTAAAGAATAAGTTCCGGCGCCACTGATGGATATGCAAGGGGATAGTATAGCAGATTAAAATGAAAATTTTCATTACTTTTTTTTGGTGTTAAAGTTGAATTTAAAATATACGATTTATATCAAATTATTCTTGCTTTTATTATATTTCAATTTACTACATCAAGACTGGCAAGCACATAGCAGAGCACAGAAAGAACCATGTTCCATGTAATTATCAGTGTTCCATGTAATTATCAGTGCAATAAAAAGAAACAGCTTAGTTAAGGCGTGGTTTTTTAAATAGTAAGTTACTGACACTGGAAGCTGACATTTTTCTAGTTGACTGATGACTGGTTAACGATTGTACGCACAATATCATTAATACAATTGGTTTGGAGTTGAATACATTACAAAACTTTTTGGTTTTTACCTCAGATTCCACAAATTTTTCTATTTCCCGTGTTTGTTGATCCTTTAAATTAAAGTTTTTAAAGAAAGGAAGCTTTTTAGCAATATCCGGATTATGGTACAATGTAGGTAATAATTGGCATTGAAACTTATTCACGATTGATTGGGTGCATAGATTCACATCCTTGAAAACAACTTCCAGAAATGAATGGCTAGAAATTAAATCGTAGTCAACATCCATGGTCGCTCCATGCTGAAAAAGAAGAATAAAGACTTCCCTGTGCCCGCCTTCCAATGCTACTTTAAGAGGCGTTTCCCCATCTTGCGCTGCAGCATTCAGATCCGCACCTCCTTTTTCCAGGATGAGCCGCACTTTATCCACCCAACCTGCGGAACAAGTGCAGTGGAGGAGAGTCCAGCCGTCACTTTCTCTCCCACAGCTGACTTGGGCTCCATATTGAATCAGGAGGTCAAATATTTCCTTGCGCTCATTTATTGCTGCGCTCATTTATTGCTGCTATCATGAGAGGCGTTCCCCCATATTTCGCTACAGCATTCAGATCCGCAACTTCTTTTTCCAGGATGAGCCGAACTTGATCCACCCAACCTCTCCAAGATGCCAAGTGGAGGAAAGTCCAGCTGTGAACGTCTCTCCCACAGTTGACTTGGGCTTCTGATTGAATGAGGAGGTCAAAGATTTCTCTGTGTCCTCTTCTTGCTGCTACTACGAGAGACGTTTCCTCGCGACTATTGCGGCCATTCATGTATACACCTAAGTCGATAAGTTCTCTTACCCTCTTCAAATCGCCATGATCGACAGCACAGTGCATAGAAAATTCTGCCATTCTTTTTATTTTCTTCTTTATGGGAGGATAAACAAATAAACAAAGTTTTAATACAAATATGCTTGCTTGCACATCAAAAGCATACTTCCCAGTTTATTGAAAAGTAGAAATGATAACTTTCTGCATAACTATACTCATAGACTACGAATTCTCTAGATAAGTAGGTCAATCTGATGCCTAGCGCTCCTAAAGTGTCTAAAGGAACTAATACATTATTAATGATTAATTTGTAGATTGGCATATTTGTACTTTCCGATTGCAGCGCTACTGTTTCTTCGGAATGTACGATAAAATACGTCAGTTTTTAACTGATAATTGTAATTTTTGATTTAGCGGCTACCTAATTCTTGAGAATGAATTAATACAATGCTAATTATTTATTTAATGCTTGTTTTATTTGGAATTTCACATCCCAAAAAATTCGAATTTATTAAAATCGAAGTCTGGCAACAGAGTTACCATGACAACAAAGTTGATAAATGCATTTTAGAATAATGTTCAAATTTGTTTCTTTTTCGTCGTCTACTATTATTTCTTTGTTAATTCTTATTTAAATAATAAACCTCGAAGAATTTTCAGCAATCATAAGAATAAACGGCAGTAAGTGTATTTCATATAAATAATATTGCGAATTCTTATTCTTTTTGGGTTTTTTAGATGTCTGTTCTGAACGATAGTAAAATTTTCTCATGTTTTTATGAAAATCGAATGAAATTTATCTATTCTAAAGAGATAATTCAGTGTATTGGTTAACTTATATAATAGTTATGCTATTGTTTCTAAAGTTATAAATCTTTAAAAGATCTTGTTGCTTAAACTGCTATATATTTTACAAAAAAAAATCCAAGTCTCCGTAATTGTTGGTTTAAAAAAATAATTTTATTATGCAACGAATATCTATTTATTAATTTTTATTTTATCATTTAGAATAGGTTAAAGAAATGATAGGAATTAGTTCTACGTGAAGAAATGCTTTTTTCCGTGCTTCATACTTATAGGATATTGCGGTCTCTTCACAGAAATTGATAAATTTACTGGCATAAACAAACCATAATAGCATGCATGATGTTGCGTTAAAGCCTAATAAAAATAAGTATAGAGTTAGTTGACCAACACTCTCCAACCTACCCTGTTTTTATGTTTGGCATTGTTTAAAACGAAAATGTTCTATGTTGTCAGTTGAAAAATGTGTTTTTGTTTTTTCTTTGACTCTATACGGATGACGTCTGGAAAATGCACACCTCGCGTGGACCACAATCCAGCTAACCTTTTCAACCAACCAACCAATGTGTTTTCCGCAAATAAAGAAGTCTGTTGTTTTTAAAAGAGTTTTCAATTACTTTTGAAGAGATTATATTTAGAGTGGCCTTCCGTTGCGGACTAAAATATCCTATTTCAACACATAAGACACATGGCGGAGTTCTAAATAAAATTTGTACGCAATCTAACATGTTTTATTATCTAGCAAAATTGTAATAATAATTGTGCTAAATAATTGCAGTGTCTCTTATCATTTTAATAAAATATTTAAAGTTATGTGTTCTTTGTTTGTAATGTACATATTCAAAAGTTGTTTGATAAGAATAAAAAAATAATGTAAAAGATTATAATAAAAAAGAAATATGTTGATAATCATGCATTTAAATTTTATTTTTGTATTCTTTTTAATCAATATTTTAAATAATAATCAATACTTTAAAAATAATTTCGCGACATATTTATTAACTGTTTTGTATAATTTTAATTTATATTCTAACACTTTTCATTTAATGTAAATGAAAATTGCTTAATAATATTGAGAAATATTGTCTTTCGAAAAGTGATTTGATTAAAAATAAATAAAGTAGGTAAAATTTGCTTCCTACTTCCTATTCTTTCTGAGCTTTAACACAGCCAAAAAATTTATACTTTCTAATAAATCGAAAAAGTATTTAATTTATTAAATTAAACCAAAAGATAAGTTTAACTACAACTTCAACCATTTCAATTGCATTAATATTATACAAAATCGCATGGCAACGATGCGTTGTCGTCATAAATAGCTTCCTTTCGTCACTTGACCAGGCTTTTAAATTACGTGGCGTTATTGGCTCTGTTACAGCTTCTAAAGGAGGCTAAAAATAGGCAGCCAGAAACCATTACATTAGTTCCCTTAGACACTATAGGGGCGCTAGTTTCTATGTCAATTTCAATATAGAAATTCTCCAATGCTAATCCAATCAGAGATACAGATCTAGAGAGTATTTAATCAACGGGAAATATACCGCTGGAAGCGATCAACCTAACCTAACCAAACTAGAAGTTGCAGCAGATCCAAGCATGGGCGGTAAAAACTGATTGAACGTAACAAGTAGGTTCAAAATTGTGAATTATTTATCCACTGTGTGTATTCCCAGATGTGTGAATTTTAATTATTACATATGGAAACCCTACAAATAATTGAAATTCGTCAGTATATTTTAATGCATTTAAGAAGTAAAAAACTTTTTTAATGCACAAAAAATCTATTTTAATAATACGAATTCCTTTTTATTTTCTTTAAAAGAGCTGTTGAGCCTTTGATTTGAAATCTCGCAAGCATATAAATGAATTCTAAGAATATATTAAACATTCAATTTTGTATGACTATATGATGCATAAATTAATTCATATTCATGACAACGAAATATTCTGTAAAAAGAAATAGAATATAAGTTATGGATAAACTGCATATTAATGACTTGAATAATCTTTAGACTTTATAAAAAAATATATTAAAAGGTTATAAATTTAAACTAGATTATATTTTATTTACTTAATAAAACTACTTACTTTACAAAGTTTTGACATTTTTACTAACAGATAAACGAAATACTTTTTTAAAAATATTAAGTGGTGGGAAAATTTAAGTTTGGGTAAGAAGACTTTAAATAGCTACTTTTTAAAACAGTTTTTGAATTTATTTCAGAAAGTGAATTACAATTAGTTGTAAAAAATACTGCATTCTTCCATGCTGAATTACTTAATACTGTATCCAATAGTTTACTTCAAGAAAAGTTTGATTTTAAAATATAATAATAATTTAATAAATTAATTAAGCATAATTTATTATTTACAATAACTATAAATTAGAATAGGGTTTTGTATGCAAAATGTATTAATCATAGTTTCCTTGTTTTATATTTTAGCTAAAAAATTAAATAATATAGATTTACGAAAGTTATGAAACGTCTAACAATCAATTGGTTAAATGTTTTTAATTCTACATTGGTATACTGAAAACGTAATTGAAGTTCGAATAAATATGTATTTCAATGTAGTTTTGAATTTTAACTAGAATGAAGTGAGAAGTATTATAAATTGAAGCTAAAAATATTTACCATGCAATAATTAACTTCATAATAAAACCTACATTATCTCCCCGATTATTTTGCCTAAATTAAGTGTGGAACATAACAGAAATTCTGACTAAGTTACAATAATAAAACTTTCGTCATTAATCCCAACCATCTGTTCATGAAACTAAGACCAAAATTTAAAAAAATCTTAATCTTTAAATTTCCAAAGTATTTCCACAAAAACCATTTGAGTCTACTTTAAGTCACTTGTGGCACAAAAACTTCCCTTAAAAACTTGCTGATTACTGGAAGAATATTGATTCAGAAATAAAAGTTTCCTCTTTAATTAACTGGTGACTAAAATGCCGTAATCAGGTAAGCTGATATTCAAATCTTTCAGTAATTTACATGACAAAGGCCTTTCTTTTTAACTTTTAGTTACGGTTGGTTTAATCAAAGTTCTTGTTCAGTTGTAATTATGCAGGGCAAAGGAACAATTGGATTGGTTTGGGAAGAATAGAGGTCGAAATTCGCTTTTGGTTTTATTTTTCCAGCATTAAACTACATTTCCGAAGTTTCGATGAGGTGGGGAAACAGATTTATGGTTCTTTTTTGGTATTTGGTGAAAGTTTGGTAAAATTTTAGTACTTCAGAGACCTACTTTCCAGACTTCTTTCTTTGAGTTAACGCTATTGTATAGCGCTTGTCATTTAGCATTTCAAGGTCAAATATTTTTGCTTTAACAAAGCATTGAATATACAAAGAAGTGGTTGGTCAAAGATGATTTAGGTTATTAGAATGCACCTGGAAACGCGACGTATTGGCAAAAGAGAAATTGTACTTTAGCATTGAACTTTTTATGGAAAATAAGTACTTAATTTCATAAACCCTTGAGACTAAGGTTAAACCACCATACGAGTGTTATTGCTTCTTATACAAATAACACCTTTTCATAATTTAAATAGATAAAAAAAATGTTGTGAATAAAAAAAAATCTAACAAGAATTCATATTTGTTTAAGACGAAAGTTTTATCATTTTATTGTTTAAATAATAACCATGTTATTATGAATTTTATGCAATGCGATACATAATATCTTTATATTCCAATATTTTACATATAAAATGTATACGTTTTAGTACAGTTTTCAATTATTCATGTACAATAATTTGATTTCATTGTACATTGTAAAATCAGTAAAAAAATAAAGTTATAATTACTATCCTTTCACTGCAAAAACTGTTTTGATATGCAAAAAGAAACCGTTTATATAAAACAGATTATGTTCCTTAAATGCTTGCAAGCCCCTCCAGAGAGAGAATAAAGATTTAAAATTTATTAAGCTCCCCTCAGTCGAATGAAGCTACAATGAAATAATGAACTTCGTATGTAAAAAAAAAACGGAAGACAAAAAAAACTCGATCTCCGTAGCATGTAAAGAGAAGAAAAAGGAATTCTCTATCATTGCGAATAAAATTACAACGAAGCTTCCTGCAATGTTCGTATGTTTTTCTTATTTACTTATTTAACCACTTTCTTTTAATTCTTTAAATTGAAAACCAAGATTCCCCGGAGACTAGACCAAGCGTAAAGTAAGTTTCAGCTCCTATAGAGGTCGATGCTTCATAGGAGAAGGAACACCTGGTATACAAGATGGAATATATTTACATTTTAAAAGTTGCTTTAGTTTTATGGATTTCGAGTTTACGTTTAACAGTGTTTTCTACTTAATACGGAGTGTGTTTTTTCTGTTTTTTATGGCCTCTTAAATGTTTTTGGATTTCAAAATTTGTGTGTGATACGTGATTTCCACAAAGAGATGTTTTAATGTATGTATTTTAATAACTTTGAAGGAATTGCAAACATAGAAATCCTTTTAAAACTTTTTAATGTTCAGAATCCAGTGTTCGTAATTAATGCTTTAAAGGATGATGCTCTAATGAAAATATTGTAATAGGCAAACTATTTTTTTTTGTTTTTTTATGAACTACCAAATGTTTTCCCGAACTATCTAAGGCTCAGAATACAAAATATTTTATAAAAATAATATAATTACAATAAAATATACCGATAATGTTTAATACATGAATGCTAGGCATCCGACCTTGGTAATATTTATTTTTGATTAGATTTTCTACTAATTTTTTTAACGAACTGTTAAAATGCATGTGTTCGTCTTATATAATTTTGAGTGTTAAGCAAATTGGCTGCAGTGTAAACTTGTTTTCACAGCATGTTTTGTAAATATAAAGTTTTAACTGAAAATTTAATTTCTTTAAATTTTATGAAACTTTATTTCCATAGCGAATGGTAAGAACTGACTCGTCCATTATTAAAAGATTTAATTTTAACTTATTTACATTTTTAACAAGTGATGCTGGAAAAACTGACAGTAAAGTATCGGGTTTATACGTCAGTATCTCTCAGAGGAATAGATTAAATAATATTTTGCCAAGCAGAAAATTAACTTTAAACAATAAATTTTTGCACAAAAAAATAATTACAGCAATATTTATTCGGCATGTTTTACTGTGTTTCATAAAAAAAATCCTCTCCTTAGCAGCAAACAAAAATCATTCGCATAAAATTGCATATATAAATAAAATAAATTGAACAAACACGTCAAGCCCCCCCCCCCAATCTCTTCCTAATTTCCGACAGCATAATAACTCTAATGATTAAAGCTTGTCAAATATCCCAGCTGCATTAATTGAAAGTCAAATAAGTTAGCCACACTTGATCATCTCAGAGCTTGAACTTTGGATGCGAGACTAAGTTCGATTAATTAATACTTCATTATTCCTAAACAGAGTAAATGTTTTACACTGGGGGAAGATATGCAGCCCCCGTCACAATTTGAATAGAGTCCTATTCTGTATCAATTCTTGTTTACGTTCGGTACTAATAATAAATTGTAGTCTAATCATAATATGCTGACTTGAATAGAGTAATCATTATTAAGATAACAATTACCTATTGGAGGACTAATTACTATTTACATGTGTTTGCAGTTAAATATTCAATATGGCTATTGTATATCTGGTGTGTATTACTAATGTTAATATTTGTACTGCTACTTTTTGATTATATGTATTGAAAATTGACTTTATCACAAACTGCATTGCAAATATTTAATTATAACTTTTTCATTTCTTTTAAAGTTTTTACTATCGTTCTTTATTGTATTTAAGTTACCATAAATTTAGGTAAAAATAATAAATCAAGATTAAAGTAGCTTAATTGGATATTACTTATTTCACAACTTTATAGTGGGAGACTTTTTACTAGAGCAGGCGCATTTGAGTGTTATACATAACATGTATTTTCTTTTAATTCTATAACCCCTGGATAGACCAATTTCACTTTGTAGAAAACACTACGATTTAGAACAATTTGTGACCAATAATTCTAATAAACAAAACCTAACGAATGATTAAATTAAATATTTGTATCAAAAAACATTTTGAATTTTCATCTCCATTCAACAAACAAACCAAATGAGGTAAACGATATTTTTATATGAAATACAATGAAGCTGCTTGATTAAAAAAATACCCCAATTTCACTCTTCGATAAAAATTAGCCTTATAATGATTAATAATTAAAATTAATGTTCTGCGAAATTTTTTCGCATTACACTACTGGATTTTCTATCAAAGAATAAATAGATTAAATAACTTTTTCTGGACCTCTATTAATTTAGTTGAATAAAAAATTTCTTTAAATACTATCATATTCAATAAAATTACCCTTCGCATATTAGCCAAACCTATCTATTCTAAAAAAATTTATAATTATACTTTTCTTGCATTAAAATACCTGTTTGAAGAGAGAAAACTATCTTAATAAAATTATTTTAAGAACCTAGACTTGAGAAGTCGAAAATTATACAAGAATGTCAGGAATACAGACACTTTTCATCAGCAAAGAACACTGTTTCTTAGCATCTAACCCAATCAATGTTTTCGCGCGAACAAGAAATAGCAAAGATCCAAGCTACTAAAGTAGGCTTGACAAAAGTGCTACTAACATTCTGAACATTTGAAGGAACTAGTTGAAATTCTAGTTGCAAAACTCACTTTCTGCAAAGTGTAACTAAGTTATAGGGTCCGGCCTGTTTATTGGCGAATTCTGACGATTCTAAATTCAAACGGTCGCCAATGAAGAGACTGGATCCTTTATTTTAGTTTTACTTTAGAGAATGTGAATTGTATAACTAGACCCTTCAAATTTGGAGTCAAACTCTTTTTTTTTATCAAAAATCAGTTCGTTAATTCAATGCAAAATGTGATTATAGTACAGTAGACAAATATACAAAACCACATTATAATCAAAATTATAGTTTGTTTCAAAGATGTTTAGTCATTAGTTTTAACATTTTAGAAATTCTAAAACTCACTTTATAGTGTTTGAAGCAAAACAACTTCAACTCTATTAAAACATTTCAAACTGTAACTATTATTCTGATTTTGAATTAATTTGATTTTCAATGGTATCGGTAACAGTTACAGTATGGAAATTAGTTTATTTTATTTATTTCTTGTTTAAAGTCGGTTACAGTTTGACAAAGTATTTCATTTTAAATTTAATCTAGTCATCTTAAACTAGTATATTAACGTTAAATACTAGACAGTTCTGAACTTATTTAAAATGCACTGTAAAAATATCCTTCGAATTCACTCTCTGTGAACTCATCTTCTCTATTAAAACGCTATTATAGTAAGATGTTCATGTGAGTATGTATATCAAGAAAGCGCCACTTTGATGTAAAACAAATATTACAACACTGTGATGTAAAAAATAACCAAAAAATGTACTGTAATTTTACAGATATATTTCAGTGCTAGGGAGCCCAGTCGGTTAAGGCGTTCGCCTTGCATGCGGAAGGTCCCAAGTTCGGGTCCGGGCATCGCCAAAATAACTACCGACCTATTAACAGACCGTCCAGTTAAAATGTACGACGAATAATACCCCGTGTAGAGGGAGTGCACGTTAAAAATGCTTCAAAGTCCTAATGCTGCGTACGACGCCGCCCTTAATGCGGTTGCGTCGGGTGCCTACTATGGTGTCGGATCGTCACTTGACTGTGGTTCTAAATTATGACGCCCGTCGCCAATAGCCCTCTTGTACCTCTAGTGCGACAGTAATTCAAACTAATCTAACATAAATATTTTACAGTGTGGGTTTATCTTAATTTTATTTGTTTATATTGACTTGTTCATGATTTTTTTGTTTTTGCAATTTATTTATAATATTTTTTTAAGTATTATTTAAGGTTAGGTTAGTTTGAATTATCGTCGCACTAGAGCTACGCGAGGGCTATTGGCGACGGGCGTCGTATTTTAGAACCACAGTCAAGTGACGAGCCGACACCTGAGTAGGCACCCAACGCAACCGTTACGGGCGACATCGTACGCCGCATTAGGACTTTGAAGGATATTTAACGTGCACTCCCGCTGCACGGGGTATTATTCGTCGGACATTTTTGGCTGCACGGGCCGTTTATAGGTCGGCAGTTATTTTTTGGCGATGCTCGGACCCGAATTATTTAAGAACTATTTTAACTATTTAACACTAATTCCTCCAGAAATGTGAGTTGAAACTGTACCAAACCACTTCGGCGAGCTTTCAATCGTTGCAAAAATTGCCCTCTTCGTTCCTCTACGTGCGGTTGTCTAAGTGCGAGCGGGAGACAGCGAGTGATCGGAGTTCAATTTAAAGTATTTTATGTGACTTCCCTTGTGTTGCAAATGACTCTTTTTGTTGATTTGTATGCTCGCCAATACACGACTTTGTTGTAGAATTCATCTCTAGCTTTTCTTCTCAGAAAGTCTTATTGGATGATTCCTTTTCGATTCCTGTTGCGAAGCTAAAAAGTTTCTGTCTTCCACTGATCACTTTTGATTATCTTAGGATGTCTCTAACATGTTTTAGGCTTAAATTATTTACTAAGAATCGGGTGAGGATTAGAAGTAAGATATTTTAATATTATGTTGACTTTAAATTTTTAATAAATTTGCTTTGGTAGGATCGTAGGGTTTCATTAGATTTTTTTCAAAATTAAAATCGTGAATCCCGAATATGTTTTTACTGAAATTGATTATACAATTATTTACATTTTTATATTAATTAATTACAGATTTTTTTAACTTTTATATAGTTTCTTCATTAAGAAATCCAGATTGTGTATGAATAAATTATGTAAAGATAAACTGTCCTATTTTTATCTATAAAAATGTTTTTAGTGTTTATTAATAATTGAAGAATAAAAAACTTTCTTAAAAATAACAATCATGATTGCAACTTAAAATCTGATACATAAATTATTGAAACTTCATATACGGATCAAATAACAACGACCGATACACAATTTCAAATGGTGCTGGACAAGAGGGACTGGCTTTACCGTGTAACTCAGCTATATTCCATACATTTTAATGATTATTATTTTACAAATTGTCTATTATTTTATGCGTGATTCAGAAATTATATATTAGGTAGCTGATAAAACTTACCGTACACATGTTTCTCCAAACATATTTCTAAAGAAATTATCCAAACTGCAAAGATTTCGATATATATAGACTTGTGTCTGATTAATGTCTAGAAATTAACATTTAAATTAAGAAGGAGAGAGGGATTGGAAGTCGTCTATTATTGATGGCATCTCGTTTGCATACAGCTTTCCTTTATTGTTGCTTGCTCTGAAATTTAAATCAAGAGTGCGAGTATATTTTTCCATGGCTCCTTCGTGCACTGGCTATCTATCATACACGTAATGGCTTATGCTCCTACGGAGGATTCTTAATTTCTGAACTTGCTCCACCGTAAGAGGACTCCAAAAATTAAGAATAGGAAAATTTCGGTTCTTCGAAGTCTGGGGTAAGTTGGAGCATTAGTTATTTACATGATAAAGAGACTTTGGCGTTATTATTCTTGGTATTCTTAAAAATATTCTGGGGTTTAAAGAAGTATTTACACTTGGAGGAAAGGGGAATGCAAAAGTTTAGTCCTTTGGCCTCGCGAAAGTAGTGTAAAGATGGCCCTGAAATTTTGCATTTGTACTTCGTTCGAGAGCTGAGGGTTATTTAAAAAGACTGTTTAACTTGAGATATGCGGAAGGGAATGATACATTAACCAGTGGTTATCGAGTTGTTTATTTATGAGATGCGACAGCTTTAAAATAATTTTCATGTTACCTAAACCTGAAAATTTAAAATATTTCATCCGTGTTTTTAGGGTTCATCCGTCAATGATAATGTTTTAATTTTGTTATTGATATACACTAAAATATTCTGAGGTTTAAAGAATATTTTTATGTTTAAAAATGATTTTTCTCTCGCAAAATTCTGAAATGTTAAAATGTCCCGTTCATATGTTTAGTGTTTATCCTTCAGCTCCATTACTTTAAATGAGCTGTAACTGTTTATACATGTATATTAAAACATTGAATCATTAATATATTCAGTTTATGAATGTATATTCTGTCGTGTAATTCTATAGTTACGTACGTGAGAAAATCAATGATATGCATCCTACCCAGGTAACCTTCCCTCATAACGGCAAAACTGGTTAAATTCGCTGCATTTCTGTTTCATAACAAACTGTTGTAGCAAAAACGCTGTTATTACATAAAAAATTCGTTGCAGTTTGGGATTTAGTTGGTTGCACCCAAACATCCTCAACTTGTTTTGGTCAAATGGTTGTTGTTTAAAAGGAATCTATTGCAGGAAGCCTCGTGTCGTCGAGCTGAGCTGTCTCCGAAACGGGTAGGGCTGGGGAGCCCAGTCGGTTAGGCGCTCGCCTAAGCCAGGAAGCCTCGTGTCGTCGAGTTGAGCTGTCTCCAAAACGGGTAGGGCTGGGAGCCAGTCGGTTAGGCGCTCGCCTAGTATGCGAAAGGTCCCAGGAGCCCAGTCGGTTAGGCGCTCGCCTAGTATGCGAAAGGTCCCAGGATCGGGTCCGGGCATCGCCAAAATAACTGCCGACCTATAAACGGCCCGTGCAGCCAAAAATGTCCGACGAATAATAACCCTGTAGAGGGAGTGCACGTTAAAATACGCTCCAAAGTCCTAACGCTGCGTACGATGTCGCCTTTAACGGTTGCGTTGGGTGCCAACTCCGGTGTCGGCTCGTCACTTGTCTTTGGTTCTAAAATACGAAGCCCGTCGCCAATAGCCCTCGTGTAGCTCCAGTGCGACGATAATTCAAACTAAACTAAACCAAAACGGGTTCCGAGTTAATACGACATCCATGTTAGTAAAATAACTCGACACAATTACGCGGTACACTGGAATGGACGTGCTCTTTGCAGTCCTAAGTCATGAAGACTCGTAAAATGTCGATAGAAGAACATTTTTTGCATCAGGTTGATAAATAGCGTTGCTATTTCGTTGAAAAATGGTAAAGAATAACGATTTTGCAGTTATTTTAAAACGTCTCAAAATTGATTGCAAATTTGTATTCAAATAACGAGACTCATTTGGGACTTTATTAAGTTTCTTGATTATGTTTTCGCAACGAAACAACCGTTCTTTTCTGAAAAGTTTTAAACATGGCACTGTGCCACTTGATAAAAAGTTGCACAGACAGATCTATACAAAGTAGAAATACTATATATATTATATTTGTTAGTATGTATAAATATATATATATAAATATATAAATATAAATATATAGAATTTAAATAGTATAAGTCATAATATATAAATAAAATACGTCAAAACATATATATAAGTAAAACTTTTAAAAATTATATAGTATGGATAAAACTTTTACACTTTATCAGTAGTGTAAAATTATGAATTATTATAACAATAATTTTCTATAAAATCAAATCAAAAAATCCTAGAAAGAATCAAAAGAATATAAAAAATAAGATATGGAAAGAAACCAAAAATAGTGGGAAAGGCCATTTCATCAGGAGTAAAACCTTACGCCACTATTAAAACAATAACACTTTTCTGTATGGAATAGAATGAATAAAAAAAACATATTTGAAAAAAATAAACAAATGAAATGTTTTAATGAAATTTCTTGGGCATAAAAAGACCGATAGTATTTAACAAAACTATGCAAAATTAAAACATTGAAATATCACAATTTGAAGGTAAAATTTTAGAATATTTCGACTTTTGTTTAATATTACAAGAATACAATTATTTGATTTGTATTTGAATTACGACTATATTTTATAAAGTTACAAGAAAAAACAACTAATATTCTTACTTCAGATCCTCAAAAGAAAACATACCTATGTCCAAAGTTATTACACAAGTTTACTACCGCTTTTCTACTAAGAATCATAATTTCGAGTATATTTTTGTCATATTTGTTTTTGTTCTCACCATAAACTGACAGCAAATTATTGGCAATTTTTTTTGGCAGATAAGATATTTAATTAAAAACTCTAATATGGTAAGAATTATTACAATTCTTTAATATAAAATGTTAAACTACAAAAAATAGATAAATTGTGACCTCATAAGAAGTTTTGATGTTATCAGGTAAGTTAGAAAAAAGTTTGTAAGTGTGTAAATATTTGAAAAACGTTATCTTACACTTTTCTACATGAGGGAGTTTTATGCATGGATAGAATAATACATTGTTACTTTAAAATATCGGCGTAAAAAATAACAATAACTACGTAATCTTTTCCACATGCTCTTCTTTTGACGGGAAAATCATATTTCTTTAATTCAACTTTATAATTATATTCATTTTTGATATGTCCACCTTGTTCAGGGTATTACATTTTAGGATACTTTGGTTGTGAGTGAAGTGAATACCTCAGTTTAATCACAATAAATAAAAATATTAAATAATCATCAATTAATGGTAATTAAAAAGTATTGGTAATATTTATTATCAAGAATTGTAACTAATAATTATTTTTTGTAAGAATCAAGTTATTAGTTCATTATTAGTTTATCAAGAATTATAACTTTTAATTCTAAATGAAAATTAGCAATAAACGCCGTTAATTTTAGTTTATGATAAAAATAGTTAATTCTAATAGATAATTAATCAATTATTAATTTAAAAACAACTAATAATTTATTTTCACGTAAAAATATAAAAAATATTTAATATAATTAACTACAATACGACCCTCAAGGTAATATTTCTATAGATAAAAAGTGTTAGTTTAGATAAAACACTAAAAAAATTCCATCTAATTGCTTTTGGCCTAAAAATATAACTATTCTACTTTATAAACAAGAACATCCTTAACAGATGTTCCTGTAAAATAGATGTACAGTGTAGATAAGGAACAGTTAATTAAAAGTAGCACAAATTACACATTTTTTAACATAAAAAAATTAGTGGTGAATCACAGTATGTTTAAGGATTAAACTGTATCCCCACTGAGAATACGTCATTCGGAATTCATCTTGCGTAATCAATACGGATTTTTGGTGGCCAGAGGCTGTTCACTTTGCAAACTTTGTGCGAAAAATCTCCCAAAACTGATAAAATACACTTTTTATATAAATACTTTCAAGTAAAATTCTCATCATTTCAGTTATCTCGTCTCATTACAATTCAACACGTATAGGGAAAAAATAATATTCAAATAATCTTAAAAGTATTACATTTTTAAGTGAATATTGTTTATTAGAAATCAGAATTAAGAAAAGTTAGTGTGAAAAACTTAGTAAGTTAATGTGGCTGATAAGATGCCTTGCTCATTATTTTTTTTAATATGCTTCTTTTTTATTGTCTTGTCAAAACTAAACTAGCGTTTAGGAATTACTTACAGTACTTCACTCTAATAAAAATTGTCTTAGAAAGAATACATATTGTATATGGTTTTTAATGAGTTATACTGGAAAAAGTCATACGATAAAAAAAATATCTACTAAAACTGCTTCGACTCAGTCTTTAATGCAAGAAAAGATTTCAAATTAAAAATAAGAAATGATTCACATCTGTTTGCTTTATTTGTAATCGGAATTTATATTTAATAAACAGTTGCGAAGGTGCCCAAGTAAAAAAATCAGCAAAAAACCTTTAAAAAAACCTTAAGGAAAACTGAAGGTATTTCGGACTAAAAAAACCTGCGCTTTCCCTTAAAGAGAAAATGCAGGTAAAAAACCTGCATCTTCCCTGCACTTTTAGTCCGAAATACCTTCAGTTTTCCCTTAAGGTAAAAACCTGCACTTTCCCTTAAAGGGAAAATGCAGGTAAAAAACTATATTCCTGCACAATTTGTTCAAAATACCTCCCTTGAACTGAATTGTGTAGACGCATAAACAAGCAATTTTTTAACCAAAATGCATAATTAACTTTTATATTAACTCCCTAGGTAACTTTAAGTAAAGGAGAAAAAAATAACGTACTCATTTAAACAAACTTCAGATATCTTAAGCACAAATCATAAATAAACTATAATAAATTGATGAATTTGTGACAAATATTGACTAAATAAATTCAAAACGAATGTCTACAAATACCGAGTCAATTAAAAGCCTAGTTATGTGTGCAGATCCTAATGCCCCCCTCCTCTTGACTTCAACCCGCTGTAACCCCCAAAATTGTAGAAATGCCTTTTGGATGTATCCTCAAGAAATGAAGTTTCCATTATTTCATTATTTTTGGTCAAGTTTCCTCTACAAATTAATAATTAAAATGCTACTTTTCTCATTCAAAAGTACCCTAATTTGTAATAAATAAAACTAATCAATTAACACTATAAAATGAACTTTAAAAAAAATGATGTTGACCTAAAGCAAGCGTAGATTTTTTACGCATTTATTCAAATGCCTTATTTTTACTAAATTTTCAATACTTGTTGAAGAAAAATACAGTTAAATGCATTACATTTTATTTACAGGACTGCAACTCTTAACAGAGATATTACTAAAAATAAAGGGCCTGAAACCATTGTTAGTATGAAAATATCAGTCAAAATATTTAAAATTTGAAAAATGAAAGTGTTGAATTTATATATATTTCTACGGAAAAGAAATGACACCATTTAACGATTAGCTAAACATAATAAAATCTCAAATCATACAAAAAGGGTGGTGCCTACTCTTGAATTCAACACTCGAAAATAATATATACTTTAGGCAAAGATAAAAACAGACCTACCTTTCCCCCCCATAAAACTGATAAAGTGCACAGATTATAAATAAACATTTATTCAACAATTTTCAATCTTTTTTTATTTTATTTGTAACATGTATTGAGCTTTTGCCTCATGGCAGCTCTTACCATTGATACATTAATATTAGGCTTGAATTTGTCGATGGTATGATTATTTTTAAAAAAAGTCGCAATTTTGAAATTTTAGTTTCCACTTCTGCATTTCGCACATAACTCATTTTTCAATCAAATCAACATAAACATATAAATTTGACCAAAATGCAATCACAATGATCAGAGGAACATTATAGACTGTTAAAAAATATATTGGTTTCACATGATCGAAAAAAATTATATATTTTTCGATAATATTATATAATTATATAAATAAATTATATAATTTTCAATAAAAAAAATCTAGGTTTCAGATCTAAATTCTTTTAGTCTATATTTATCAATTACATAAGTATTGTTGACATACAAAAAAAATTCGTGCCATTTGGTTGAATAGAAATGAAAATATCATGCACGGAAGTACTAAAAATTGAATTGAGAAACGGGTAATCAAAGATAAAACTGTTTTTTCATTTACCTTTATTTTATACAGATCACCAGTGGTAACACATTATACTGTAAAATTGTAGATTGGTTTAACATTAAATATCAGTTGAATAATTGAATGTGATATGTATAATATGTATTATAAATATTTCCTCTAACCATGTTATACCTTCAGGCCTGGGCGGTAACGCGTTACTTGTAATAATTACTTTTTACAGTAATCTTATAGGTAATTTGTTACATTTGAGAACCCAGTAATTTTACAGGTAATTTGTTACATAATTTTCGAAAAAGTAATCTTTGTTACAGTAATGCGTTACTTTCATTAATTTTTATCATTAACACTCATTTTTTTACATACTCTTTGCTTAGAGGAGAAATATTGTTCCGACAAAAATAAAACATTCCCTACTTACTGATTGCAGTGATTATGAACACTCATCTAGCAGTGATGATGATTTTTTTTGAGAATGTAAAAACTAGGCATCCTTCCGCTGAAGCTGATTTAGAGTTGTCTACATTTTTCCAAAGTAACGACCATAGTATGACTGTATTCTGTACCCTACCTACATGTTCATAAAATTCATAAAATATAATAAGCCCTTATCAGCTAGTGCGGCTGTTGAAACGTTAGTTCTGGTGGTTTGTATCTCCACCCAACCGTAGCTGATGTGTAAGCGACTACAAGTTTGAGATGCAGCTGTTGTTCTACCACAACAAGTAGATTTTCTAATAACTGTATAATAAAGTTGATTAAAAAAATTCATTTATACTTTATTTTTCGAAACATTTGTAAATATGAAATTTTGTCGTAAAAAGTAATCTTAAAAGTAATTGTAATTTGTTACTTTTGGAAATTAGTAATTTTACAGGTAATTAGTTACTTTTTATGAAAAGTAATTTTGTAATTGTAACGAGTACATTTAAACAAGTAACGGCCCAGCCCTGTATACCTTCCTTTTACCTCACTATGATCACAAACCAAATCAATTTTTGAACAGCTTTATTACCACTAGATGTACTAGCAGATATTCCTGGATTCGACGCCACATTTCTCCTAATAGGATTCGACACACACTATATTGTCTCCCATTGTTAGGCCCGTTTGCCTTTACTAAATTTAAACCGTAGAATTTTCTTTTAACAGGACGTTTCCCGGAACGACTATTATCATCATCCATAAGCATCCAAATTCGAAACTTTAAAAAAAATCGAAAAATATTCAAAAAACAATCTGGAGAAATTTAAAAAGCGTGCAAGAAGCAGGGAGGAGAGAGGGGTAAGGAGAGGCCCCAGTACCTGCGCAGTAGCGCACAAAAGAAGCCAACGCCGCATTGCATCTTGGGATGCATAATGAGTTTCGGTTTTCAAGATCGGTAATGCAGACGAATGAGGTGAAAGCATGGAGTGTGAAAGATTGTCTTGGTTTAATAATTGGCGGATCCAGAAATTGGTTTTGGAGGATCTAAGACCTATTTTCAACCATTTTAATTAATGGGAGTTAACTAATTATCCATTTAAATTAATTAAAATATAATAATTATCCATTAAAATTAAAATCTATTTATAACACATATATTCATTGATGTGTGGGTTTTGCTCAAACACAACTGTAAAATAAAATGTTTTGTCTTAATTGCAAGGTACTATGCCTTATAATATTAACGAAGTGAAGCATTCAATGATATATTTCTAGATTTTCAAGGACTGTATATTCGACCATGCAACACCTAACTTTCACGATAGTTTTTAAAAATTCATTTAGAAAACGAATAAGCTCTCTAACTTTCAAATGAACTTAAATATGTGTTATAAAATAACCATTTAGTTATTAAAAAATCCATCTAAAATCACTTGCTCTGCCGTCTTGGATTATACATAAACAATAAATCAAAAAGTAAAATAGGAACTGAGTCACATTGAAATAGTGTGTTTAATGAAACCGAAATTAACATTTGCCTAGAAGACATTTGAAGACTTCTGTTTATATTGACGACACAATTAAAGAGAACACAACCAAGTTACCTCTGGCTCTAAGCACAAGAGTAATGTGTAAGAATATAACACATAGGTAGAATGTAAACATAATTACTATAAAATTAACAACAACAAAAAAAAACCTTCAAAATTCTAAGGAATAAGAACAAAACAATTCAGTACTTCACAAGTGATATAAAAGACAGAATAAATAGCTCTTATTGATTCTTTATTTAGTTGCTATTTAAATAGTTTGCTAACTAAATGCTTTAAATAAACTTACATTTGCCAATATTAAAAAAAAACCTCTTTATTTTGAGAGAAGAGATCAATTACCTTAAGAAATTCAAGGGTATAAGAGCTTTAAAATTATACATTAACAATAAATAATGAGCTAAAATGGGAACTTAAGTTACGAATTTTTAAGCCCAAAAATAATGACATAAATTATACACAATTATTAATACAACAAAATAATTTTAATACACAAATTTATGTTAAAGTTCATTTATAGTCCTTTAAACATTAAGGAGGTTTGATCACTCGCCCTGTGCGAGATGTGGGAACAGGTAATGGCACAACATTTGGCTTTAAATAAACACGTAACGTGGAACATCTATCAAAATCTGATTCTTCAAAATGCTCTGAACAAAGTACACTGTGTTTTGAAGGATTCCAACTGTCCCATTTGACAGCTTTTATCCATTCTTTTCTTAAAATTTCCTCTTATGGAAACCTAATATTTGGTAACAAGAAAAGTTTTAGAAAACAGAAAAAAACACTATACAGCTGTTCCTAATTTTTAACAACAAATGAATTGCTAAATGTAAACAGGGGCCAAGTCCATTGGCGAATCTTCTACTATCCTTCTTATTTTAACATTTTAGTGAAAGTAGTACCTTTTTACATTTAGCGATTCAATGTAATTAAAATAAGTAACTCAAAATGAAACTTAACTTAAATGAATTAAATAAACTAAACCACATGCAATAAATCCATAATCAAGTTCAGGTACGATCTAGTAGCAAAATATGGATTTTGCAAACTATAAAGCAAAGTTTAATTTTAATAAAGATATTTTTTTTCCTGTAAAATGTAATTCCAGAAATTTTCTTTGAAAAGTTAGTTAAGCATCCAAAGTCTACACAGGATATTTAAGCAAAATATTTGTTTATAAAACATTGAAAATGAAACTTCATATTACTTTTTCTCCATCTAACAAGTACACCAGACAACACCTGCACAGAGAGCAGACAGTTTTTCTATAAGAGATGCAACCCACAATGCACTGGGTTTTGTTATGCGCAGAACTCGGAAAATTCTGACGGCAATACTTCAATTCGTTAATATTATGGGGCCTCTCCTTACCCCTCTCTCCTCCCCACTGATCTGAAGTTTGAAATGGATCACTCTTCCCCATACCCCGCTCTGACGCTCCGCTTTGGAGTTGACCTTGTTTTTAGAAGTGCCAGATTGGCGCGGTTTATCGCTTTATATTTCGATTTAAGTTACAAAGTGTTGATATATATTTTTCTTCTTAAGGGGACGTACATAAATTGCGTCAATCTTAGATGCGGGAGGGAGGGGTATGCGCTGATGTGATGGATCGTGACATGGAGGGGGTAGGGGAAATCGCTTGCCTGACGTAACGATTCGAACCGATATATATAGAAAAAAAATTACAATATTTACCAAGATCATATACCTAATAAAGGTTTGAAGTTTTGGTAGTTTTTATTAATATTCATTCATGTGATATATTTTAATTAAATATAATTCCTCTATTTCAAGTTTTATAATAAATTACACCAATTTAATTATGTGATGATATTTAATCTATTAGCGCCGATTGGTAAAAAAATTACCGTGCGAAAATGAGCTTTATGCTAAAGGTTATCTAATAAATAAGACAAAAGAGACCCGATCAATTTATGAAGAGCAAATTAAGTTACCCCCCAAAAAATGAAAAAATTTAAATTAGAATTTAAACTTAGAAATGAAGGTTCAAATGGTATTCACACAGTCATCGTAAATGGGTTAAGTATTAATTAAAACCATATTTAATTAATTTAAATTATACATAATAAATTCTAAGTAATTTGTTATGCATAAATATTTAATTATTTCAATTTATTATACAAAATAAATCTTTAAACAAATTTTTTATAATTAAAAAGAAAATCATCCCAAAATTAAAAAAAAACTAATTTCCTTTTGTAAAAAAAGTTACACAAAGATATAAAGTAATGTATTAAATTATTTTCGCATTTTTTAATAACAGTCAATTATGTAGAAAACAATATGTCATTATTGCAATACATTTAAATTCCCCCGAAAGTATTAAAAAAATCATTATTTCTAATTTTAATGCATGCCTTTTTTATTTTTATACTATGTTTTTTTTTAAATTATTAATTGTAGCTTATTTCAAATGTTAAATACCACAGTTCGTCAGTTCCTCCATATCATAACAAAAAAAATCATTAAACATATACTTTAAATATAAAGCATTCAATCATATTTGTCATCAAAACAAAGATTTATCTCTGATTAATAAAATTTTTAAGAAAATAATAATTCCCTAAATAAGACATGCACACAAGCACCATAGCGCAAAATCAAAAAAGACGCTGACGCACGTCAAAAGTCTTATTTGCGGTCAACCCCTCAACCGACGGCGTCTTTGGGGGAAGACCGAAACGAGAAATTCGCCAAATTTGGCGAAAAGTAGAGCCGCAATTGGTGGTAAAAAAAACACATTTTAACATAGATAAGAACCCAGAAATATTTTTTCCTACGATCTACAACATAAGTATGATTGTTCAAACGTTACAGCAGATCTCTAAACAAAAAACTCAATGCGCAGTAATTTTTTTTAAATGACAAATTTCCCATAGAGTCTCATTTTAAAACGAAAATTTGGGGAACACCTGGGAGAAAGAGATGCCTTCAAACTCTCCGTAGTGGGGAGAGCTTTCCGCGATCCATTAACCCTAGAGATCAGTGCTCCTCCCTGGCAAGAAGTTGACGAAATAAACAAGGTACAAAAATCGAGTTGAGAAACAGCTTGCTTCTCCCGAAGGCAACAAAAATCAAGCATACTAAAGGCTCTAAAAATAGCAAAAACCTAGTTTGGTTTCTTTTTTAGTAGACGACTTTGGGAAGCGCGCATGACTACCGGTCAAATATCGCCATAGAGTTTAACGTTTTGATCAATATTTCAAAAACTAGTTGGAATTTTGTCTTGTATGATACCTTAAATTGAGCAGAAATGTTTGGGCTTTATTTTAAATGCATTTTAAAAAAATTATTTTAAAGGTCCTAACACCCCTTAAATTACCAAGAGTTCATGAAATAGAGCTATTAAAGCTCTACAATTATTACCATAGAAATATCAAGAACCACTGGAGAATATTCTTTAAATATTTATCAAATTACCTGTAGATTATCATCAAACTATCAATGATAAATGTATAGTTTGTTTTGTTTTTATTACAATGTTAAAACAGCTAAATATAAATAAATGATATTATTGATGTAACAAATAGCGATTTGACCAAAAATACCGGATTCCGACCAAATGTTTTAGGCCGAATACTTTTTTTAAAGAAGTTTGACTTTTGATTGTAACTAAAATAATTTTCAAATATTTAAAATGAAATAATAAGGATTAACAAAATTGCTTTTTTTCTTTGTACATTTAATTTTTTTAACAAAATTGACTTGCTGAAATAAACCTGTATAAAACCTTTAAAAAAACCTTCGTAATCCCTGCATGAAAAGCAATTTTTGTTCCTTCAAAATACCTTCGATGATTTAACTAAGATCTGCTAAGTCACTGAAGGTAATTTGCAAGCTGTGAGATTACTGAAATAAACCTTTATAAAACCTTTAAAAAAACCATCGTAATTCCTGGATAAAAAGTAGTTTTCGTTTTCCTTTAAAATACCTTCGATGATTTAACTAAGATCTGCTAGGTCACTGAAGGTAATTTGCAGGCTGTAAGATTGCTGAAATAAACCTGCATAAAACTTTAAAAAAAACCTGTAATATTTCCTTAAGGAAACCTGCAGTTTTCAGTTTCCTTCAAAATACCTGTAGAAACCTTCAAAAAACCTTCAAAATCAAATACTTTTTGAAGGTTTCTTGCTGATTTTTTTACCTGGGTGTTTTAGTCATTTTATATGATTTTTATCTTCCGTTGTGAACTTAGTCCAGAATATATCAAAATATTTTGCCTCTTAATACATTTTTTATTATTTTTTTAAAAAAAGATTAGAGTTTTCAGCATTTAATACTATTAAAAAAAAAATTTAGCAAATATTTTTTCAGTAAATAATGCCTCTTTATTCCTTTGCTAATAAATCTTTATGAAAGCTAATAATGTGTTACCTGATATATAATTTTTACTAATATTTGAAAAATTCCATTTATCTAAAAGCGTTTTTAAATTAATTGTACAACATAAAAGTATGCGGCACAATTTATATGCCCTTTCTTTATCAAGTTATACATTATACTAGAAATACAGTATGCAGTTATACTTTATTATATCCAACACCAAGTACGATCTGCATTCCCTTAACAAACTTGAAAATGTAATACTTCGGGAAACCGTACACCAGAGTTAAAATAATACAGTTGTTAATCTTTGCTCCGGGTTACACAAGCAAATCTCTATCGTTCCAAAATTAAATCAACCTAACGAATATTTAAAGCAGCCATCCACTTTCCACCCTATGATCTATGGCCGAAATCATAAAACACCCTCTTATACCTTTCCTTGACTTAGCCCATCGTGATTTTCTTAGCATCTTCTCTCTCAACAAAGTGGTTCCGAATTAAGCGCTTATCGATCGATTTGAATATGATGGCCATGGCAGAGGGGGTCTTGAGGGATTTCATTACCATAAATCTCATTAAGTTCCAGCGATGGAAGCTGAACTTCAGAAAGGTGCTTTGTTTGCCCTTATTAATATACCTTGCTTAAAGCAGCAGGCCCAACTTTCTCGCCGGCCGGGATGGCGTACCCTGGGTTTATACTAGAGTTGGTTAAGATTGACACACCATCTGAAGGGGTTATGCTAGATAAGCAGGGCATTCAACTTTTGGCAGCCAGCAATACAACAGCAAAAAATCTTTTCCGTTATACTATTTTCTTTGTTTTGAAATGCCCGGCAAAATTTAGCATTTTATTCAAGGTTTGAGTTTATACTAGAGGTGGTTAAGATAGACACGTTATGCTAGATAAAAAGAGCATTCAACTTTTGGCAGCAAATACGGCAATTCAACGTCAAAAATCTTTTCCGTTATGCAATGTTCTTCGTTTTGAAATCCTGTTCATAAAGTTCAAATCTTTGAAAAATTTGACGTTTTTCTTTCTCTTGAAAAATAAAAATTTTGTGACTTTAGCAGTATCCGTACCCACTGATTCAAATGCCATGGGAAAAAAGGCTGAAGTACTTAAATGTAGAAAATACATTGAAATGCTCCGATATTTATGTATATTCTGAAAATAAGCACATTTTTGAAAAAGAGGCAAACATTCAAATTAACACAAAAATCTATACTTCAATGAATTATAAATTAAAAGTACAACGAGAAATCTAGTCAGACTTACAATGATGATCCCACCGAACCTGAAATATTAACGTTTTATTCAAAGTGACACAACAGAAAACTAGCGCCAAACCTTTGCTAACATGCATGAAATGATTAATGCCAATATTTTCTAGATCATATGGAGTACTCGCAAAGAGACATATCAATTCCACTAAATGATCCAAAGGGATCATTTACAAACTTAGACTTTTCGTACAGTTTCAGATTCTTTTCAAATGTGTTTTTAGCAGTTTTTACTGAATGAGTATATTTTTTTTTATTCTTAGTCACATTTATGTTTCAATATAACTATATGGGAGTAAATGCATGTATCAAATATGGTAGTTCGAATCCCGGTAAGGCATGGATGTTTGTGTTTGTAAATAAATGTTATTTGTCTATGTGTTTGTGTCGTCTCTTTCTTTGTGTGTCTCTTGTGCCTGTGTCATTTCTGGGGTTGAGTACAATAGACCTGAGGTCGCAGTGCTCGGCGAACTTGCCCCCCACCAAGAAAGTCATAAGTCATCAACTATGGTAGGGAACCGTCTATATAGGGGGCCGACTTCATATTAAAAAATGTTACCAACCTAAAAAATTTCAATATGAACACCCTTTTTGAGGTCATATTTCAAATTTTTAGTTGATCAAAGACATTTTTAAGCATTATTAGTTGATAGAGAAGTGCAAAGTTTAGAGGCCGTTATGTTAAATAAGTTGCGCATAAAAAAAACTATCACATGCACTAAATGATTAGGATAATGAAACGAATATTTTTTACTAAGCACCAATTATAATATACCAAACAAAATGCGTACACTTTTGGGGTGTTAAATAATTTTTTATATGGTAAATATATGAATAGAAAACCTCTTAATTTGCTTACAGGAAGAATTCAGGAGAAGGAGCTTAAGGAGAAAATCCCAATATTTAAAAATTTTCATCCATAATTTTTTGAGTAAATCACAGATAAAGTTTTAATTACACTTAAGGGGCTATATATAAGATTACATGTGTTGATAAATAAACACGGCCTTATAATAGTTCCCGCCACCCTTATTTGTTACACTTTAGGGATGGAACCGGTATTTGAAAAACCGGTTTTTCTGAAAATCTGCCATCCCTAACTAATTTGGTTGGCGGCGAGTATAAAAAGGAAACATCAAAACAACGACCTTGAAAATTCGATAGTATCACATAATAGGGGGGCCGGGTAGCCTAGTGGTTAAGATCGCTGACCAAAATGCTAACACTCTGCACACTGTACCGGGTGCCGGTTCGATTCCCGCCTTCGCCCTGGGTGTAACTTCTCTCTCTATGTCCGTAAAAATTCTGAATGTGTCTGTCTTACTTGACGAAGGTTTATAAGCGAGTCTCTGATCAAGCACACAAGCCGGAAATGCATGGTAAGGTTGCCTTTAAGGTTGATTCATGATATTGGGATTTGGCTTCGGGTTAACTAACGTCGCTCTATAGCTACACGAAAGCTATTAAATATTGATGTATGATATTTACGATTGTCGTTGTGTCTAAAAAGCTCTGACGAAAAACATAAGTTTTAAATATGTATTTGGAATAAGTTACGTCCTCCAAAGAATTTATCGGAGATTTTTAGCAAACTATAAGTTGTTCATTATAAACTATAAATTATTTATTGATAAATGGTAATCACTTTCATAAGCATCAATAGGATTGACACGTTTAAATTTGATTTCTATTTAATAGTGGGTCTTCAAATTTTTCAAAAGTATCTTTAGAAAATACTCTAAATTTTGTTTTAGGTTATTTTTCTTTGAAAATCACTATTTACCCTTCCATTTAATATATTTTACTTGTAAATAATATTTTAATTTTATGTTCAAAAAATATTTGTTCATCTCCCAACGCTTTAATCCACTTTTTTTTTTAATTGGAAGTGAAATACTTTTTAAAAGAAATCTACTGAGCAACTTTTAGGAAATTGAGTAGAAGTTTTTACGTAATTAAACATTCATATTGTTTTTTTTTTGTATTTACATTAAATTTTTGCATGACATCAAACCTGTGTGACAGACTTAAGTATTTGAGCCCGTTGCACAACGTATGTCACTCCAGATGATAATTTTTTCGTTAAAAGTATCGCCAAGCAACCAAAGTCAAAAAATGAGAGAAATGCTTTCTCATTTATTGTCTCGTGCGAAAGTCAGCTTGCTATATAGCTATATAATTGGTCCTTTTTGGCTATCTAAATATTCTTGCCAAATATGTTCCCAATGTGGGAAACATTAATTTTTAAAAACTTAAAATTTATACTCGGAAATGGTGTCAATGGTATTCACAAAGTAGTCGTTAATGGGTTAACTTGGGTTAAAGGGGGAAATAACAAAGGCGTTACCTAAATAAGACTAAATTGTACATATATAATTGAATACATTTAACTCTTTTTTTACTCTTTTCAAGGAACTGGTGTTTATGCATCATATCTTATATATTTTTATGTATCATATCTTATATATTTATACTAGCAATTAAAGTAAGGAAAGTGCTATTTATATAAGGTCAAATAAAAAGTGAAAAATAAAATCGAAAATAATTAAAACAAACAACTTCTTATTCATTTTTATAACCTTTAATATTCATAAATATAAAACTTCTGTATCAGATCACACAGAAAAGTATTCAGTGGAAAGCTTATTCATCACTTAATGTCCTACCATCACATCCCGTAGTACCAATGATATTTAATCCCCTCTCTTACAAAGACAGGCATTGAATACCAATTGAAATAATTACGATATTTTAGAAAATTGCATCGAGAAAGCAATCATCCTCTGTCAGGTCTGAGCCAGTTAAAGAATTGAGCAATATGTTATGAAATCGACAAATTTTCTGCCTCTCTCTCTCGAATGTAATCAAGTGGAATTATCAAATGAGTTTTATTTAATTAAAAATAATTGTAAATCAGAGAATGGTATGTGCTGTTATGCGAGTTTTGTAATTAGAGGGATAAAGAATAAAGTGTTAATTTAATAAGTCAAAACAGACTGCTTGTGGTGGGATCTAAAGCAATGTTAAGTCAAGTAAAGAATTACCGAAGGTTAAGTTTATATGTCAATTATATTAGATAAATTTAATAAATTTAATAAATTAAATAAATTTAACCTAACTTCCTTTTATTGAAAATTAATATCAGAAAATGCTTTCATTAAAATCTTAGGCTTATTTCAATAAGATAAACACTTTAATCTAACTTTTTTTTTTGAAATTTTAGTGCAAATTTAAATAATAGTATTTAGCTATTTATGTGCATAAAAATAGTGTTGCTTTGCATAATAGTGTGTAAACATCGAGTAAATTAACTTTTTCCTTTTGTAGGATTTACACAACAATCGTAGGGATTTGCTTATTGTTCTATAAATATTTAATAAATTTTTTGATTCTCGAAATTTGTTACAATATTGACATACATTGTAATTAAATGTAACATATTGTTACAAAATTAACATAATTGTTATTGTGAAAAAATCTAAATTCGTGAGTTATGATTCCCTATATTTTTCGATCAATATAACTTAAAAAAGAATTTTTTTTAAATAAAATATCAGTTATGTTTACGCCTCTGATCTCCATGTGCATCTTTTCCCAATTCAACAGTTTCAGTAAAAAAAAAAACTAAAAAAAAAAAAAAAAACTTATGCTCATTCAGATGAACTGAGACATGAAAAAAACTTAATAAAAGAAAAAGTTGCGAGTATTTGAGATTCCGATTATGAAAATAAGATCCTCTTTATTAGAAACAATCAAACTTTTTCTATCTTTTCTCCTTAAATAATAATGTTATTAAGAAAAAGCATGAAATACTCATTATATTTCAAGAATGCAAGCAAAATTTGCTCATGAGTAAAATTACCCATTAAATCGATGCCGTTAGTTGTCAATCCAAACTTATTTCTCTCACGAACTGCAGTTTTAGGCCTGTAACATTTTCGAATAATAGTTATTGCTGGTTTTTGTTTTGATTCGATAAGAGTTATTTTATAATAATGTATTAATAATTTCCTGTTAATAAATTGTTAAGAAAATTAGCTTAGGTAATTAAATAAGCGTTTACGGTGTTTTCTTTGAACGCATTTTAAATATTTGCCAATTGCAAATATTCTAGAACAAAAGTTGAATCTATTTTTTTCTGTTTAAGTATTTTGTTATACTAATTAAAAATTCAACGACATCCTACATAAAAACCTGTCGTTTTTATTACTTACTGAAATAATAAATATTGTGGTGCTTTTGTGAATTAGTAGAATTACATGTAACACATATTTAGTTGCATGGTACTAAACTTCCTGACCTATGTAAATGCCAATGTAATATATTTCGTATGTATTTCTGTTTAAATTTTCTTCTATGAATGTCTTTAAATGTGTTATTACACAAGGGGTTTTATATTAAGCTTTTTTTAATTAAATCTAATTTAATTATCATGCCAAATAAATCAATTAAGTTTTTAATTCCTGAATTTCTATTTGCCGATTTGTTAATTAAAAATTAAACCATCTAAACTAAAAGTTTACAACTCAATTCAGTAATTTTCTTCGGATTCAGTCTTAAACAATATTCCCAAGACTACTTTTGAATCACCAATATAATTCTGAAATTACTTAAATTAAGCTATTTTCATGTTTTAAAATGATTATTCAACTAATTATAAATGCTTCATTTAAATTAACATGATAAATTTAAACTCCCAAAATGATTATATCGATCAATTTACCTCCAACATAAGTTCTAATTTACAACTGATATTAAATAGTCAGTTTCTTAAAACTGGTAACTTTGTCTTTTCTAAACTAACTGGTTTAAATGGATTTATTTAATGGCCTTCTAGACTGCCGATCTCAAGATTTTTAAAGAGTTACCTAAAGTAGTTTAAACGGTCCCATTTTTTAACCACATTTACGAAACAAAACCTTTACTTGAGCTCGCACAACATTCCACTATAAACTGACATCAGTTAGCAAAAGTATCTAAATCAGGCTAACTTCCTTCACACGTCATTTCGTCCAATTGAATTTACCATTTTCAAAAGTCGCCAATGAAAGTACCGGATCCTATAACTTAGTGTCTTAAAGCTACCATCCTATGCATCATATGAAGGTGTAGTTGCAACACTCACATTCTCCAAAGCATAACTAAGATATAGGAGCCGGCCTCTACATTAGCGATTTTGTCCAATTGTATTTTCCATTATTAAAAATCGCCAGTGAACGGACTAGACCCTATATATTAGTTATATTATAGGGAATGTGAGTTTTGTAACTATATATTTTATGTATTACAAACTAAGTTGTTTCGTTAGTCATTAAAATAAATTATTACTTTTCATATATAAATAAAAGGTTAACCTTTTACTCAATTGGCTTGTTTCAGGTGACGTATTTTCTGTCAGCTTTCATTCCTGCCTTTTTTGTAATCGGTGATCCGATTGGTGCCTTGTTCCCACGTACATTGATTTATCAATCGAGGCTTGAGAGAGAATTTACTGTCATTCAACATTTCGGTTGCCCCACCAGACCTGAATAGTCATAAAACAGCATTGACTATTTGTACTGCTTGAGAGATTTCTTGTTAACTTCATTACGTTTCCATAGTGAGAAGTTGTGTCTAAAGTCTTATAGTTGAAATAACATAGAATCAACCAAACTAAAAAATCCAGTTTTAGTTTGAATTTGGTTGTAAGCTTCGAATGGCGAATGAGTGATTATTTTCCTATAAGACCAATATGAAATAAATTATGAGAAATTTTACGAATTCTCAAAAAACTTTACTACAAAAAGCTGCTCCTCTGTCCACATAAAAACAGATGTAAAACATTATGATATTTTTACCACCCTAAAATGTTGCATTCGTACCTTCCCCGTTCGAAAATATAAACGACTCCAAGTTAGGGCTATTAGTTTACGTGACATGTCAATTCGATTTCGCTACAAAGGGGACACCACTTTCTTCTTAGGTGGATAATTTATCTTATGTTCCCCCCTCTAGACGGAGTTTATAACGATTCTCTTTTTGATACGCATTAGATGCCATATCTCCTTTCGGCATTGCTCCCATTGCTTTTAGCAGTATCCTCGGTAATGGTCTGTAATCTTCCTCTAAAAAGAAAATGGACACAAATATAAAGTTTTTTTTTAACCTAAAAGGTTTTGTTTAAAATGTAAAAATGTATTTTTTAAGAAGTAGAGTTTTAAGTTGTTAACGGGGTTGTTCTTGTAAGGTATAAAATGTTTGAAAATTATTTCCTTTAAATTGAAATTGCCGTAGATTTTTTTCCTGAAAGGTGTTTAAAATTCTGTATAATGTAAAAATGTATTTTTAAGAAGTAGAGTATTTAAGTTGTTATCGTTGTTCTTGTAAAGGTATGAAATGCTTGAAATGTGTTTCCTTTTAATTAAAATTGCCATGGATAATTTTTGGATAGTTGGGATGTTAATCTTACAGGTATGCAAATGAAAACAAAATTAAACTTCCACTGTTAAAAAAAAAATTTACTTAGTTACATCATAATAATGGAATATGAATGAATGTTTAGGAGGGCGTAGGGGCAGTTAAGAAGAAAGCAACTCCATTTGTTGAAGATCAATTTAATTTAGTAAAGCTGGCAATGAATTACATCCTCTCGTTACCCTCACACCGCTCCTAATAACAAAATGGCGGTTTGGGCCGAGAAACGATAGGTAGCCACTAGAGGGCGCTGGTTTACAAGCATGTATATGACATGAATAAACATAATTTTGGAGAATGAATTAATACTAATAAATAAACATAATTTTAACTACACTATACCAATTAGTATTATTTTTCTTATACTTGAAACCCATTTTTTTTTTGCAAAAACCCCATAAGTATAGTAGCAACTTTAAAATTAATTTTAACTATACAATGCTTTTTTTTAATACTCTTTTGTTGTAATAATGCATCCCGATGAAAAGATTGTTGCTAAAATTCGTTGTTCAGTAATTTCGATGTAAGGTTGCTGTTAAAACAGATTTTTTTTTCAAAATTTCTCGAAAACTATGATTTGGGAACTTATGGGGTTTCTGGAAAAAATGATTCAATTGAGATGATTAACTAGCAAACATTCCAAATATCTCACCTACATTGTGTGTACATAATAGCTAGCTATAGTTAATAACCATCCAACCAATCAAACATGTAACCGAGAGATGAATGATGTTCAAATGGGGTAACTAAATTGCCGCCTAATTTTGTTATATAATGTAGCATCACTTAGTAGTAATCTAATATTAACGTATATAGAGTTTCATGTGCTGTAATGCATTTTAACTAGTTTAAGTTGCGTTAACTATGATTTAATTTCGTTAATATTACGATACTAAATTGAATTTTACGTTTGCTATAGATTTTATAATATACATTTGTTATAATTATTCAATTTGTTATGTAAATATACATTAAATTAATGTTGTTATATAAATTTTAAATAGGTACGACAATTCTTTCTAGTGGAAAGCTTGTGACTCAACAATCTTATTAGTGTCCAAATATGACAAGTTAGCAAATTGTAAATAGTTTTTGAAAACTTTTTGATTGAATTATATTTTTAATTGATTTTAAAAAGTTTTAAATTGGAAATTTCTCAGTTGCATATATAAACACACATATATGAAAAAGTGTATTTTTTTTTACTGTTACGACACAGAAAAAAATAAATGCACAGTTTTTTTTTTAATTCACTAGATAAATTCCAAAGGAATCTAAAGCAACATCGCAATATCCTTATTTAAAGATATCTTTTAGTCAATGGTATCATTAGATAGTTTAAAATAATCTACAGTGTTCTATGAAGAGCTCCACCTATCATTTGATCAAAACACAGGAAAATATTAAAAAGGATATCTGAATCATTTGCTTTAGTCATCCGGGTATTTCCGGAGTAATTCCTGATCCGGGACAATCCGGGACATTTCTTTTAATTAAAAAAAAACTTTCCACCAATATTAGGTTTTGACAATATGGAGATTTTCTTCAACCAGTGCTCCCTTTTATAATTTCCCTTCTAACCGACCGATTTCAATTCATATTTTTTCAAAAATATGACATATCAGGGCGCTATCTTTTATACGCTATCTGCACTTCAGGATAGACATCCATATATCAGTCTGTCCGAGGTCTATTTAGTGTATTTCAATTTTTCGGGGTGGGTGGGGAGGTCTAACTGGCTGGTTTTAAAAATTTTCTTCATTGTGTCTGTACATCTAGATTCTAGACGGACGTTTGTCTACCCTGATAAAGTTCTATTCATAATTTTTTTAAACTAATTTCTCTTGCACTTGGTGTCGCCATCTATAAAAGTATTATAAAACTAATAATTTAGGTCAAGTCCAGTATGTTGAGTATAAAATTGATTTTTGATACAAAAAATTACGCATTTAAGTTTATTTCAAAAATTATATTATTTTAGTAACTCACTAACTAATTATTGGACCTTTAGGAATGACCAGAATTACCAAATTATTGGACTTATTAGTACTGATTTTAAAAAAGACTAATTATTAAACGCAGCCTTGGACTAATTGTTTTTATGATGATATAAATCCGGCTGACTACAAATAATTTTAGATAAAAAAATAGTCATGGAAATTATGGGGTTTTTTTGTTTCACTTCATCCATTGAACTACAATTTTGCCTACGAAGTATTTATTTCTTTTTTTTATTTAATATCGGCACATGTGTATTACCATGTAATGTCGTCATTCAAATAAAGTGACTGTGCAAAATTATTCATATAAAAATCAACAGTAGTTAGGTTAGTTTTGTGTGCCCAACAATATATTAACAATAGAATCAGTGCATAAAATATGTATCCTTTAACATGTTCCTTTATACATCACTAAGTATTTTAGTTTAACTAAATTTTTAAAAAAAATAAAAAATCTTTGGGTTCTTTTAAAAAAAACCAAGCTGGTAAATAATAATTAAATTACATGATTTACTGAAATGCCCTCAAAACACTTTTTAACAGTAAAAAGTTACATATAAAAAGATTATAGCCATTAAATAGATATAACCTGCATTTTTTTCAACCTCACCTTTTGAGAATCAAAAATTAAGAAACATGTGTAGCTAAATGTCAAAAAATCCTCAACAATTTATTCCCATTCACTAATGAAAAAAGTTAAAGGTATAGATGGAAACCCCGAAAGATATTATTATTTTTTTAATAAAGGTATAATTTATTAAAAATAAATGAAATTATAGATTTAAGGCTTCAGCACTTTTATTTTAGAAACTATTTTACTTTTATAAAATGAATGTTAGATGGCGCCACCAAAAATAGTTGTTATGATCTTTCCTTTTATATCGTGACGAGATATATAGATCTCGCCACGTTTATAATAAGTTTTAATAGTGTAAAAAAATATAATCGCGTAGCTATTTATAATAGTTTTTTTTATATTCTTATTTTATGAAGAAGTAAATTAAAAACACCATCCACACATCAGAAAATTATCTATAAGGGAATATGGTTATTTAAACCTTCGAAAGGTTTGAATATGTAAAAGATCTTCTTTAAATATCGCTTTGTTTTAGGACGAGAAATTGATAGTAGTTTTAGTGTTTAGTTGTTTTTTTCATTTCAACAATATCTTTAACTTACTTGCTGTCATTTTGGATGTAAAATAAACATGAACGATTGATGTTTATATTTTAGATATACATACTGCTGTTGGTGAAATTTTTTTTGTGATTAATATGTTTTTTCATGGTCATGTTGTATATTTGGAGATGTGCTTTGAACGGTTTAAAAACGTTTTGTTTACTTTACGGACTTGAATCATTTTTTAAAAAATCACGTTTAGAGTTTACAACCGTTTTCTCTAAGACTTTTCTCAATGACGCACTTTGTTGACGTATATCAACAACAAGATTGCTTCTTTTGGCTTGAAGAAGGCGAGTTGCTTTAACTCCTCACTTATAACTTAAAGGTTGCATTTTCGAGTTACGCCTAACGCACAACCCTATGCAAAGGTACGATTATTTACCAGGACGAAAATGTATTTCAACGGAAATTTACAGTATTTGATACAGAATAGTTCCGGTTATCTTTATTTATTTGTAAATGATATCTACGATTATTTTCTGAAATTTAATTGCCTGTTAAAAACAGTAAACTTGACAGATATTTTTTTTGCTGTGTACTTATTTGGTTAAAAAAAGAGTTAGCTTGGGTTTAACTTCACGTTGGATGGCAATTCTTATGTTTATCTAGGAAGCAAAATAAATAATATCTCAAATTATGTTTAATTTAAGTTATTAAGATTAAGCCTAAATTTATTGAGTCTAGCAAACCAAAATGTGTTAATTGCATACCCAGAAATGCTCTGATTAATTATTGGGATTAGATTAGTACTTTTTCTTTAAAAAGATATTAATAACCGAAAGTGCTTGAAAAAAAATGGTTTAAACTTTTGTTCAATCGATGCAAAATTGTGTATAATTTTGTTTTTTTACATGATCATAAATTTTGTAATGACCAGTCTTAGATGTGTTTATGAAGGTGGTTTGTGCTGAAAAACACCATTGTAGGATGAATAGTAACATAACATGCATGTTTATTAATGGGGTACTTATTGGACATGAATGCAGTAAGACAGACATTACTATGGAGTAAGACAGACACCATATCAATGTACTTAAATTTATTTGTAATAGTTTGTGTGATTAAAAAACACCATCTACGCAACGTTTGAACTTGGACAAAGAAGAAATTATCAAAAAGCTGTGTGAAAAATTTAAATGTTTGGTAGTTTTTACAAGATTTCGCTTATACATTTTTATACATTTTTTACAGAAGCCACATGGTGTTCAATAGTTGCCCCCATACACAATATCTATAGTACACACCATTGTCTACAATTTACCCCTCGTAGTTAGTCTAAATTCAGTGCAGAACAGGTTGAAAACTATCAATAATAACCCCAATCATCAATAATGTCCAATAGTAACCCCAATTGGCGGGATAATCTTTAACGCATTTTTATTTTTTTTTTGACTTCTACAGAGGAAATATTACATTTTAACAATGGTACCGGGCAGTTATATCAAATAGTCATTACGTCAAAAATTACTGGTTAGAAAACTACGTAAATGTGGAAGCTATGATGAAAGTTTGATTTTTGTCCAATAATTACCCCATGTCACCCTATATATTTATGAAATCTCTTAAAAATAACAGAGATTTGTAACTCGCATTAGTTTTATTTAATTTGTTTGAATCAACGACGCATTTCATTTTCCTTCTTTTTTTCACATTTCCATCTACCACGAACCATGGTCATTACAAATTTTCGTTCTCCACGAAACATTATTTTGTGCCGTTTCTCCTAAAGAGATTAGTACAAAGGTCATGGATTCTTCGCTGTTTCGTGAGAATTGTATTCTTTTTACCTTTCCTAAAAAACGGCGTTAATATTTTCAAAAGGCTTAAATATACAGCAATTATTAGTGTCACTTTTCTTAGAAAACAGCAATCTGTTGGAATCGCTTCCAGAAAACGCTCCACACCTAACTCACACAGCTGAGCACACACATAACTTGCATTTATCTTTACCTTTCGTTTTTCTGCTTTTATGCTCGTTTCACAAGCAAAGGTTCTAATATTGTTCTTACGCTGTCGGATGATCGTCATGCAATGTTAAGTCAATAGGGTCTTTCACACACGACAAACCGTTCTTACGTTTTTGTCAATTGATGCCGTACATCGTCACTGAAACAGCGTTGAACATTGTCACTACCTGATCAAAAGCAACCAAACTTAAATTCGGTTTCCGGTTTCATCGCATGTGAAAGAACCAATTGAAGAGGCTAGTGGAAGAACATGCTAAGTAACATTTTTGAAAAAATAAGATTTTTGTGTCAATTAACATGTTATTCCATACTTAAAAGATAACAAGTGTCCCCTTTTCCATAATATTTAAGTTAAGTATATTTTTAGTGTTCGAAAATACCGTTTCTATCAGATATAAGTGCAAAAGATAAACTTTAAAGCTCGTTTTCACCTTTTTGTCACTTAGCATGTTCTTCCACTAAGCTCTTCAATGGACTTGACATTGCCTCTGTGGCCCCGTAAGAATGGCAAAAAGTACAGGAACCATTGCATGTGAATCGGATCAAATTAAAATAATAGGGTGGAAAGAGATGCAACTTTACACGACTTTCAACTACGACTTAATGAAATTACCTTTAAATGTATTTATTTATTAACTTTAATACCTAAAAAGATCTAGTGCAGCTACCATTTGCGCAAGCGCGATTTTCTCAAAAAACTTATTATTATGACGTCCAACAGGAACTGGGAACTCGTGTACCAAATTTGAAGTCTTTAGTGTGTTTTTTTTTTCGTTTTTCAAATAATACATTTAAAACCTAATTTTATTGCAGCTACCCTTTGGCAATGCGCGATTTTCTCGAACCTTTTCCTGAGTCCAATAGTACTAAGAACTCGTGTACAATTTGAAGTCTTTAGTGTTTTTTCGTTTTTCAAATAATACATTTAAAACCTAAATTTTTATCGCAGCTACCCTTTGGCAATGCGCGATTTTCTCGAACCTTTTCCTGAAGTCCAATAGTACTAAGAACTCGTGTACCAAATTTGAAGTCTTTAGTGTTTTTTTTTTTTCGTTTTTCAAATAATACATTTAAAACCTAAATTTTTATTGCAGCTACCCTTTGGCAATGCGCGATTTTCTCGAACCTTTTCCTGAAGTCCAATAGTACTAAGAACTCGTGTACCAAATTTGAAGTCTTTAGTGTGTTTTTTTTTTCGTTTTTCAAATAATACATTTAAAACCTAAATTTTTATTGCAGCTACCCTTTGGCAATGCGCGATTTTCTCGAACCTTTTCCTGAAGTCCAATAGTACTAAGAACTCGTATACCAAATTTGAAGTCTGTAGCTCTGTTGGTTCGAGCTGTAGAGTGGTTTCAGGCCGACAGAATAACAGACAGTCTGAAAGGTGGACCTATGTTCAAAAACTACTTTTTAATAAGCACACTCCAAAATGTGTAGAAAACACAAAATCTTTAATTCGAATTTTCGACCCCATCGCAATACTTTCATTACCTTATATTTTATATTACATAATTACAAGTAAATACAAATACAAAAATTGTCGACCAACAACAGGCCCAGCAAGGTTGGTCCGAAATAAATCTAATACTTGACCAGTTTCCAATAACTATCAAGATTCTATCTTAAAATCTTCTACTCTCTTCGAATGCACAACATAATCTGGTAAAGCATTCCACTCATTGATAATTCTAGTGTAAAAATAATGTTTTCTTAACTCCCTTCTACAGCACGATTTATTCAATTTCTGATCATGTCCTCTGGTCCGGCTATTTAAGGTACCACCTAAGCCCTCCATGTCTCCCGGTTTTATGAACTTGAATAACTATTAAATCGCCCCTAGCTCTCCTATTTTCCAGGGAATACATGTTTAAAGATCTTAATCTGTTATCATATCATTCAAGCAAAAATTTCACTTGAAATATATGCAATAAGAGAAAATACTTTTATAAAATGTAAACGTAAGCCCTTTTTCTGCTAATTTACAGAAATATGCTCTGGATGAACAAAAGGTGATACTAATGAATTAACTCGAGTTGCACATATATTTTTGTGAAACTTGCAGCCAGTTTTCCTTGAATTTATTTTCTGCTAACGTGAATTATAGTCATTTTATAAAAGTTTTTAAATCATAGCAATAATTAAGAAATGCAAGAGAAAAGTAGAAAAAAAAGAGTGAGTCGCAACTGGTGCGCGAAGAGAATAGCATGGTATTTGTTACCAGTTTTCTGGAATAGGCAGAAATAGTTTTCTCTAGTTTATTTCACTAGTTTTGGGTGTTTATCCTGGACTTTCTTGTCAAACCTTTTCATTTTTGTACTATATTTTGTTACATATTAATTTATTTTCAAAAAAAAATATTTCTGAAATTTTTAAAATGAATGTTCTTTTTATGTCTCAATATGGCTTAAGTACGAGTACATTTAGCCTTTTCTAAAACATTTAAATTGTGAATGCATTATATATAAACTTTTGAATTTTTTCATTCTATTTTTTGTTGTGCGGGCTTTATCTACCTACAAAAAAAGTTTTTTACTGGAAATTTCCTGGAAATACTAAGCCGTTAAGTGCACAATAATAATAAAAAAAAATATATATATATGACATTTTTTTCAGTTTTTGCAAGTAGCAGTTTAAAACTACACTGCGTGCAAAAAATCTTTTTTTATTACAAAACATTTCTGGCAGCAAAGTTGCCAGGAAATGTCCACAATGCTACCGAAAAAATATGTTTACAGAACTTTCCAGTAACAAACAGAAAGTATAACAGATACGGAATAGTTGTCAGTCCCGTTGACCAGTACACCATCGCGGCCACGGATAAAGTTTGCATATTTCAAAATTTGTTTTCGTAATCAAAACGGAAAAATCTGTTCTCAAAAGTTGCAATCTGTACCAGTGGTTACAGATTTTATCCGATTGGGATGTAATTTTACAGTCAACTTCAGTAGTATTACAAAACAGAAATTTTCTGTAGGAAAATAGCTGAACTATTCATATTCTGTTTGCTATATTTGAGTCAAAACTGACTAACCAAGATAGTCAGGCACCATCGAGGACATGGGTGAAGGTCGAATATTTCAAAATTTATTTTCGTAATCAAAACAGAAAAATCTGTTCTCAACATATGCAATTTGTACCAGTGGTTACAGATTTTATCCGTTTACCGAGAAAATATGTATTTTGACAAATTGAGATGTAATTCTACAGTCAAATGCAGTTGAGAAGTTTTAGAAAACAGACACTTTTCTCCAGGAAAATATCAGAAATATTCATATTCTGTTTGCTAATTTTATTTTCCTATACTGTGAAGTTCTTGCTTTAGAAAATAATACAACTGCTCACCAAAGAAGAGCCTAACTACCCCAACTCCAAAAAACTCCAATTCATGCTGGGATGGCCATTGTCAAGGAACCGGGTTTCAAAAATGCGTGAATCCTGCCTTAGTTAATGTATAGTTATGATTCGGTATTAAATGCTTTGTAAACGTCCTACCGTGGCTGGAAAAGGAGTGTCCAAAAAGATTTGCATTATTATTTAAAGCGGGGAAAAAAAGAAAATTCTCGAAAACCGACGCTTTATTATTCTGGCTTAGGGATATTTTACTTTTATTTGTAATATTTTAATTTCCACACAATGCTATTATTTACTTCGTCCAAGAATGCAAAAGGAAACATGAAAAATTTGCTTGAGATCAACAAATTAAAGGTTGAAAAAGGGGGTAATTTCTCAGGAAAAAATATTAAGATCTAGTCGCAGGTGGTCCTTTTTTTACAAAGGACTTATATGAATGGAAAAATAATGAAACTCCAACATTTGCAAGGGATCGTTTTTGGATAATGCTGCAAAAATGAATTAAATTATATTTAGCAGACGCATGTCGAAACGGCAAGCTTTCTCTGCCACTTTCTCGATTTTGAATCCTTTGATATGCCGCCACAATTGTTATGAATCCGGAATTATTCTTATCTTATCCTTTGTTTTGAATGGTTTTATGTCTGACTATTGAAGAAACAAAAATGTAATGTTATTTAAACACTATATTTTCCTAAAATATTTCTGTTTTTTTGCAGTTTAACCTTTTATGTACTGAATTCAGATTTAATTTTAATTATTTGCCATTGCCTATTTTAAAATTAGCTGAGCAATAATAATAATATATTAAGACTATTTATTATAATAAAAGGAATGAAAACCTTAAAATGCACTATTCTCTGTGCTTATTTCCTTGAAGCTAAATTGTTTTAATAGCTAAAAGTTCTTTAATTTTTATTCTTATCTATAGAAATTTCAGACACGTTATAAAATATGTTTTAACTTTAGATTGGTTTTCCAATCTCTTCTTCTAGTAATTGTTTTAAAAGCTAATGTCGTACATTTTAATGTTTCAAACATTATTCCCAAATGAATCGTAAAATGTAAAAAGGAGTCAAGCGACATTTTTTACAATATTCCTGGTTTGATGGATTCTTGCAGTAGAGATGCTAGTGGATCATTTTAAAGAAGAGAAATTATTTCGTTCAATTTACAGAAACCCGCCACCCTCTTTTATTTCACTTTGAGAAATTATGTAGTGTTATGAGGGTGTTTGGATGCTTCCTTATGGGCGAATAAGCCCGATCGACCGCGGGTCTCCATACCAAAGTGTCTGTGTTAATCCAATGGGAAAAAATGTTTTCTAAGCCACATTTCTCCGGCGGTATTGAATAGTTTTATAAACATTTTCTTTTTTTATATATTATAAATGTAGCTGACTTACAGGTTTCTATAATCCCACTTTTTGAAATTGGTTCGAATATTTTTTTTAATTTTTCAATAAATAATTTTACACAAAATATTCAAACCAGTTTCAAAAAATGGGATTTTAAAGCTCTGTAAGTTAGCTACATTTATTCTATAAAATAAACCGTTTGTAAAAATATTCAATACAGCCGGAGAAATGTGGCTTAGAATGTAATTTTCCCCATTGGATTAACACAGAGGCACTTTGGTTTGGAGACGCGCGGTCGATTGGGCTCATTGACCCTTAAAATACCCGAGTGTACCATTAATATACAAGAATTGGGCAGATAATAAATGTAGTCATAAATTTATGTATAAATTGATAAAAAGATTTTATTAATGAATAAGTAATTTTAACGAAATAATAACTTGTATTCACCAGTAACGCCTTATAAACTTTCTTCCAGGATCTATATTTTTATTATCGAAAATTTGCATATTCAATCTTTAAAAAATGCTATTTTTCTCATTTATAAATTCGAAATGTAAAAAAAACTATTATTTTTTTGCATAATAATAGTATTTGATATCGAAACGGGCTTTGCAGACATAGACATGGCAATTTTATTCATTTAAATGCACTTTTAGAATTCTCTTCTTACGTAAATTGTTTACCAGTTTACCTTCTTTTCAAAAATCCCAGCCAGTTTTAAATGAATTGTTTGGTGATTTCAATGCTATATCTAACTTAAATCACAAAATTCTATTCTATTAAAAATGTGGTTTAACAATGCTTTCTTAAATACTTTACAACGACACTATAATATATTATCTTAGCAATCAAATTTCTGCAGATAAAAGGACAGCTTCCTACAATTCAATCTGATACACTTACATCGGTTTAAAGTCAGCAATTATATTAGAAATGAAATTCAAAGCAATTTTTTCGTTTCTGAAAAATATTTTTTTTTATCTAAATACGTATTTCTAGGCGAACAAAAATTGTTTTTATATATTTTATTTTGTGAACAAAAATGCAGCATTAAATAAAGCATTCTTAAAAAGAGATATATATTTTCTGTAGATAAACGGTCGGAGAAGTTTGTTTATATAATCTAAAAAATAAGTGTATAATTTTCAGACTTTCTCGGAATATTATTGAACTTGTATGATATTTCTTATTTTGTTATTTGCTGAAAAATTCTCGCTCTTTCGTTTATATTCTTTACGTTGATCGATGACCATCAGAAGCATATTTGTAATTGTATTTTTCATCTTTAAAGATAGTTTTGAAACTTTAAAGCTTCTATTTTCAATTTTAACCAAACGGTTGGACTCATAGCTTCAAAATTTTATCAATTGATTGATCTCTAAGTTATTAAGCGAATATTTCATCACTGAAAAGGTCGGATTTGTTAGTTACATCAAATTTAGTATTGAGAAATGAAGTTATCTGTACAAGTTATATAAAACCATCGAATATTATTTGGTTTAAAGTAAATCTTTCAAACAGTTTTACAACTGCAAAAAAATTGGTCTCATTACTTTTATGTATCGCAAACGTTCCTGGGTTTTTCAAGTTTACATAATTTTTTTTGGATTTTCCAGTTTTCCTCGGAAACATAAGTCAAATCATTCAGCATACATCTTTTTGGACAATTCAATGTAAATTATACTTGTCAACAAGCAACCATGTCCTGGACGCATGGCACGCAGTTATGAAGTGGCTTATCAAATGAACCTAAAGGTTGAGATAAAAAAAATCCAGCATATCCAGCATATATCAAATCCAGCATATACCACTGCAAACAGAAAGTAGTTGAGAAAGAAGTCAAAATGGAAAGTAGCGTCATCTCGTTTTAGATAAATAGACATTAGACAAATAGACATTTTTGGATATTTCCAGGAAAGTTACTGACTTTATGGTGGCAGGGGTTTCAAAATTTTTAGAATAAGTTACTGATATTAAATATTCTAGGAACATCTCTGGTAAAAATTGGGCATCTGCTGCACAAAATTTTCTATTAACGTTCATGATTTTTTATGATATAACACACAACCTCGTAAGACAACATTTCGATATGTGTCTGATATTGTTACGACATTACGACATAGTGTCGACATCAATTGACTGTAGTACATCATGTGATATTAAGGAACTGACTTTCTTCGCCCACTTTCTAATATATTTCAAGTTATTTAAAAAACATAATTCAAATATTTGCCTCTTGAAATTTAAGCATCTCCCAAAAACATTTACCACCACCAACTCTGACACAAGAAATCCATTTTCCCACGTACATAACCACGCCAAACCTAAAACAAACAACTAAAAGTACCACATTATCAATAATCCTCCAAAAAAAAAACAAGTTTAAAGTAAAGAGAGAGGGAGGAATAATGAAATAAAATATTCCCCCACACATTTTGCCGATTCATCTTTTGCGGCCACAAATTTTGATTCATTATTCTTCATGGGCAGATCTCTCTTTCTGTGGATTAATAGCACACTTCGCGACTTCCAATAAACCATTTTTAATTCCCACTAACGTATTCAAACCACGTAATATAATTCCCATAATCTGTCTTTTTTTTAATTCGTCAACTTGTCTTACCTTGCCCTTCGTTGTTCTCTTAGATTTGTTAATTCCGCTTTGAGTGAGATACCATGATCCATATTTCTGCCCATATTTGGCTTGATTCATATTCAGCTATTGCAAAATACTTGAATTAATGATGTTGCAGGTTTTGAGTTAATTTATAAGTTAATCTCAACACATTACACTGTTAAAAATTTTGTGCTTGGTTTCACCATGATATTGGTTCCTAGTAGCTGCAACGGCTGAATGGTGAAACGTTCCACCATATTTTGGTATTCGGTTGAACCATTTCTCAGGTTTTTGTTTCCAAATCCAGAAAAATGGTTCAACCAAACTACGAAAAAAAGGTGAAACATTTCACCACTCAGCCGTTGCAGCTACTAGGAACCAATATCATGGTGAAACCAACCAATATCATGGTGAAACCTAGCACAAAATTTTCAACAGTGTAGTTATGAAAATTGATAACTAGAACCATTAAACGTACTTCGTTCCACTTTAAATTTGTATATAAAATTTAATTATTCCTCTTGGCATTGTTTCTAAATATTTATAGCACACACTTCGCGCGACTTCCGATATTTCAATTTTAATTCTTACTAACGTATTCAAACCACGTAAACACTGTTCATAATCCTTCTTTCCTTTTGATTCGTCAACTATTCTTATCTTCTTGTATACGCTTAAATGTGTTAATTCCGTTTTTGTGAGATACCACGATCCATATACGACTTGATACATATATTACATTATATATTCTGATACATTCTGATACATTATATATTCTGATACATTCTGATACATTATATATTCTGATACATTCTGATACATTATATATTCTGATACATTCTGATACATTATATATTCTGATACATTTCATTATACATTCTGATACATTATATATATTCTGATACATTTTTTATTATATATTCTGATACATTTCATTATACATTCTGATAAGAATTAAAAACAAAAACTGGGAGTGTGTAACACTACACGACTTTCAATTACTGATCAATAAATTAATACACACTTTTAAGGTTATCATACACCTTCTAAAGTAATTTCTTAGACTTTAAAACCTGAAAAGTTATATGTAAACTTCCCCTTACGCATGCATAATTTTCTTGAAAACCTTATTATGACGTTCGACATGTAGGGGGAAATTAGGGACATTTGACCCATAAGGATACATGACCCATGCCTTTTTCTCAGCAATGGAAAAGTTTTGTGAGTTGAAAGTGGCATCACTTTTTTTCCTTTCAGCCAGCTGATCACATGGTGAAAAAAACGAGCTGAATCATTGCGTATGTGTTTAGTTATGTGAAGAAATACGTTTTCATGCACTGAAATTAAACTTTTGAGGCCGCGTAAGGTTTTTCGGTCTACATTTTTTGGTTTAAAGGAAAGATTTTTTCAATTAGTTACTTGTTTAGTTCATGCTGTTAGCTACAGTTACGTGTATAATAGTGCTCATGTAATTATTCGCAAATGACTTTGTTTTGGGATTAAACAAAAAAAGTGCAACTAGGGATAAATGACCTAAGCCAATCGGGGATATATGACCCAAGTTAACAACACAAAAGTAGACAGAAGTAGACCAAGTAAATTTTTTAAAACATGACGGGAGTCCCAAAAGTAAATGACTGGGTGTTCTTAACGGAGTATAAGGTTTGTTGGGAAGGTACAAGGGAATTTTTTTTAACGAGCTTACAATTCAATATGCAGAAAGAATCGATGGAAAATGTTTTAAATGGCCTGAAATGGATAATACATCCCAAGTTTATATTGACCAAATAGTATTGATTCTTCAACCACCTGTGTTTTCTCTGCAAAATAAAAGAAGCCTCAGTTTTTTATTTCGACCAGAATTTACTTTTAAATTTGATTATTTCGTTAGTATAAGCACAATTAATGTGATAAAAATAAAAAGTAATCATTTTGTCTGAAAATACAATAAAATCTATATAAATTTCATAATATGATATTAGTTTTGTTATTAAGTAATAGTTTTTTGATAATTTTAAGTCTTACTACCAATTTTTTGGGTTGGGTCACGTATCCCTAATGGGTGGGTCATGTATCCCTATGCATTGGGATACATGACCCAAAACTAATGTTTTAAATAATTTATATTTTACTACTATTTCAGTTAATACTACAGAAAAATACTAATATATATTGTGTACTACTTTATGAAGTATAAATTATCCGCATTAATTTACACATTCATAAATAGTGTTTTTTAAAAGTTACAAGCAAAGAACTTCGAGTAGGGTCATGTGTCCCTGGTTCCCCCTACTGGGAACTCGTGAACCAAATTTGAAGTCCGTAGCTCCTTAAGTTCGATTTGAAGAGTGGTTTCAGACAGTCAGACATACCAATCCTCAAAAACCATTTTTTAGAACCCTCCAAAACGTGTAGAAAAGGCTTCATTTCGGATATTCGACCCAATTGCAATACTTTCATTACCTGATATTTCATATTTGGTAATTGAAAGTCAAAATAGCTCGGCTGGACAACTTTGCATATTTCCAGTTAAATTTTCAGGAAATAATAGCACATTTGTCATGAAACTTGATAATTTCAAAAATCACTGGGACTTTTTATTGATTTCGAATTTGTTTGTTAAGTATTATTATTCCTTATGGGCATGTGTTACTCTTCCTGACTTCCAATTAACCTTTTTTACTACCGCTAACGAATTCAAATCACGCAGTACTATTCCCATAATTTTCCTTGTCATTTAATTCGTTAGAGATCCTTTTCCTAATGTACTTAAATGTATTAATTCCGCTTTTGCGAAACGTCTTGATCTATGTTTCGGTATCTAACTGAGTTTTGTAATACGATTAAATTGTTAACCCTAGCATGCACTGCATGAAACGTAGCACTTGAAACGAAGTCTAGTAATCAGAAGCACGTTATTAAATTTTGGATATATCCGACATGTGTTTCTCATTAGTTTAAAGAATAAAATTTAGTTGGTTTATAAATTAATTTGTTATTCATATCTAACTGTACATTTTTTAAAATTTAATAAATTAACTCATATAAATCATTTCGGTCATAATTTAAACTGAGTACACTTCATAAATTTAGCAACACACTCTGCCCTACCCCAACTCAAAACCATATCTTTTTCCAACTCGAAAGAACACTAAGGTAAAGAATAATGCATATAACTTATCCTAGACCAACAATTTATCTCTTATAAAACCTTTTCTCGGCTGCATTGTTGTGCATCAGTAATAATAGTCTAAACAATCTTCTTTACCCTCACAGCCAAACTCTATAATCAAATCGTCTCCAAACCCACACTAACACATTCTAAACACATCTACTATTATTCTGAGATTCTGCGAGTTTTATAGTTTTAATTTGTATACTCAACTTTGTCATTGTTCACACACACATACTGGTCTATGCAAATTGCCCGATGCTTCCATAATTGCAACCTCTGACCCAATACTAAAGAAATGAACATCATGTTAACTTTATGTGTTATTTGATGTGCTCATACCCGTTTTTCAGTCTATTTTTATCCGGGTTTTTTTTGTACTTTTACTAAGTTATATGTTTATATGTGGCACAAATAAAAACAAGTAGTTTTGTAACAGAATCTGTCTCTTAACCCGCTTTCACACAACAGATGTATTTAACAGGTAAAAAGACGCCAAACACAGCATTAATTCCATATTAAACATTTGCATGCTAAATTTAGCTAGTTTTATTTGTTTTATTTTGAAAATTCAATAATTATTATTTATCGTTTGCAAAAATAATTTATATTTCAAAGAATAAATATGTAATATTCCTCGCATTTAAATAGAATAAAAATATTTCATATCAACATACAAAGAATCTCGTAGTGAAATATATTTGACGTCATTTCAAACTGATCGATGTCTCAAAAATAAATTTATTTTAATTTATTGTCTAAAAGAATTAAAGTTTCTCGAGCGATTATTGCGAATGGCAATGGTGATTTAATTCTAATAAAAATGGCTTCCTATGCTTTTAAAATGATCATTAAATGTTGCAGTTTTTTTAAATAATTGAAGTACTTCGAATTCGAATTCTTCTGGGAAATTTTCAATGTATTCTAATTTTGATACGCTGAATTTTTTGACATATCACACTTGTCCGTAGCATTTGTAGTTTGGGCTATGAAAGTGGGTGACGGACAGACGGACAGACGGACAGGCAGATTTATCCACTACTGGTATCATATGGCGACAAGTAATAAACCATTAATTATAAATTATTGCATTCATGACCAGTAATAATAAATTATTGCATTCATGACCAGTAATAATAAATTATTGCATTCATGACCAGTAATAATAAATTATTGCATTCATGACTAGTAATAATAAATTAGTGCATTATTAAATATTTGTAATTATTATTTATTAAAAAAATTACCAAGTCTACCAAATATTTCAGGTATTCAAATTCTTAATTCAAATGTCCCCTTTCTAACATTGCAAAAATTGTGGATATAAAAAACATCGGACTTTATTTTTTCGTTCGAATCAAACCTGATCGGAAGGGTTCCGACCATTCGCGCGCGAAGGATTTGCAACAGTTCAATTGGGAAACGTTTGTAACACCGCCCATTTCAGGGGAAAACGTTATCGTATTTCAGTTTAATTTAGTCCAAAGTCCAAATAACACTCCCGTGGGTAGGTAAACTGCAGTATGTGGACTAATGAATTGGACCATTGTTGTTAACACACTCAATAACGTTAACCGTAAGAAAGTAAACTAAAAGACTGAATATTTCAAGGCCAAAATGGTACAACTCATTGGCGTAGTTACTTACTGCAGTTTACCTGCTCACGGCAGAACAGGAAAGTTAAGACATTCCAAACTGCTAATTGGTTCAGGAACAACTGTTCTTTTCGAATATCATCTTTCCCATATCTCTCCCCCAAGTCCTCGCTGGGGGTTGGCCAAGGTGACAAAGTTGCCGGATCTTTCAAGACGGATTGTTTTTTACCATCCATTTGTAAGCGGTTTTGTGTGTGGAATATATCACGTTTTGCAGTTATATAATCAAAGCGAGGCCGATGGTAAAAGGTTAGAGTAAGGCGCGCTCTCATCTTCAAACTGGGGTCACCCATTGGTGCTTATATTGCCGGCCTTACTTCTATAATGTGTCGTTAAGATGCGATATGTTATGGATGCTTGGCGGTAACTGCGTTATTAAAGCTATACGTGAATTGTCCAAGTGACCTATGGGAATAGTATGAGATATTTTTGGATTGTGATTTTGCTTCTTTCTTTGGAAATGAGGTTTGGGTTCATTCAGGTAAAGTTCAGGTGTTGGATATTTATGTAATTTATTTGACGAAAATGTTTTTTGGGAAGTGTGTGTGGAATGAATAAACTAATCGGTTTTAAACATTTTTTTAAGACTATGGAGTTTTACAAAAGTTTTTTCAAAAAATACAGTGCTCAAAATAGGAAATATAATTTTTAAACGGATATTACTTAATAGAAACAAATAAATTATAGTAGTAGAAACGCCTTTGGATCAAAAACTGTTCATTATGGCTGGTTGACAAAAATTTTAGAAAAACAAGTTTCGTTCTACAATTCGAATAAATGCCAAATTACCATAAAGAATCAACAAAAAAACAAACTAAGATACGTCTGGTCAACTTTCCTTACGCACCAGAAAATTTTGACCACTGCGGATTTACCTTTCATGAACCCCTCTACACAGTGTGAATTTTAGCCATGGGTTCTATCACTGCATCCGCTTGTCATCCGACACTACAATGAATAGTTCTTCAATTCAGCCTATATAATAATTCAGTCTATATACCTCAAACAACACCTTAACTATTGGGTCCCTACATTTACAATTGAAGAGCAAGTGGAAGAACGTGCTAAGTGACATTTTTGAAAATATTGAGATTTTTGAGTCGATGAACATATCCTTCCATCCTTAAAAGAAGACAAGTTTCCCTTTTTTCATAAACTTAGTGAAGTATTTTTTTATCGTTTTCAAGAACCGTTTTTAACGGATTTAAGTGCAAACTAAAAACTTTATCGACCTAATTTTCTCGTTTTTATTTTTTTGTCACTTAGCACGTTCTTCCACTAAGCTCTTCAATTGAGCCCTCATGAATAATCAAACAAAGACAGAAACATCTATGTTTTTGTGCTAAAACTAGCATCACCGCGATTTAAAGACAGATGTTGGTAATCTAAGTAAAACTCCACCCATCTTAATATATTTCAACCCCCCTCCCCCCACTCAAGGTGAGGTCAATCCATTCTTAAAGATGATTGGCTGTCAACTCCAAGTATATCTTGAAATATACTTTATTGCCTCCTTTCCGATTTTTAATGTGACATCAAAGAAAGTGGGGAGATTGCCCCTGCATCTGCTTCGAAGGAAAAGAGGATATTTTAAGGTATAAGAAATTATAATTACCGTTGTAGGATGTATAGGAAATAAATTTTGAATCAAAAGTATCAAGGGTGTTACTCTGGTTTTGTAACAGTAAAGATTTTTTTACTTATAGTTTCGAGCATTAATTGTTTGATTTAACACTTAAATGTTTGAATATAATTAAAAATGTTGTAACATCGTAACACTTTGATTTTGAAAATTTGCATTACAGAAAAATATATTTGCATTGTCACATTGTTCCATATTCCATTGGCATCAGTTTAGAGCCTAATGACATGGACATTGATTTTGTTAATATGCCAAGAATTTCAAAAGTGTAGTTAAGTTAATAAAAAATAATGTATATTGCATTGTTGTGTTATATTTAGCTCCTTTGGCATCAGATTTTAGCTCCCACATTGCGTTTATAACGTAAAATAAAGGAAGCTTTTATCAAGGCTGTGTACCTCTATTTGTCCGTCCGTCACCCACTTTTACAAAACTAACCACAAGTCTCACAAACAAGTGATAAATGTTATATTGAAGCAAAAAATACCAGGAAAAGCTATATCCCTACATTCCAAATTTCATTAAAAATTTTAGATGAGAAATATATTTAAAATTAAAAAAACTAAAAGTTATTCCTCATTTAAATAATAAAAAAAATATATCCCCTGTTGCCACATCACGCACTAGAAACTTTATTTAAAATGAAAATTAAACTTGAAGGAATATTTATTTTTGTGATATAAATTAGTTGAAATAAAGTCGTAAATATATATCAAAACAGTTATTTTAATGAATCATTACATGTGTATCAAGGAAGGGGCATTTGAGAGTTCCAGCTTTTTTGCATAAATTTTCTGATCATTTTTATTTTATCATTTCAGCGTTTATTTAGGTATCATTGTATCAAGACGTCACAATACAAATAATAGAGTGCCTTCAGAAAATGTCATCAACTTTGCGCAAGAAACATGAGAGTGAAGGAAACTCATTTTGTCTGTGTATATTGCTGAAGATGGCGAGCCTCGATCTTGCCGAAACATGTACAATTTCCACCAAATAAACCGTTTGCGCCAATAATTACGTTGTTTCCTTCACTATCAATAGAGTGTCTGTCCGAAAATTGCAAATTCTTTTTCGAAATTTATAAAAAACGATGTCATTATAAGTTCCGCTTCCCTTTTTAGAGAAAAAAAAATACATAATTATTCTTTAAAAACAAACAAGCAGTTACTGTTATAAAAACCTACAATTTTTTGTCATAACGACACGTAATGTTATTATGTACGTTTGAATCGAACAAAACGTATAAAGTTACAGTTAAATCAATAAAAAAACTTATCAGACTATTTATTTTATTTAAATAAAAAGGAAATAGAACATATAAATGACCAACAACATTTACAACTTTTCTTTAGCGAGGAAAATTGACCTAAATTCAATTTGTGCGGTAGATAAAGGCATGTTCTAATGCATGTTTTGGAGATAACTCTATCCATAAAAGGCATTAAGTATGTTAGTTTGACCATTCAGGTCTAGTTTTAACTACGTTTAGCACTTTAGAACCATTTAAACACTAAGTGTTTTTAACCTCCTAATGGTGTAAATATAACATTTAAAGTTTTGAAAGCGTTTGTTTGTCAGCAAAGAAATGGTGTCGAATTTCAAATAAGGGTTTCATTTTAAAACAACTTCTACATATATTTTACTCTTTGTAAAGCAATAACACAAAGAAAAAATGTAAAGGTTTTGTGAAGAATTGATTCACTGTACACATTAGCCTGTATTGTAGTATAATAGCTTCTTCTTCTATGCTATAGAAATTTCAAATTTGTATCGACACGCACACTAACAAACATGCACTTTGGACGAAACTAATTTTCGTAAAAATTAGTTTAAAAAATGAACAGTTTAGTTACTAATAAATTGTATAATACCTTATAATACTAAACCCAGCTATAAAAGCTTCAAATTGTAATCTCCAACGTATTTTTTTTTTATTTTAATATCTTTCTTCGATGCGTAAATAACCAAAAGCCCTTAGAATAAAACAACTACGCTCTCAAATGACACAATTTGTATTAGCTACTAATTATTCACAATTATGTTTTTGTACTTTAATGAAGTTGCATTAACGAATTTGTATTTTAAATACAGTAATCATGTATATTCTAATTAAATAAAAATATTCTAAACTATTAAACAAACATATTTATCCATGAAACAGAATAATTAGTTTGGTCTATGTCATCATCAATTTGATCCATACAGGTATATTTTATTTTAATGCACACCGCAATAAATTTACCAATGGGTACCTTGACCTATTATTTGCCTTATTATTTATTTAACTTCAGTTAGCAATTGCAGTAATACGCATGCCCAAGTCAAATATATCATCTTGATTATGCCAAGTTGTTCATTACTGGTAACCTTCAGCTCTGCTGTCAAAGTCAATCGGTAACTCTTGAACTTGAGAAACATAATTGCAGGTTGCTCAGATCTTTCATTGGACTTCATACACATCCCTGGTATACCACCCACATATTGCCAGAATACAAATTGCCTACTAAGACTTGGACTCTCTGAGAATTAGGGTGAACTTCCTCATCAAATAAGGACTGTACCACTGGATATAAAACGTGAATAACGACGTCATGTAGAGAGCCCCCTTCTGCGATCTTCACACTTTGACTAATGGCGCGTGAATAATTCAACGAAATTCACGCTGGGACCATAGCATAGAAGTCGAAACAAATTACAGGTATGTTCCTCAAATTCCAAGTTATGAGTATCTCTTGTGGCCCTTACTTAACAATGCAAAACCCTGTATTGTTAGGAAAGGATAAAGTATTAGTCATAACTCATGAGACAGAGAATTTAATTTTTGTCAGAAAGAACAAAAAAAAAATATATGGTATTTTTCAGATTTTTATGAAACTAAATAATATTTTTTTATTCTGAACAATTTCGAATAATTTTTTTATTTATTTTACCAGTAATAAAATAAGATGAACATAATTAGTAGAAATACTTAATATTCTTTTTACGCTGGGACCATGCACTGTTCAGCATAGAAGTCGAAACAAAAACAGGTATATGTTCCTGAAATTCCAAGCTATGAGTATCTCTTGTTGGGCCTAACTTAACAATGCAAAACCGTGTATTGTTAAGAGAGGATCAAGTATTAGTCAAAACTCTCGAGGCAGATAATTTAATTTTTGTTTGCCTATTGGTCAGAAAAAATAAAAAATATTAGTTCAAATGTTTGGTACCGTCGAAGTGGGTATCTTTGGCCATGGAGGGTAACTTTGGTCCACGAGTCAGAAAAAGATTTGTTTCTTAATTTCTCTTCATAAAATGATCCCATCTTAAATTGTTTTACATTTTTGGAAAGGTGGAAACATTGCCTTTCATTATATTCAAAAAAATTCTCATTCTGAGTTTGGCAATGCCACAAATGACGGTTGTATTTGTACGAGTATTTAATGACAAAAATCTATTTCTTCAAACTTTTGTCTGGAACACCTAAAAAATAGCTAAATAAAACCCTCTATACTATTTTTTTATTCATGGGGATGAATATTACACCATTTGTTTTCATCTAAGTTTAATACTTTTTATGCTATATTTAATTATTGGTCACTGGGAAACTTTTGTCGATGAATGCGGGTAACTTTGGTTCAAGATGTAAGGATTTCTTTTTGGAACTTTGCACTTTCAAAAATGTATGTAAAAGTGTATTCTGTTTAACTATTTTTGAAGAAGTCTTACTTTTATGATTCCCCGTTTTTGAGATTATTTTTTTTAATTAACATTTTAAACATTAAAAAGATAAAGATAAAATGCAAGAAACGTACAACATTCAAAATTGCTAATGTCGAAATGTAAACATTTTCAAATTCCTAATTACGAATATATTATTTTTTCCTTTTATAAAAAAAATCGTTTGCTTTTTATAAGGATATTTGTTATTAAATTTTGCTTCCAAAAATAAGTAATTTTTCCTTATTAAAATTGAAGTTTACTTTGCTTTTAACCGACAATCAATACTGGTATTCATAGTGTAATGCCATTCTAGGATGCACTGCAATGTAAATGTTAAGTTATATACCATTTTTAATATCTTATAACTTTTATATTTTTATGTTTAAACATTTTAATATTTTTATTTAATCCGGTAACACAGCCTTTCAGGATGTTAAAAACGTTTCTTATGTATTTCATGCTTGGCCCAAAGTTACCCGCCCGGATCCCCTAACCGTGTCCTAATTGTTTAAACTAACACCATTTTTTTTTATTAATTTATAAAATTTAACAAAAATGCTTGGAAATTATTCCTAAAAGTACAATACTTAGAATGCATAATGTTTTTTTAATGGTTTAAATCGTTTTTGTAGTTTAATTTGTCTTCTTTTGTAAAAAAAAACTATGATTTTGGACCAAAGTTACCCGCACTGACGGTATATATAAATATCGTAATCGGTGAAAATAGAGAAAGAACGATTTTCTCCCAGTTTACTGTGTTGGATAAATATATTGTTTGTGGTTATTTACTGTTTTTGACGAATATAGTTAAATAATATTAAAATAAAGGGTATTTTACAATTTTTAACGGAAATGTTTAACATTGTACGCTAACGATTCTTAGACATATTACTTTTTTAATCAAAAATTCCAAATTTATATCAAATTTCAATAATTGATAACACATAAAGATCGTAAATCTGAAATACTATATGGGAATAGTTCAAGACAACCGAATAAAATACTGATGCAAAAAGTTCCATATCCCATCTATTATGAAGATAAAACTCTATCTCAGTTGATATGCTACCATTATTTTAAGATTTATGATTCTCAAATACAATGCTGCGCTTTAATACACCCTTTTTTTCTCAATCGTGGGCGAAATGTGGATGCATCTGTGCAAAATAAACTGCAGTGGGTGTAACACCAAATGCAGAAGTTGAAATCTACTGTGAGAGGCTGGACGGGAGTAAGTGTTGCGCAATTAGTATCTACAAAGTTAGGAATCCTTTGTGTTTCCAAAGAGTTCGTATGAACACCTGCGAAAATCCGTCTTGGAAGGTTTTTCCCATTGCTATTTATGATTGGTTGAATTAACTTTGATTTACAACACTACAATGGGCAATTGGTGACGGTTCAAGATGTATCTAGATGGAAAAACACGACTACAATGCTTAGCCAATTATAGACCGCGCTTGAAAACCAGGTAGAAATGAACAAATGACAAAGGAAATTTAAACTTGCACTTGATTCTCCGAATGTTACTAATAAAATCGAAATAAATGTTTTTGAACAAAAACTGATAGTGGTGTTTTGACATGCATCCAGTTGGGAAAACATGGCAACATTGTTGGACAACAATATTGAAGCAGGTAAAAATATAACTAGTAATGTCCCAACCTAGCATCTTCCTTTTTTTACTCCCGTCTCCAAATGTTGGCATTACAATCGATCCATGTAGATTTTAAACTAGGGCGATTAAATTTGTGTGTACATTTTTTTGCAATTGTTATTAAAACTTTAACCACGAATATGTACTTGTGATTTAAATTCCAAATTCCTATATTTAATTTAATAAAAAGTCGAATTATATTTTTAATTTCACAAATATGTTCTTCTTAATGCAGGTACTAATTTTAATTTAACATTTTGAACTTAAGAAACTGAAAATCGCGTACCCCTTTGATCTATTGAGTTTCTATTCATAACCCCATTTAAAATTTACTTCAGTCGTCAACTTAGACACTGATCCCTCTACTTAATAATAAAAAAATTTAATGACTTGGTCTATGTTCAAAATATGTCAAGCATTGTTTTATATGCACTTTTAAATTCTTAGCATACACATACATGCTCCTCAAAGAACCAATCAAATATTGGAGAATGTTGTCCACATGTTTACCCTTTCATACCTAAACACATTTTAATAAATCCCAGGCTCATATTTAGCAATGAATAATGTATTTATATATATATATATAAACAGATATTATCTCGAAGGAAAAACAACCCATGCAAAATCTAAGAATGCCTAAACCATGGATTAGGTCCACGTATTTAATGCTGTTGTTTATTCGCCACACACAAGTGTCAAGATAGTTCCATAACCAATAACTCACCAAGCCAATTCTAAGGATCGCAATCTTTTTACAATAACATTGCAAATAAAAATATCCGCATTACTTTGCACCATACCTTTTTTTCTTGTAGCTATATATTAAGTTAATATGCATTTTGGTGATTTACTATCGTAGGTAATCAGAGTTTAAAATTTATTTGATACAGATAAAAGCACATTCGTGATTGCGGATCTTTTCACTTTCTATCGAAAAGTTAACTTATTTCCCAGTCGAGACTAGTCCCTGATGTTTTTGCGTCACAGCAGGTACTCACAGAACTATAGACATGAAAAAATATCAATATGTTATTTATACCTGATAATTATCAAAAGAAAAATAAATCTTTACAACTTGTTTTTTCTTAATGTAGTTGCACTCTATGAGGCCCAGTGGCTTAGTGGTAGTGCTTCGCATTGTCCGGGGATCGAGTCCCGGATTGGGCGAGGTTGACTCAGCCTTTCATCTCTTAAGTGGGTCGATAAAATGAGTACCAAGCATGCTTGGGAACTAACACTGGGCTTTCCGCTTGAGACTGACCACCTTACCGGGACATACGCCTAGAACCCCAGAGCCCATGGGCACGTAAGCTGGAATGGGCACGACAGGCCTTAATCCACTAATGGGCTGTTGCGCCGAGGAGTTTAGTTTTTAGTTGCACTATATTTGAATTAAGTACTGGTACTAATTTTTCTTAACTTTCTGGAAAAGAACCTGATAGTTTGCCAATTTATATTTTCCTCATTGCATTTATATATATTTAAAAATTCATAAAATAAATTTCAATGTTAACTTTTTAACTATCGAAAACAAACTAAAGGTTTTAAACCCTTAACGCAAGGAGACAAATGTAAACTTCAAATACATTTTTATGTATATATATTTAATTTTCAGCTATTCATTCAAAAAACAATTATTTTTAGTAAGATATTGTTAGTTTGGTGCATGAAACTTCGAAGATAAATACTAAGAACAACTTACATAAACATGAAATCAGTATAAGGTTTTAAAAAAAAGTAATTTCATGGAGTAGTGATTTTTTTTCAACAATTTTTAATGATCTGTTTTTTTGAAAATGAGATTCGTATTTAATGACTTTCATTTAACTTTGGGTTTTTCATTTCAAAAATATTTACTTCTATTTTTGCTGTGCGAAGGTAATTATTTATTCAAAACGCAGGAGTCTAAAAATCAAATGACTTATAAGTTATCAATAAATATACTATCGGATATGTATTTTTCTTCCAACATATCTTTGTTCGTTTCAGCTTTCTTTTCAGTAGTGTCACAAGCTGTGAGTTTGTTACTGACTATATGATTTATGAGTTTCCATAATTTACTTTCGTAACTTAGCGATAGTCATAACAATAATTCATCCTATATTTTTAAACCAAAGAATTTGTCAAAAATATTACGTTCATTTACGTACACTCAAAATTACAAAATCGATTGATGGTTTACAATAATGTTGAAAATAATGATCAAAAAATAAAGTGTCAAGCAAATCACGGGCTTGAAAATATTTTGGGGAGATATATGCAGGCTTTTTTTAAGATTTTCAATCCTTCACAAAGACCAAGATCCTAAAAATGACAAGTCACATAAAATTTTAATAAAGACAAAAGCTAAACAATTTATTAAGTAACCACATTTCTTAAGAAGCACAGAAGGTTAATTCCATGTAAATGCATACCTCAGGTGAATTAAAAAAATATTTTTTATTACAGTTGAAACTTTTATATGTGGTTTAGAAAAGTTTGAATTGTACAAATTTTGCATCAAAAACAATTATTATTTTTATCTGTGGCAACACTTAAGCTTCAAAGTGGCTGCTTTTTTGGAAAGCATGGGTTGCGGTTTTTCATAATTTTTAATTCTTGAATTTTAAGTAAAGTATTATTTTTTATCAGATTGTTTCGTAAAATTATTAAAATACACTATAATAACTATCTTAAAAACACATTATTAACCAGCATTTATAACTAAAAGATACTTAATTAGAAAGATAAAAATCCCCTTTTTGGCTGTAGTGTAAGTCACGAAAAGATATAAAAGTCTCTATAACTTTTTTAAAATAAAGCTTTGCTTTAAAATTTTTAAAATATTTTCTTTCTATATTAACCTCTATGTAATTCCACAACTTTAAATTTTAAAATAAAAAGCGTTTTCTCTATTTATAAAGCATTTTAACTTTGTAGTGTAAGTCACAACGAAGTGTCAGTCACAGCTTCTGTTTGAATTATCTGTTGTAGATTAGCTATAATATTTGTAGATTTCTTATATTTTGATAATTTTGATTTAAGATGACTAAATCAGCAGCTAAAAGAAAAAAGAGAACAAAGGGAAAGACTTTCAGCAGGTGGTAAATTTTAAAGAAAATGAAAGCAAAAACTACTTTACGACAATATTTTAACTAAAAATACACCATCTTCTATATTGCAATGTTCCAACCGTTAGACAACATTGAATGGTATTTCTCTGCCAACAATGTTGGTCATCTTTGCCTTCAGTCATGAAAAAGGACCAATTGATGGACTTGGTGATACAGTGAGGAGGGGATCAAAGAAGCCACACTATCCAGGAAAATTGACCCACATTCTGCTAAAGATTTTTTTCACTTTGCATAAGAAATCTGCTCAAACATATCACTATTATACATTTCTAACAACTGTGTAAAGGGCAAAATAGGTAGATTAAATGATATTTGCTCATCAAAAGGAAAATAAATATTTCCGATTCCTGACACTCACAAATCACTCTGCTTTTTAAAATTCAACAAATACCTACTTAAAATTGCGAATGTTTAATTTAATCACAAAAAATACTTCACGGCTGATTAAACAAATGGAAATGTTTTAAAAGTAAATACCTATGAACAAAATTCTGGAAATGAATTTGATGCTGGAAAAGGAGCTTTTGTTCCTTTTGTAGGAAAAATTATCATCAAATATTTTGTGGGGCAAATGTTAAGTAAAGATGCTTATTCAATAAAACTGAAACATCTGCAATTGTAGGGAAGTCTTTTTGCGTGACATGAGAAGGAAGATTTTTAAGACATTGCTATTGAAGAAAGAATTAAGAAATTACCAGAAACTAACTTTAAGGGATGTTGTGTAACTTTTTCTAACTATGATTTTACCATGTATGCAATTTTTAACTTACCATGTTCAAAATTATTTACATATGTTATGTTATTATTACCAAAATTTTCATATGTGATATAATTCACATGATGTAGTGTCTCACAATTTGAATGTAGTGTAAGTCACACGCACAAAAATATTAATAAATTATTTCCTATTCTATTTTAACACTTTTTTGCAATTAAATTATTTAGCTTTAAACCTTATGCTTAAAATAAGCACTGGTAGAATGTTGATTTACTGTACTATGAAGAAGAAATTAGAGTTTTAAATGATAACCAAAAGTCGACTTCCTTTAATGTAGAGTAAGTCACATCAGGATATTTTTATTATTTTTTAGTAAAATATTAAATAAAAAAAGTTTTTACTGATTGCTAAAAATACTATATGTTCAGGGGTAAACTGACATACAATATTTTTTTTTGAATAAATAAAAAATAATTATGAACTTTGCAAACGATATTTGTTAAATTTCAAATGTAGTGTAAGTCACGCTTGGAATTGCCCAGAACTAGAAGCTAAAATGAAACGATATATTTTAAAAACTGGACATTCCTGAAGAAAAGAACCAAAACCCCATGCAACCACTCCCAATAAAGACTATAAACAAAACATCCTTACACTGAACTACTGAAAATTATGGTCTTTGCCAGGCCTTGAGAGTAGACATGAGAGGTTGATGAACAAGACAAGCACATTCTCAAGGAATGCAGAAGACTGTATTTAGTGGCAACTGCCTCCTAAAGAAGAAAGGAAGGCGACGCACCACAGGGATCTGTCTCGTATTCTATCCATGGCATTTTAATAGACAATCTGTGTTTCTTTTTAGGAGCCGTTGTCAAAAGATCTTGTTGCTTTAGAAAACTGCTCTGCCTACGGCCTGGAAATGGGCAAAAATGTATGGTTGTTTCACTACATAATTTTGAAATTAAATTTATTTCAAATGACATATTTGTTTTAAAAATCATATTTAGTTTTGTTTTTGAAGATATGATTTTAAAATCATTTCTAATTGACAAAAATACATGATTAAAAAATTATTTTATAAAATTTTCAAATTTAAGATTAACGATCATAATTTAAGGTTCCGGGTCTAACGATCGTAGGGTTAAAGTTCGAAATTCAAAGATTGAGGAACTGAATTCAAAGATAGAGTAGTTATTGTTTGATATTATTTAGATATGTTTCAAATACCTATCTGATATTGTTTAACGTACTCATGACGTATACCATAAACAAATTTTAATCCTAAATATACCTTGATTATCTTTACTTGTTATATATTCGTGTTCTCGCGATACTTTAAGAATCTTTGAGAAATTATTTTTAAAACTAAAGAATTTGACAAACATATTATATATATTTGCATAAACTGCAAATCACAAAACTTTATTAATGGTTTAAAATAATGATCAAAAAAGAAAGTGTCGAGCAAATTACGGGCATGAATTCTCATGTAAATATCGTCTAACCCATTAAAGATCCATTTGTGAATAAAATTAACTTAATCCTGAGAATAAATACGTCAACTTTAGGTTTTTAAAATTTGCTTTTCGTGTAACTCAATTTTTCTACTTTAAACTGTTCAATAGTATGGTCTTCATTTGTCTTATATTTTATTTATTTAAATAAATTTTAGCAGAAATCTTATTTTTTCATGACAAATTTTCTTGCCAATCGCCGTTAATGAGTTAAACTTAATAGTTTCATATTACATTTTTCTAACCGTTTCCAACTTCTAACCGTTTGTAATAGGGTACTTGACCTTCCAATATTAATTAAATTATAGTTTGACACCAAATATAACAAACGTATATATTTTTTTGCAAAATAAATCTTTAAATAATTAATAAAAATCATTTTCAAATGCCTTTTTTTTCATCGGTACGTCCCGTGATCACAAACACGTCGATTTGGCTGACGTCACTAGTATGTATAAACAAACCGATGTTATGTTTTTTTGTTTGTAATTAAACTGACCCACTGCCAACTGTAATTAAACTTACTATTAAAATAAGAATTATGTAGATAATGGGTGGAGGTTTTACAGAAGCGGATAGTTAAAATTTGCTTAAAGTAGATTCTAAAATGGTGTTTCAAAGTTTGTTTATAGTTACTAGTGACATCTTAGATACCACGTGACAGCCACAAAGCGTTTTCGGGAGTAATTTTTCGTCCTAATTTTAAAATTCATTTTTTCCCCTTTTCATGTTGTATTTGAAAAAAAGAAAAAATACGGATCTAATATATGACTGGCATTAGAATATTTTAAGCCAATAAAAATTTTTTAGTCAAGTTCCCTATTGAATATTAGACGAAACTTTAACCTTAATTCTAAAAAATGAAACTGCTATTTAAAATTAATTAATAATTTGACCATTCGTTTCATAGTTATTTTCCTTCATAGTCATTTATAATATTATTTATTTTGATTCAGAACTTCAAAAAACTTCACAAAATAATTATTTGGACATGCTCGTATGGCTGTAAGTTTCAGATTTATTCTTATTAAAATATTGTGTTTTTTTTTAATACTTTCATTTAAAAAATGATTTAATTATCTTCTTTTAAAGAATTGTTGAATTGAATTGAAGAACATGTTGTATCTGGAAAAAAGTACCAATTGAAAGTCATATTTTTCTATAGCATTTTTAGGACAAAGATTGATAAAACCCTCAAAATTTTGTCTAATATAATAACAAATGTGTTCTTTCTATAAGTTTAGGAGTTAAGAAGAAGCAAATTACGTTGTAAAATAAGATTAAAATTTTATCGTCATGCGCTATTTATTAAAAACACCAGTGTAAAGATCCAAAGAATAAGTAAGTTTTAAAGCAAACAACATACTTTAGAGTATTATGTAAAAAATATCGTGATTTTATACAGTTACGTAAACAGTATAAAAAGAACATAATGTTATTTGATTTTTCATTTTTATAGCTAGTGAGAAATAATTTTTTGTGAAAAAATAACAATGGGATAAAAATCACGCAGGGAATGTCTTTTTTTATTTTTAAAATAAAAATATTTTAAAAGGAGACAGCTTAATGTTTTTTATTTCGTTAAATATTGTGCCTCTGTTCCGGTGTCTTAAAAACTCTGTTGCGTGCATAGGAACACTTAATTTAACGTTTAAGTAATCGTGGTTATTTTATTTTTAAAGTTTTTAAATTTAAGAGCAATTATTTATTTCAAATGAAAAGGAATGGAAAATAAATGCTTTTAAGAATTATAGTGTGTACAACTTTCTCTAAAAAATATCAATTTCTTTTAGTTTGTTTAAATTAAATTTTTAATTTTTAATGACTTTCTTGTCGATTTTCATTTATGGTACACTTATTAGCCATTCAATAGCACTGCAATGGATCATAATTTAAATGTATTTGAAATTTGATTTTTTTAACTCAACATTTGTTAGTTTTTTAATTGTATAATTTTTTTTGTAAAAAAAATATTTGGCTTAAATAATCGCCTAATCTTACTTACAAAAGAAAAATTTTAGTTCGAAGCTGATTAAAAAAGAACCTACTTCAAAGTCCTTGTAATAATGGGTTTTTAAAAACTCAATTCATTTAGCTTCCTCATTACGTTTATAACGTAGAAAGGTGAAAGTATTATACTCGTTCTGTCCGTCTGTTAGTTTGTCACCCACTTTCGCAGAAATAAATACAAGTCTCACATACAAGTGGGATACGACATATTGAAGCCAAACAATCAGGCAAGGCTGTATCCCAAATTTCATTTAATAAGACGATGTTCTGATAAGTTTCGCTTCTATTTTTAAAGCAAGTAATTTAACTAAATTTGTACATTTCGAACTGCAAATTAATTTCGCAAACGATAAAGAATATAAATTGAATTTGGTAAACAAAATTAATGAAAACAAGAAGTTATGGCAACTAAAAGTTAAAATTAGAACCAAATACTTTATTGTCTATTTCGTTTCTTAACTTTATATATAGTGTGTGGAAGCGGTTCTAGGTGACAGTTACGATTACAAATATCCTTGTTTATTTATGACATATCCTTTTATAATAGCATGCATCGTTTTTATGAAAACACCCAACAGTCAATGCCAAAAAATCAAATTCCAGTAACAAACCACCAATGACAATTACCTTTACCAAAACCATGATAAATCATCTCGCGGATACACGGTTTATAAAAAATTACGGTACCATAACAGTAAAAGATCTAAAAATGCCCGTTTAATCTCTCGATCTGAGTCCGAACTTCAATGCCCCTCCTAGTGGGATTTAATGAACCTGAGGTAAAACAAGGGTCCAATCGTTATCTGCGACTGTCATCTGAATGCAAGAAACATGGCTTTTGGTATAAGAAATCCATCTCCATCGACGACTAGCTACGGGACACTGAAAGATGAAGGATGACAAAGAAAATAACTACGGGATGGTTTTTACCAGCTATTTGAAATAATACGCAACTTATAAGTAATGTACTTCAAAACAGGGCCGTTGCGTGGCCGGGGCGAGAAGTGCGATTGCTCTTAGACATCTGCATTTTTTTTAATACATTTTGTGTAAGTTTAAAATTTCGTATTGCCACTAAAGTTGCTTGCAAATAAAAGAAAATGGGAGTTGAGAACGCATTGAAAACAGGGATTTTAGGCCTTAGTTCATTGCCTCGTTATTCCATTGATCCATTAATTTAGTTGTTAAAAAATGCTTATACGTAAATAATCATCTAATTTAAACCGAAAACTTGAGAAGGTCTAATTGTTAGGATCAAACGTCTTAGCTATAGTAGTCGAAATATCAAACAGAGTTCTTGTAAACACACACAACCTTTATCTCACATTTATATCGCGACTTAGTAATGGCGTCAGATAGATGTTTTTTTCTGAAGTTCACGATGCAGCATTGTCTTAATTACTCAAACAAAAGTGATCCCCAACTAAAGTGATACCTAAGACACCGGAGAGATACCATAGCTAATTCCATGTAACTGTAGTGTAAGTCCCAATTTAAGAGGAGATTAAAAGATGTTTGAATTTGAAAAATATAGCAAATTAAATAAAGCACGTTACATTATTTAGTTTTAATAAGTGTAGATCAGCTATTTCCCGATTTTTTTTTCATTTAATGTTAAAAGTTGTAGTGATAATCACTTTTTACACACGTGACTTGCACTACAAAAAGGTAATTTTGCATATAATGAGCCCATACCATAAGAAAGACTACAAAGTCAAAAATCTTATTTCCACCCATTAAAAAACTAATAAATATGTCCAAAACAACAGAAACTGATTCTAGCTGTTCTCTGTAACGATTTGGAAGCAATCGTCACTGGCCTCATGGGCTGGTTGTCATTGCGTTTGCCCAGGGCTGGCCCTGGAATTCGCGGGACACGATTTTCTGAAGATCTGGTCAAGTGAGTTGGAGGAAGGAATGTCACACTAGATATGCACAGTGGGGTAGTATGAGTGCTTTAGGGGGTCCGTATTGTTTGCGAAATCCTGTATCTCAATTTGAATCATGAATTGATGTATCACTCAAACTCATTCCACAATATTTAAATTTGAAATATGGTAAGTGCAAGAGGTGTAGCGTATTTGAAGAAATTATGCGATAAATTTTAGTGAGTTTGAGGTTGCTATCGGAACGAAAGAACACAGTAAAACTATATGGTTTATTGTGTTTGACAAACCTGGAATTTATATTAAAAAATGTGAGAAAATCGGGAAATTTAGATAGTAGCAAAATTAATATTTTATTATTAGAGTAGCTCACTTATTTTTCGTTGATCACTTTTTCGATAGCATTCGCTTTATATTAGAGGCAGCTCATAATAATCTTAATGGTTTGCTTACCCTGTCCCATGTTGATCTACGTGATTTTATTTGATATAAATCGTAAATGAGATTCACACGGATTGGCGATGGGTAAACCATAAAGATTATTATGGGCTACACATTTGAAGCTTGTGTTGCCGAAGTGAGTCATCTAATGCACACTGTTAATTACTATTTGCATAGTGTAAATTAAATGTAAAATTAGGTTTAATTATTAATTGGAAAATATTGTATTGAAAAAATTTAACTATTTCTTATTTTGAATAGTTTTCTTAGATAAAACTGTAAATGGGATAAAATTATAAACAGGGCAGCCCAGGTGGGTCCATATGATTCGACCAAAAGTAAGGGGGTCGTTTCTCTAGGGCCCCATATGGGTCGTTCCCACATTATCCAAATGGACCCATACCATTTGGATAATGTGGATACTACCCATCCATTCATTGCTTAAATATGAGGAAAGTTTCATTCTTGTCAGCAAATTATCCCAAGTTACCCTACCTATTTTGTATACCGTTTAATAAATTGGTAACGCTATAGAAGTATGAACTTTTTTTTAAAAAAAATATACAACAAAATTTCTTAACAGACCAAAAAAAAATCAAATCAAACCACTCCTTCATATTACAATTCTTCATTCTTATATTGAGCCGAGAGTATTGACATACAATGGCTTTTGCTGCTCATTCTTTCCTATTTTATATCCCCTGTCCAATTGCTTTTACTAACCAGACCAATTATCAGTTTTATTAAGCTTGAATACTTGAGCGTTCGGAGGAAGGTAACCAAATAGAAAAAATCATTTACTTTACCACCTTTGGCATTGAAGCATCGCAAAAGTGCATAAACGTTTTGAATTTTTGTACATCTTTAACATGTTAATCTCATTCATTCAATGCCTTTCCGTTGTCAGAACCATTATTGGTTATATTAACTAGTTGCAGTTATCATTTAAATTCCGAGAAAGGTATCCACAAATGGAAAACCATTTATTTCACTGCCATTGTTGCATTTGCAATTGCTAATCTGAATAAATGTTTTGTATCCCAAAAAGAACCCCGAGGACATGTCCACAAACAATAAGTAGTCGTCCTCCCATTCACACAAGATTGTTCACGCATGAAAGAAGACATGCTGCACTTTGAATAATCCCTAACTTTTCAAAGTGTCAGTTTCCCCTTTATTCTCATGAATAGACAACGCCCTTAAAGTAAGATAGATTTTTTTTCGAATTAAAGAAATCTTTTCTTAATTTCGAGGTGTCTCTCGGAACGCCGGAATTGAAAGAGGGTGTAGAGTGGCCGAAATTCAATGCCTTTTGGGGGTTGTCTTGAAAAGTGAAATTCAATATTTAAAAAAATGACTTTTCATGTGCACACCCAATCTGTTTTGATGTACAGAGTGGGTTAAAAAATTAAACCGACAAAAGCCAATACCAACTCTTGTCTATCATTGTTAAGGGTGGTGCTAGAAACAGGAAGCCGCAGGGCCGTCCTTATTTCAAAGGTTCTGACATGGGCACTTTGGTCTATGGACACTGGTCGTAAGCGTAAAATGTTATTTAGAAAAACTTTTTATATGGTTTCATTTATTATTTATCATTTATCATTTATTATTTAGTACGATCTTTTTCGTCAGATTATTGATACGATTATGTATGACTTAGTGTTATAGTTCTTCTTTGGTATATGGGTCATTCCTAAGAAAACGTACAAAAGCATGTCCCCGCAAGTTATCTTTCACGTGAAGAAAAGTTAAACTTCCAATTGAATTAATTTAAGATGATGAATATTTATCTACTTACTAACGTTGAATAAATACCAAAAAATTATATATTTTGTGTAAAAATTTGTGTCCACAGACTATGACAAATCATGTCCGTGAGCTGTCTCACCGTCATATCCGGGGAATGTTTACGTTAATATATACTAATTAAATCCCAATTTTTTATAACTGAAGTTGATTTTTAATTCAACTGGCATTACTAGAACATACAAACCATAAAATATAATCATTATAAAGAAGTTAAATATATAAATTCCGTGAAAATAAAATGTCCCACAGATTTTCGTCATGTCCGTGTACAACGTATTATTTAGCTTGCATAACTATCTAGAAATGATAACAGTACTCTGTTTCAGTCTTATTAGTATTCAATAATACACGTTATACGTTGTATCACGTCGATAGCTTGAATACCGCATTATATAAACAGTAATTAGAAGTTTAAAGTTAAAAATAGGCCATTGACAAGATCATAGCTTCATTTCTGTGATCAAGATATAAGAAGGTAAGCTAATGATTTTTACTTATAATTTGTTATTTATAGAAAGAAATAAGTTATATAATATCAGTTTGCATGTTTCGTTCCCTAAGGCCTAAACTTTTTGCGTCTGGAAGCCCTTATTTACGATTTCATCATGTCCGTGTACCATCATGTCCATGTATTTGGGCTCACGGACATGATTTATGTGTCCACGGGCATGACGTTTTAATTATATAAGAATAAATTGATTAAATACAAGTGAAATACATTATATTTTGCCGTGAGCTAATATAATAAAATAAAGCTGAAATTTTATTCAAGTGTAACATATCAATAAAATATTTTTATGTTAATTTTGGAGCTTAAAACTTTTCTAAATTAAACATTATTAAATTAAGACTTACCATCCGAATAATTAATATTAATTGTATGATCTGGACCGATGTTATTTTTCTAATGTAGTATGTAAATGTAACTCAAATACAAAATTTCAAAATGTTTCATCAATATTTTTTTTTTCGAGATTTTTTGCCTCAAATTGTACGTTTTTTTAGGAATGACCCACATGTCTTTAGCCAGCATTTATTGATCTAAGTTGGTTTATCGCAATTTTTCGCTATTTGCGTTATCCTTACAAAGAAAGATTTTGAAAAAAATAATTAATTAAACAATAAGAAAGGAGTAAAACTTTAAATAAGTATTCATAAGATATATTTTTTGCGACAGCAAACGGTTCAAATATCATGTTATGTTCGTTCTTTTAAATGAGAAAAAACACACGAAAACTTATAATTGAGATGTTTTATCTACACTTGAATCCTTTTAAAGAAAGTGAAAAGCTACTTTGCTTCTACTTAATAATTAGGTCACTCGATTTTCTTTCCCTTACCTTATTAAGTTTTACATCACATAGTCTATCATCGGCTTCGTTAGCACATCAAAATTGAAATAAATCTTAAGTATACTCTGATTCTTGTTTAATTATTGATAATTATACCATCTCACACATGGGAAAAAAGTCAAAGCTCAAGTAAATAGTTTTCATTGATCTTCCTCAACAATTTACACGCTGTGGTTGACCCAAAAAGATGCTGACCCTTTTTAGATGCAAACAAGACATTAACGCAAATAAGGAAACTGTAATCGTGTATGTTGCAGAGTCGCCCTTAGATGCAACCTACGGCACCATGTTACGATATCAAATAACTAAACGGTACTTATTATGGGATATCTTAGGAAAAATAAGCGAAACAAATATTTCATCATTACTAGAAAAGTAGGCTTAATTTATTTAGTGCATATCCTTAATCACTGGGTAATTAAGTTATAAGTACCTGCACAATTATCTCACATGTTGTGACAAGATAATTTTAAGCTTCAGGGTCCCATTAAACGCTTCGTTTAGAAGTTAAATTAAGGATTTTTTTTTAATCCTTGGGTTTTTGTTGCAACAAGTTATTCCTTAATAAAAACAAAATTATTTGGGATTGTAATAAGATATATATACCGAATGCTGCCTAAGCTGAATACTGGCACATTAATATATTTGGAGTATGACGTTTCCTGGTGAAGTTGATTTTACCATGTTTTGTAATTTATATGTACAGCTGGGGAAAAAAAACGATCCACCCTTCGTTTTTCGGCTGCTATTGGTCAAGGAATTTTGTGAAAGGTGTCATTTTTCAGGAAATAGCGTAAGGAATTGAGAACTGGCAACCAAAATTATATAAGGGGTCGTCTACATATTAAAATGAGTACCAACTTTAAAATTCCAATGACAACACCCAATTATTTTTAAATAAAAATGTTTATCATCTTCAAAATACCCCAGGTCCAAAAGAAAATTTATTTATTTGCATTATTTGTTGAGATATAAGCATTCAAAGTTGAACGCCCATAATGTTAAAAGAGTTTCACAAACTTTTATTCATACCTCCACAAATAAAATGAATTAAACCAAATTTTTTTTTTGATTATATGCTTCTCAATTTTCCAAAAACAAATCACACAAGTTTTTTCATCAATTTTTCATTATTATTATTTTTTTATTTAAATTTAAATAAGAAAAAATAAAACATGAATAGCAACCCCACATTTTTGTTACATAAATCATTAAAATAGGTCAAGTAGAACCAAAATCCCGAATTTTTTAATTCAACAACAATTATTTGCCGAGTTATTGTAAAAATACTGAAAAAAACGAATTTTAGGGACCGTGTAAAAAATTACTTAGCAAATTGCATCCTAACTTGCATCACTGTTTGGTGGTTGAAAAGCGTTTTTGGTAAATGTTTATTCAAATTATTGATGTCTGTCAAATGTCTAAAAATCTTTTCTTATTTCAAGTGCATACAATGTATTTTGTTTGTATAATTAACATTAAATTATATCGATTAATTTTTTTTTAGAATGTATGTTATTTCCAATACAATTTCAAAAAGTGTGTTTTATAGTAAAAATTAACAACCCTAAAATATTATTGGAATTCGGTGTTTAGCATATTTTATTGTTACCACATTGATTATTTAAAATGATTAGTGCCCACTGCCTTGGTTAAAAATCATTGCCAAATCATTCTGCGTAATTTTATTTTGCTTTCCTTAAATATCGTGTTAAGATCGTAACTCTCGTTTAGTAATAGTATAGGTTTATATTACCGATAAAGTGAAATCCCGACAAGGACGAAATCCCGAATGGGTCGAAATCCCGAAAATAGATTTTTGTCCATTTCGCGATTTTTTAAAAAAAATTATTAGAGATTCCTTATTTATTTATTTACTTATTTGGTTAGTTATTTAGTTAGTTAGTCAGTCCGTTAGTTAGTCAGTCAGTTAGTTAGTCAGTCAGTCGGTTAGTTAGTCAGTCCGTTAGTTAGTCAGTCAGTCAGTCAGTCAGTCAGTTAGTCAGTTAGTTAGTCAGTAAGTTAGTTAGTCAGTCAGTTAGTAGTCAGTTAGTTCAGTAGTTAGTAGTCAGTAGTTAGTCAGTTAGTTAGTCAGTCAGTCAGTTAGTCAGTCAGTTAGTAAGTTAGTTAGTCAGTTAGTTAGTCGGTTAGTCAGTCATTTAGTCAGTCAGTCAGTTCACTGATTGACAGTCAGTTAGACTACGTTAGTCAGTCTGGACTAACTAATGGAGCGACTAACTAACTGACTGACTGACTAACTAACGGACTGACTAACCGACTAACTAACTGACTGACTAACGGACTAACTAATGGACTGACTAACTAACGGACTAATGGACTGACTAACTAACGGACTGACTAACTAACTGACTGACTAACTGACTGGATAACTAACCGACTAACTGTGTGACTAACTAACTTACTGACTGACTAACTAACTGACTGACTGACTGACTAACAAACTAAGTGACTAACTAACTGACTAACTAACTGATAAACTAAATAACTAAATAAATAATCTCTAATATTTAAAAAAAAATCGAGAAATGGACAAAAATCTATTTTCGGGATTTAGACCCATTCGGGATTTTGACTCATTCGGGATTTCGGCTTGTCGGAATTTTGGTTTGTCGGGATTTCGGCTGTCGGGATATGTCCCAGACCCAGTGTGCCGAATTTTAAACAAACTTTTTGTAGCAATATGAATGAAACAAAAATTTGCATAAAATGTAAAACATAAATGTAATAATCATGTTTGTCTATCTGATTGTAACTAATCGTATTTGAAAATCTGTTCGTTATAAATAATCGTATATGTGACTTAATTTAAAATTAAAACTTTTTCTCGTCTACCCTTTATTTTATTTCTCAATTTTAAAATCCAAAATTAAAAAAAAGGGTAAAAACATAAAAAAAAATCACAATATTAGTGAAGAAGGTTTAATTCTAGCATCCTTTGGCGAGATTATGGTAACCCTTTTGTTAGCTTGTCGTTTCGAAAAGACACCCTAAATATTACCTTTTCCAATTTGGAGATTTCCCCCTAATCGCGTTCAAAATTAATGCTTTAATATCTCGGCAAATAATGAAAAAGAAATAATTCTTTTTTATACCTAGGGTATTTTGAAGGTGCTGAACATTTTTGTGTAAAAAAAATTGGGTGTTGCCATTGGAATTTTCAAAGTTGGTACTCATTTTAATATGTTGACGACCCCTTATACAATTTTGGTTGCCAGTTCTCAATTTCTTAAGCTATTTCCTGAAAAATGACACCTTTCACAAAATTCCTTGACCAATAGAAGCTGAAAAACGAAGGGTGGATCGGTTTTTTTTTCCTTAGCTGTACCATAGATTTTCATATGCCAAACAGTAATAAACAATACAATTTGAAAATTTTGTTATCAATTTGTTTCATGATATAGGTAACCCCAATTCTGAATAATAATCAATAGGTTTATTTCAAATGTTAAAAGATAGTTAAAGAACATTTGTCCTTCTGAGATCCTACGTGCAAAATATATTCATGAATATTGTGGATGATTACTTTACTTGTAAAATAATGCATCTCTCCATTAATAGTATTCATATTTTTTTATGATAGGCGTTAGAAACTAGCAACTATATTAACTTATATTTTTTAATAAAACCAAACTCTGGCCTAGATTTTATTTAATGAGGCAAAGAAACCCTACAAAATAATGGTAAGCAAATAATCAAAGCTAATAAATATAATTTTATAATCAAAACTTGCTAATTAAGTTTACTTCCATTCAACTTTCTCTACTATTTTATTAACAATCCATTAAGCATTAATTAGTTAACTAGTACTTAACATAGTAGATAGATCTTATCTCCGGGATTTAGCGTTATTAAAGCGATTGATAACAAATTTAATAGTTGTAATTGGACGTAATGTATTTTATTATCAAGTAATGGACTAATAATCTACAAAGGGCGTCATCACATAAACATACAAATAAGGTCACCAATCTTCAACTAGATCAACACAAAATAAAACAAGTAGGTTTGTTACAGAATCTGTCACTTAAACCGCTTCTACACCATATTTGTGCTCAACAGGAAACAAACTAGTATACACCTCAGAAAGAAATTCGCCAAACAGGGCCTTTAGCTAGTTGTAATTTAAACGTTTAAACGCCAAAATTAACTATTTTCATTAATCTTCTTTCTCAGATTTAATAATTAGACTTTATCGTTTGCAAAATTTGTTTCAAGTTCGAAGAATAATGATGTAATCTTTTTTAATAAATATCTTTGTGTCGCCACAATTTTCCATTTACTTTTCTTTCGAAAATTCAGTTATTTATCGTTTGTTAAATTAATTTACAGTTCGAAAAATATATAATTAGTACAATTGATGCTTTAAAAATAAAAGCAAAACTTTGCATATTTTTTAGGCCAAGTTAGAATTCTCTATGCATCTTTCTTCATACATATATATAATGAACCATCAAAGAACTCTATTGTGATATTACAACAATCCAAACTAAATTATATCACATAAACAAATATTCTTTCAAAAGCTTTTTTTTTATTTTAAATAAAGTTTCTCGTACGTTTAACGAAATAACAACAGTGAAAATATTGAATAAAAATGGAATTTGCATGTTATTTCAATGTTGATTAAATTTTTAGTTATTTAAATTTTAAATAAAATTCTAATTTAAATTTTTTAATGAAATTGGGAATGTAGCCTAATCTGATTTTTTGCTTCAAAATGACGTATCCCACTTGTTTGTGAGACTTACGGTTCGTTCTTTGAAAGTGGGTGACAGACAGACGGTAATAATACCTTCCACTTTTTACGTTATAAACGTAGTTGTTGTTGTTGTGTCCATGATATGTGCAAAAACTAGATGGATCCGAAGCTGTCTATAAACGTAGTGTGGAAGCTAATAGAAATGCCCTTAAACCAGTCGCACTCACAGTAAGTAAAATAATACTAAAAACAAAAATATGAGTAAGAAATATCATCATCATACTCTAAACATCCCATCAGATTGATTTCCGACAGGGCAAACGGAAAACGTGTCCAGGGACAAAACTTCAAGAGTCAAGTTGTGTAAACTGTAAAAAAAACCCGATTAATTTTACAGAAAAAACATAAATTTACAGAAAAATACTTTTACTTCCGTTAAAAGTTTTTTTTGTAAAAGTATGCTGTATGTATGCTTTTTTGTAAAAGTATGCTGTATGTATGCTTTTTTGTAAAAGTATGCTGTGTGTATGCTTTTTTGTAAAAGTATGCTGTATGTATGCTTTTCTGTAAAAATATGATGTTTAAAGAAAAATAGATTTTTTATGCTTTTAACCTCCTAAAGAGTGCTAGAATGCCACCGAACAAGAATTAAACTGATTGTTGAGATTCAGTGCAACGAAAAAACTAAATTGGGAGAGTATTATACTGGAGATCAGAGGGTTTTAAACCGGTAGTTTATTATTCCTCGGTAGTGTTGTGGTAAGTGCCTGGTTCTTGGGGTGATCGGAGGTTCTCTCCGGTGGAAGATAGTATTTTGGGTTTTTTCACAACTTGTCGGTTTAAAAACAGCTTTTATAGAGTTAAAATTACGAATTTTTCATGTTAAATAAACAGGTTTTCCTTATAAAGTTTACTGTATTTTCTTGCATCATCTGACAGTTTTTCTGTAAAAAACAGAAATGTTTACAGTGCATAAACATTATTAAGACAAAATGCCTTCAATTCAATAAAAAAAAACTCACCAAGTTTTGAATGAAAAAATTTTAAATAAACATTTAAAAAAATATATTGCGCTACAACTGATTCTAAATACGTTTTCCGGTGTACTAATATCTAAACAACTTACTTAAGTATTTTCAGGGGACCCAACATTTTCCGTTGCCTAGGGCCCAACAAGTTATAAATTGCGCGCTGCAATACATTAGTGGATAAATGGTGAAGAATTCGTCCTTGAAGGAACATGGGGGTTTGTGTGTGGTTAGGGGAAAATTTCAAATAAAAGAATGCGCAATAATTTAGTTTAACTCAGAATTTATGGCAAAACGGAAACTACTGCTGTTACTAAATCCATCGGCTTTGTTTGAAGCGCCTGTTTGCTCGTTGCTCTTGGCAGTGACTAATTGCCGAAAGCTATTATAAAAACAGCGAATCGTGTGATATATTCTATTTTGTAACATAATATAGTCTTTATTGCGCACAACCGGCTTTCTAGTATTTCACCTGAAGGAATATTTATTTGGCTGATCCCGGGTTCATTATGGACGAGCCAGTTTTTTGTTTCCTTGGAATATTTGCTGGAATGTATTTTTAAACAATTCTTGAAGACATTGTTTGTGTGCACATATTTTATAAAATGGTAGGTTTCTCGTTACAAAAAGCTTTTTGAAGATTTTATGGGATAACAAGTCAGATAAGTATCAGCCATACCGGCTGGCGGTTTCAATACTATTTAAATAAAATTGGTATAAAATAAGATGATTCTTCTAAAGCACAACGTAAATTCTTGGTGTAAATGGAAATAGGTGAATTGACTTGTAAACTTGGTGAATTGACATAATTCGATGGATAAATCTTCTTCAGATACACAACTCAGAAATAGCGCAAAGTTGTTTATTGAATAACAAAAGTTTTTAAAGCAATTTGTAAGTTTTAAGGAACCCGAAATATATTTTTGGTGTATCCACAATTGTCTAGCAATTTGTGGACTGTTGCTTAGAAATTGACAGAAAAATAATACAGACATAAACAGTATTTTTATTTTTTGTATATCACGTTCTACTAGTTTTCATTCAGAGAAACACAATATTCTATTAAAATATAAGAAAGAAAAAATATTATCTTATTTATATTCTATATAATTATACATAAGATAAGTCAAAATAAATAGAGCAAATACAAATGGCTATTACTATTTAACCATCGCGGGAAGTCTCTCTGTATATCTAAGAGAAACTCATTGGTGAATTTGGTGGAATTGCGCAAAAGCAGAACATTTTATGAATTACCAAGTGTCTATATCAATTACCCCACGGTACCCTACATTACATACGTTATATAGATAGCTATGTGACTTTCTGTGGTTACATGGACAACATCCAAAACATGTCCCCTTTCCGATGTTGGAAGGGATGGAAACATCACAAAATTTTGAAGTTCCGCCTGTATTCTGTGTTAATCATATCAATAAATTCTTTTTCATTAATAACCCTTGATCTACTAACTGTACTTAAAAGTACCATTTATAAGGCTGCTGTTTTACTTTTCATTGCTCAATTTAAAGAAAATGGGCAATGTGGAGCTTTTGGATTGATTTGCTCGGTTTTAGCGCATTGAAGTCTACAAAAGTAAAGTATATTGTTCAAAAAACTCTTACTTTACTTATCTTGCGCCAACTCGTTATACCCTGACGGTACTTATCAGTCCCATTTAAAAGACCGTTGTTTTACTTTTCAGTGTTCGTTTAAGGGAAGATAGACGGTAGTGGGTATTTTATTAATACAGTATTTCGTTTCAAAACATTAAAGACTAAAATGGTAAACCATATTCATTCAGCACAATTTCGTTGTTGGTCAGTGTAATTTAGTTGTTATAAATAGAAAGAAGGGAATACGAAAATAAATTCATCATAAAGTGTATGTTCATGTTCCAACTACCTTTTTACCGTAATGTGTTATTATGAATTGCACATCTAACTTTAAAATAGGCAAATGAATTAAATTAAATCTTAATTCAGTACGTAACGGGTTAAATTGTTATAGTCGTTTGTAATCGCTATATTCCTTTTGACTTACCCTAGTATTTCAAACGTGGCGAAAGCGGAGAATGATAGCCGCAATCTGAAACCTGTTGCTTCAATTAAATTGTTCTTCCTGAGGACAGAACTTTGTCTTGTGTCAACACAGAGGCCCAAACAGTGAAACGGCTTACAGAAACGATTTATAAGCCATAAATCTACATTTTCTTATACATTGGTGTAAAGTAAAGAGTGTCGTGAAAAATTGGCGATTTCAGGAGTATAAGGATGATTAATCGGATTGTCGACTTATTGGAGGAACATCTATAAGTTCCAAGTTTCCTGTTTAAGAACTTATTGAGGTCATCACATGAGAAGCTGTACATAATATTATTATTATTGAAATCTACTAAATACACGAAGAAAGAAGAAAAATAACATATTTTCAAATAATATTGTAATTTTTGCAGTTATTTGTAAGCATACATTTGCAAAATATGTACAGCTACAGTACAAAATGTGTACATTTATGTATGTTATTATTGTGTAATGTAATGCTGGTACGTATTCAGACACCGATAGGACAACCCTTAATTCATCTTTTACTTTCTATTTAGTTAAGGCTTTATAATTATTTTCTAATATATTCTTTAAAAGTTGAATGAAGCAAGGGCAAATATTCATCGGATATTACTATCTCCTCTACTAAATTTCTTTTTTAGTCTATATTTAGGGTGCTTTATTTTGAAATGTTTGAAATTCGTTACTATCTGAATTCCCCTTTGTGACCTCTAATTGAATCGACTTTAATTACACCTCTAATTGAATCGGTCTTTAATTACAATAAACCAACTGTGAAAATATGAAGCAAGGTATCGCTTACATAGTTTTAAAGTTTTTCTTTATGTTAAGGAGTGAAATAAGCTCTTGAAGTAAAACACAAAAATTAATGTTCACATAATGTCAGTTTGCAGTTTTATGACAATTGCCTCCTGGAAATTGATGAAGTACCTTCCCAAATAGGTCCATCGTTCCAGACCAAATTCAATTTCTATCATCCCAAACTAACCTCGAATACTTCTTTAAAGCGTGTGCAGAATAAATATCCTTGAAATATAAAAACACGTTACGCCGAAGCAGTAGGTAGAAGTTTGTTTAAATTTATTGCCTGAAAATTTCTCTCACTCACAAACAAAATATGAAAAACATTTCGAAAAATTATTTAACTTTCCAACTTGTTTGTTCCAACAGCCTAGATCCTACTCCATTATAAAGCTTGAGGCACATGGATTCGAAGCTGCGAATGGCTTTTCAATCTTATTTTTATAGTTTTCAAATCCTACTGCTGATGTTCTGATGGCGCCGATCTGTCCAAGTTGAAGTTACTTTTACTAAGCAACTTCGGCCTTGTCCTACTTGCATTAGAGGTATTGTTCTCGTAATAAAAGTATGATAATGAATTTCACTGGGAAACTGGTGTGATTGATTCAATAGTCGCCGTAAATGAACATTTATTTAAAAAGCGGCGCCAGTAAAGGGGCGTAGCTGGAATTAATCAAACCGCCCTTTGATAATTAGTTCGTTTGTCAGAGACTGAAATGATTTAGTAAATCAAATATATTTGTAGAAGGTATTTATTTTTTTTATTAAGAGCTTTTAATTTTAATTTGGAATAATACAAATGTTTTAGCTTTATAAATATACATTGATATATTGGAGCTAGACATTAAAATTTTAACAACGTGTGTAATATACAAGCCGCTTTGTTTCTCTTTTGCTTTCTCGTGTTCTAAATTTTGTTGATGTGCTATATTAGGCAATTCTACATGGTATAAGGTTAATTCTAATATAATAATGAAAAAATCATGACCCATTAATCTTGCAATAACATCCCAAAATTAAAAGTTATATCTTTAAGCTGTCACTAATTCTATTCCCGCCACTTTAATCATAGTTTTAGTTTTGAATGAATTAAATTTGTCACATATAGAGCTATACAAGACCTATTATATCTCGACCTGAATTAATAAATTTTATTTAATAAAGACATAAGTTAGACCGTTTTTAATATGTCTTTAAATACGAATATACACTGCGAAAAAAAACACACCTGTATTTTACCATCACAGTGTGATGGTTAACAATGCTGTCAACCCTCTCTCTTGTGAATTTAAGTATAATGTAACATTTATAGAGTGGTTCCGGCAAAAACGTTTGCTTCATTGGCAGTGATTGTATGCACCTGTCTTCTCTGTTTAATGGGGAATGGGCGCGCTGTACCGGGGGTCTCCAAAGCAAAAGCGCATCAGTGTTAATCCTATGGAGAAAAAAATATTTTCTATGCCACATTTCTCCGGCTGTATTGAATATTTTTACAAGCGGATTTTTTAGGAGATAAATGTAGCTGACTTACAGGTCCCGACCCTCCCAGTTTTTGAAGTGGGTTCGAATATTTTTTTTTAATTTTCAATAAATAATTTTACACAAAATATTCGAAGCAGTTTCAAAAAGTGGGAAGATAGAGACCTGTAAGTTGTCTACATTTATTATTTAAAAAACCGGTTGTAAAAATATTCAATACAGCCGGAGAAATGTGGCAGAGAAAATAGTTTTTTCGCCATTGGATTAACACTGAGGCACTTGAGTTTGGAGACCCGCGGTCCAGCGCGTCTATTCCCCCTTACACTATTGACACTTAGAGTAAGTTGTTCATGTGACTCTGTATGTCGTGAAAACATCTATTTGTTCTGAAACAAACATTATATAACATTGTGATGAAAAAAAGTAACTACAAAATGGGTAAAAAAAAAATTAAACATTGTACAAATTTCTAATACTAAATACTGTCTTAAAAACGTTTTTTTTTCATTTAATTGAAATAAAAAATGTATTTATATCAAGATTTAAATTATTTCTTGTGTCTTAAAAGTAAACTAGACAATCAGAAAAAAATTCATTCAAATATTTGAAGAGAGAGAGAGTCTCTAATTTATTTATTTATAATCTATTCCAGGAAAATGCTACGCTTTCATTGCGAGCGATATAGAACTAATCAACGCAATCAAATTAAATACCTATAAAAATCGTGTTAACCAATTAATCACACTATTGTAATTTAAGTAGTAATTAGCAATTTACGTTTCATTCAGTGCCATAGTACGTGACAAAAATGGCAATTCAATTTGGAACGAGAAAAGATTTATATTCAAATTATTAATTTCGGAACTCGTATAAAAATGTCTAAGGTGTTAGAACTATGCATTCAAGAATTTTTTAATAAGTTTGGGGTTATTGCAATTTATAAAAAATAAAAAGAGTTAAATACATATTGGGAAAAATCATATTTTAATGGCCAAGTTTGAGATTATCAGTTCAAAGGTAATGAACGCCATTATTCATAATAGAGATTATCAACTTTTAGTAATCTCCTAAACGAAGTTGTTTTTGAACACGGCCAGTGTCTTTACTTTGAGCTAAAGACGTTATAAGCTTATGGGTGGAAAGGTTAGATGCTAAAATTAATTAAAATACGTCAGTTTTGATAGCGCGTTGATGTGAAATATCGTAGGGCGGTATAGAAAGATCGCAGCGAAAGGCTGAGATCGCTTTTTCATCTGATCGGAAGAGTTTAAAGAAGGTATTGAAGTTTTTCTGCAGTTTATGATTCGTCCTTGGGCCATTTGGGAAGCTGTCATTGAAAGATTACCCGAAAAGATTCGCTATGGAAAGGTTTTTGACTTATGTAACACAGTTTAGTTCTTAAAAGTAACTTATTTATATCCTAATATCTATCAAATTAATTAAATTTACTTTATTTTAACATCAAACATGTCTAAGTGTAAACATTATTTTTATTTTATTTTCTGATTTCCATAACGATTCTTTTATTTTTTTTGTATTCGACTAACTTTTTATAAGAAGAATGTTTTCTTATCAAAAGTTGTCGTGCAAACTTTCCTTTTTTATCTTAAAACATTAAACACTATGTTCTAAACTTTTTTTAATAAACAAGAAGTTATGAAAGAACTGAAACAGCTTACTTTCCAGTTACTTAAATATTTTCTGAAGTTCTAATCGGAAAACAAGTAGGTTTGTAACAGGAACACTCTCCAAAAACCGCTTCTACACAATATTTATAAACATTAGGAAAAAATCGTCAAACACAGCATATCCAGTTGTAATTTAAACTTTTAAAAGCCAAAATCAACTATTTTCATATATTTTCTTTCGCAAATTAAACTAATTATATTTATCATACGGACGGACATCTTCAGCATGTCAATATCTACTTTTCCATTTTTTAATACCTTTATTGAATAAAAAAAAGTAGTTTAAAAATATGCATCAAGCTAAATTTAAAACTATACATATATCTCTCTTAACTTCAACTGGATTTTATATATTTCCATTATATAATCCTTTTTAAACTACAAATAGCATTTAAATATTGTAATTTACATAATTGTTTTTAGTAGATTATCTGACCATAATTATAGCTTCCGATGTTTATAAATTGCATACATAAAAAAACATTTAATGAAGTAAGTTACATACTATTAGTTTAATCAAACTAAATAAAAAAGTGAAAAATCGAAATTCTTCGATTGACAACAAACAAATGAGATAAATCTCAGATAAAAAGTCAAGCACCTATCCCTCTTTAAATGTAAAGTTCTTCTTCTGAATTACTTATCCTAACAAGAAATCTTTAACTACGACGTATATTAAGCAGGTGTGCAGTTACATGACATTAATTAGAATAGTTTTCAGTCATACTGGTTTTTCAAAATATAGCTGTCTTCTTTAGATTAAATAGCTTTACAATCAGATTCTACTACCATGGCACTACGATAAACACCAATGATGTATGTCACATTCAAAAAAAAAATAGCCCTACTTGCCCGTCTCCTGAAGTTTTATTCATTGAATCTGCATACCAACACCAATAAAAAAATAAGTGTCTTTCTTATCAGCATAAATCAAAAGCGGTTTAGTTAGGTTAAGAAAAGAATCACCACTTGATATATTTCCGAGTTAGTTATGTATGACGACTACTAGCAAGCAGACAGACATTATGGCGTCTGGAAATTCTAGTCACAATTCAGACGTCGCGGGTTTCCTTTTTTGTGGGAATCTTCGATTAACAAAAAGCTTTGCCGACGTCAAGTGAAGCAGCGTATCTTCTCGTTTAATCATCCTTTCAAGGAATTTTGGCAAAATCTTGATCGATACGATCTTAAATAGGAAATGCAACAAAGTTTCAAACTCATGCAATCAGACACATTCATGATGTTAGACATGTGTTTTATCAAGAAGTGTTTTTTAAGTTACAAAGGCATTTAGAAACAAAATTCAAATCCTAATGAAGAGGATGGTTATTTATTGTGAGAGAGATGTTGACAATGCTTCAACGTTACTTCTATCCCTACGCAGTCCCTACGCTCCAATTTTGTCACTTTAATTCATCGGACTCTTCAGCAACATCACTGTTCTATTTTATTATTTTAACTTTTTGTTTTTATTTTTATTTTGTTTGTTATTTTATTTTTACGGAAACAATTTTTCATAATTATTTATTGGATCAATGACGCATTTAAAAAAATTGTAAATTAAATTATAAGTTAAGTAAATTTCAATTTCACTATGAAGTTTTTAGCTCTAGTCCTGGTTCTTCTTAAATTTGAGGAAACATTATTCCGTAATATTCTCAATAAATATTAAAATAATTAAAAATATCTTGTATTTCTCAGACCTTAAAATTACATGAGGAGGAAACCTTACAAATATGAGGAAGTCATAAATGATGTTATAATTAATAAAGCTTCCTGTGAAAAAAACCTAAGGCTTCAATTTCATTGCAGTTCAAAGGCTTGCAATTTCCCAACCACAAAAATAAATCAAAATAACAAAAATATACAATAAATATAATACTTTAATTGCAGAAAAGATGAGAACATTTACACATCCAAGTTTGGAATTGCATTTATTTTCTTTACACACCTACTTGACAAGTTTTAATTCAATGAATTATCTATTGTATGCTCTCTTTTTCCAAAAGCAGTTCCGGATATGTAATTTATCATTTCTCTTTAACAGACCGGAAATAACATCAAGATTAATTTTTGGTATGCAGAACTACAACTCTAACATATTGGAATGGTAAAGTATGTTTTGATCATTAAAAAATAACACATCAGTTGTAATTAATCAATGTTCTGAGGATCCAGCTAATTAAGAACGTTAGATTTCTTCTTTCGTATATGGCGGTTGGGTAGAGAACCACTGTGAAAACTTGTGCGAAGAGGGTTTGGATGCTGAAAATTAATGATAAACGAAGCATACATATTTGTTTTTATCATTAATTTCTTTTGTATGATCATTAATTTTACCTACATGTTCATATGTCTGGAATTTAATAATGTAATCATTGGATGTATCAGTTTTATATTTTACAATACGCGTGTAGAAGCATACTTAATATTAGTACTACTATTCTTACGTCTTCGATTAATACACGATTATTTTGTGAAAGAAATTCTTATAATATCTATAAATCTGAACCTGAGTAAGAAAATGGCTGATGTATAATGTTATTAAACAAAACATTGGTCCAGACTAAACTGATGAAATATGACACCATCATATGTTGATGTGAATGGTTTTAAATTAAGTTTCTGATTATCCAGTCGAAAATTGATTATTTAGAGAGGAGTGAAGCCAGTTATTATCTATGCATTTTGTTTCTCAATTATTCAACTTAACACTACTTTAAATAATTCCTTCTTTTCAAATTTTAATGCACTTTTTTTCATTTCTTGATAATAGTTTTCATTGAAAAATGATAGTGAGTTTCAAATCAATCGAAGCTGATAATGATTAAAATGGAATATATTTTATTGCACTTTTATATAATTGATATTTCAATTTAATTCCCACATATTTAAGTATGTCAACTTAAACATTTTTATGGGCAAAGATAACGTAAGCCTATATGACTATCCATGTTTTTTTCTAACGCTTTAATATCAATCAACTTGATAAAAACTTACTTGAACATAAAAAGTAAGTATTAAAATATTTGTGGAAGTTCATGTGAGAATAAAAAAAAAGTTCCCCAATCACTTCTAACAGACAACAGATTTGAACTTTCGATATACCAGTACTCGAGATTAAGGGTAGATTATTAGCCAAATTAATGAGGACCGACATTCATTGCTGATAACAGAAATAGCTAAAATCACTGCCTAATTAATTTTGATGCATATTCGGATTATCGCTATTGATTGCTTAAAAATAAGGTTGCTAAATAAGCATCAAAGAAATGATGGCGTGAGAGTGTGACCAGAGTATTTGAAAACTTGTATTTATTAATTCCTTTGGTGACTATAGAACCGCCTGTATATATAATAATAGGTAAGTATTGGTACTAATTGAAAAAAAAAGTAAAATAATTTGTTATAAATATTATAATAAGGAAATAGTGAATTAATAAATTCTTTATTAGTTACTTAAAGTAATAATAACTTAAAATAATTTTATTAAATGCATTTTGTGATTTAAGATTGTATTTAATAAAATTTGTATGAATAATTTTACTACTAAAATAATTTAATAATTGAGTGATAGCAAGACTTTCCTTGAAGATTTATTTCTTCTTTTTGTATTAATTCTTTCGTACTTATAATCCTAATTTTTCTCAAGAAAACAGAATTTTTTATTTAAATTTGCAGGTAAATTTATGAAGATGAGTTTTTAATTGTATTATTGAATCTCAATACCGATACATTTTTTACATTAATTAGGGGCCTAACTATTTCACTCCTCAATTTTTTTTACACTGAATTCAAATGTATAATATCAAAACTTTTCAAACAACTCTGTACAACGATTTATTCCCCCGTTAAAAAGTACAAATTTTAAAAGAAATCCGAACTAGTAAGTAGTTAATAAAGTAATATACAAAAGACGAGAGCAGTGGAAAGGTTCTCATCTATGATCTATTGATCTATTAAATTCGTCTGAAATACATTTCAGAGAACACAAACATTTCTTGTCCAAAAACTTTGTTAACCAGGGTTGTTTTTATCCTTCCGTTTGTATGATTATTCAAAGAGTGGGAATATCTCGTAAGTGGTTTTTCCACTGTACGATGTCTCCATACTGATCAAGTAACTGATTAAACTGTCAAAAGATAAAAAGACTACCGTCTACAGTAGCAATACAAACAATTTAAAAAGCAATAAAACTTCTAAAAGTTGGTCTGTAGTCCCAAGGCCAACCTAAGTTAATAATCTATATTTTTTTTGTCCAAAACATTTCATAAGCTGAACAATCCCTGTTTGATAGCAAAAGTTGAAGAACTTACATTCTAGCAGCTAATTGGTTACATGGTACGCAGCGGATCGAAGTTTATCTATACTCAATTTAGCCTGTGCCGTAGTCCAAAGTTTAACCAGAGTTTAAACTGAATTTTTTTTAATTCAAAAATCATATAAAGATGACATTTGAACCCTTCCCGCATAATATCAGAAGTGGCAGAAATTCCAGTCCAGCTAATTATTTTCTTCATGGTGGAAATACATCAAAGTCGACAAGTTAGCCCAAAATTAAGAACTAATGCATTTTTTGTTTATTAAGAATCCTAAAAAAGGCAAACTTGAACCATCCCTGTTGAAGTGGCAGAAATTCCAGCCAAGCTAATTAATTTTGCTTCATGGTGCCCAGAGTATCAAAGTCCGTTTACATTTTTGAGATGTCACTTGTTGTCTTCTAGGTTTGAATGGGGAAAAAAACATTCTTCGTTAGATTAGAAGCTACACAGAGATTCGGGAAGATATGAGCAATCTGGCTGATGATCACTTTACCAACCTGTCAGAACTGCATGCTTATGTGTTGATTGATATATGGTGTAAATAAAGAATATTGGGTATTAACTGCAGATATCAAGCAGGGAATTAAATTCTAATGGAGCATTCAGGGCAGAAACAATGCTATCATCTTCGATTGATTAGTAAATGAAAATGTCCGTCAATGACAGTTTTTGTTTCTGTTGTTGTGTTCTATGAGCTGTTTGGAACGTCAATATGTCTTTTTCCGTTGTCATAAGAGAAGTAATGGTATCTCATTTTTGCGTGTTAAAGAGACTTATCGGCAAGAATGGGATATTCCTAGGAATTGACTGAAGCCTTTTACCTCCATTTCATTGCATTGAAAACAAGTTATGGATCTTCTAATTGTATCTCAAATGTTTAGCCGATCGATTTAAGACTTGTACTCATGGATATATCTTAAAATTATGTAAATTTTAGTAACTTTAACTCGAACTATCATATTTGACAGATACTTCATTTCAGAACGTACGGTTTATTATACATTATACATAAGTCTAGTAGGCTTCATATCATATTTTATCCTGCTAGAAGAGAGAGGTGGTTTATATTATCTTGATTAATGCATGTAAACACGATTAATAACATCATAGACAAAAAAATAAATGAATTAATAGAATTTGTTTTTTAAGTGCATATGCTTTTTAAAATGAATTACAATTTGTATTTAGATTTTTAATAAAATAACATAACCAAAATGTTCTATTCCACTGCCCGTGTCATAAGTCTGCTCGAGTTTTCAACACTCGGTTACAAAATGAAGCATTAAATCTTTGAATAATTATCAGCGATATCATATTCGAAGTTGTTCTCAATAGATCTGACTACCTGCATGCCACTCGCTCTGTTCTATAAAATACTGTTTTATTTTTAAAAAAATGATAAAAAGTGCTTTTATTTGAACTATATAATTTTGCTTCGATACACTTTTATCAAATCGAATAACTATTAAAATGTAGTTTTGTGTGTTTATAATAGAACCATTTATGTTCGATTTAGTACACGTCATTTATAGTATAATTGTTTTAATAAATATATAATTGATTATTTTACGTTTTCATCAGTTCTAGCTTAAATTTGGGTTCACACATACATGTTTTACGTTCTTAGGCTAATTAAAAATTAATATTTGGTAACAAATATAGGTGAATACTGAAAACGCAGACTTTTACTAACATTTAAAGAAGTTGTTATTGTATTTAAGTATTATTCTTTGAGAAAATTGTACCGAAAACAAAATTGTAGAGTTCAAAATAAAAACACAATTTTTTTTCAAACATCATTTTAAAGTGCAAGTGTCATGCAATGTTTATGGCTTATATTAGCCTCACATTAGTGTGAAAGGAAAGAAAAAAGTTTAAAATAAGTTTAAGGTATTCGTTTTTTTTTTTTTGTTATCGAAAACTATGTTCCCCTTTAAAGGATATGTTGATAATTCAGGTTTTTAGCCAATATTCAGTAATTTTTTACCAGCATATCTTTGGATTAAATAAAAATATTTTATTTATTATTTCAACAACGACAAAGGTTGGGACCGAGAACCAAAGCCAAAGAAATTTCTCTTGGTAATCACATTCCTTGTGAAATATTTCATCGAGACCGCCGATATTAAACTATTTATAATCCTAACCTTGTGCAATATTTCAAAAAGAGTTAATCCCTAATACTTTCTATACATAAATCTACTAGTGCCTCCCAAAACCACCACAAAAATAGAAAAATCCTCAGAAAAGTTAGCAAAGCCAGGGATAGGGATTAGTGGCCTACAGCCAAAATAGCGGGGAAAGGAATGAAGGCCCAGATGTGAGTTGACCCCAGCTTTGCTAAGCTTGTTACAGGATAGCCCAGGGGGGCGTGAAAATAGGGGTACATTGACAGCTAAACCCCCTTCAGTCATTCCCCGCATTCCTCAGCATTCTGGAGACGCAAAAATAAACATATCTCCTACACAAATACTCTGGCTTATCTTTTGCTGAAAGATAAATGTCTTGGCGAAATGGCGTCAACAGCTGGGGATGTATTTTGGACATTTTTGGGGTGATTTGATTTTGGCTTTTTTGATGCAAGATTTGTAATGGTCTGTAAATTGTCATTTACAGACCTTTCCGGTAATTAGATATAGAGACAGTGCTCACTCTAGCCAAAATACGAATTGCCAACTCGTAGAAAAATACATTTTACAAATGCGTGTACATATTTAGTTAAGATAAGAATGAAATTATTTTTAACCGTAAATATAGCAAATATTCATATAAAAATGCATTCTGAAGGAATAACAGTGAAGCATGCATTCTGAAAAAGGCATTCTGAAGAAAACAATGGTATAATTATAAATTTAGATTATAGGAATCAGCACATTATACTATTTTAATTATAAAAATGCCAACCTTTAAATGTGCCTCCCCCGACAGATGTCCGGTTTAAGACATCGGGGGTTTAGATCGTGAATTTTAGTCCCAAAATTTGTCATGGAATGTTTCATTGAGTTTATTTGTGACTTTTTCAATTTTTCCATTCTTAATTGATAAGTCCCTGCGATTTTCAGGTTTTACCCAGAAACATAATAAAAGTTCTTAGAGAATATCCTTTAGATCCATTCAATATAATGCACCTTAATTAACAAGCAACCATTGGCGGGTCGCTGCCACAAGTTTTATGGAATAAATTTTTTATATGTAACATTGCTCCATAAATTTGGTATAACATTGCTCTCAATTTGTACAGTAGTTTCAATACAAAATAAAATAAAGGAGTTTCTCTTTATTTTTCAAGAGAAAAAAGATTTGCAAGAGAAAACGCTTTTCACAAAACTGAAATCAAATTAATTTCGAAACTCAAACAATTGAGCGAAGTCATTAGATTCAATATTAAATATATCAGCTTTGAACGGTCATTGGCCCTCCACTCAAAGTTGAGTTGATTTCTCCAAGTACAACAAATAACCCTACTCTATATCCAACTCCAACGATCATTGGACAAAGTTCGCTGCTAGAGGTCACCGAAGACCAGTTGTTGTGGGGGTGGACAAGCAAAAATAATAAAAAAAAATCAACAAAGTGCTTCTCTGATCTTTAGGGAAGACCCCTTCGCTATTAGGGCCCAATCTCTCGTAAGGCTCTCATGGCTAATTTGGACTCAAAAGGGACAATCGTTCATCGTCAGATTCCAAATTACAGCTATTATTGCCAGTTTTGTGTTTTAGAAATGAGCACAAGATGAGATGGTAGGGGAGGTAACTTTTGGGTTATTTGTTGGCAACTGTTGATTATTTTTATTTGTGTTGATTTTTGACATGTTTCTTGGCTTTATTCTTTAAACGTGGTTGGATTAAAACTTTAGTATTGTGGTAATATTGGCAGGGGCCTCGAAAAATAAAGCTAAAAATTGCAGTTATTAATTGGAGACACATATAAAATATACGAAATAATACTTTACATAACATTGTGCAATTGGAGCGATTGATATGCATTGTAAATATTTGGTGTAACCTTAAACTCCAACTTTAATGAAGTAACGTTACACAAATAAGAAGTTTACTCCATAAAAGTGGCGGAAGCAAGTGCTGCATCCAGTTTCATTGAGTAAATTTAGAGAGTAATGTTACACAGTAAAAAGGAATAAACTTATTTGTGTAACGTTATTCCATAAATATGCAGTAACCTTCCTCCACAAAGATGGATTCATTTATAAATTCATTATTTTTACAGTGTATACTTGAAATCATGCTCGTTTGTGGTGGTTCTGTTCGCTTGAGATCAATACAGATGTACGCATGTGAATTATAATTGATTCTTTTTTTAACAGCACTTTAAAGTAGTATATTAAATTGAACAGAAGAACTATAGTAAAACAGGTACAATTGAAGCTACAATACTCAAGAATAATCCGTTTCTAATTCGTTAAAAGAGCACGCTAAGAATTGTTTATTAATTCTTTAACGTTCTTCTGGATAGGGTACGACCCCACACAATATGAGAACGAATATATATTCGGAATTTATATGCCTCCAAGCTGATGAATGCGTACATTTGTGCGAATTTGCAGAGGATCCTTCAAGCCTTTTTTACCATTTATTTAATTCTTGAGTGAGTAGGAATAGGAGGTATTGTGACGCGAGAGTCATTATTAACATGCAATTGTTTTCAATTACAAACATCAAACTGTATTTTCCGAGAAAAGGGATGGGTTAAACACTTAAGCAGTTATTCCAGGTGAATTTTCGAAGAAAAGCACCTGTCATTGTTGCGAGAGTTTGCAATTGGTATGCAGGAGAGGAACGATATGAAGATTTATTTTTCAGAATGGTTCAATTTAAAATAATATTTCTTAATAATTGTTTTTACATTGGCTTTCCCATCGAGATGAAAAATTCATGCTCAACTGTAAGAAAGGTCCGTGGGGTTTCGAAGTCGCATAGAATCCTAAGTTCAATTTCAGATCTTGACTTTGTTTATTCTTCTGGGCATTGACTGGTTATCTATCCTATAATCGATCACTTTAGACAGTTGTTTTTACAACACCTAGTGGTATTTTGTATATGTTCTAGATTGTAATTACACGAAAGAATTTGGCCCCAAGTATTACTAAGAAGTAAGAGTTTTGTATGTAAATTATACGCAGTGATTTAAAAGCCCTAAGGACAACAATAAACAATTTAACAATGGATAAAATATAGAGAATGAGGGGAAAAAGTGTAATTCTTTATCGATATTCTTTCATGAAGTTTAACCAACATCATTCATGATTTACTCATTTAAATATTTTTTATTCAAATTATTAGTATATCAGAAACTCCTGCTATCAAAAATTAGTAACATTTCTTTTTACAAAACAGTTTAGCAGATTTTTCTGAAATATTCTTGCTCTTTTAAAGGACACTTCAATTTTTTAGAAGATCGTGCCCCAAGCAAACAAAAGTGCGATATTCCTTGCACATTTTCCATGCTAGTTTGCTCAATTAAGCCCATTCTACTATAAAGTAGAGGGTTTAAAAACCTTATTAGCGTTAAAGACTTACATTTTTTTTCTGTACAATTTCTCTAAGTATACCCATTAACTCTGTGCTTTAATTGAAAAAGGCCGATGTCCAATGCTGAATCTAAAACATAGACCCGTTTTCCATTAAAGTATAGAACTGAAACTCAAAGGAATTAGTAAATTATTTTATTTCCAGTGATGCATTTGCTTTGAGCATGAGTTTCACTTCCTGGTATTCTTTCAAAAAGGAAAAGCAAAGATAGATAGATTCAAACAACCACTCCATAACCTGAAGGTAGCATTTTATGGTGTTAAAAATGATAGCGTTTCAACGTCTGTTTGTTCTTTCTGTATGTACCCAGAAAAGAAAGGTACAATATGAATGTATATGAATCTTAGTCTGTAGTTACTTAAAAAGCAACAGTTCATTGTTTTTTTAATAATGATAATATTTTTTCTCCTTAATTTATTAATCAGGGGGACCGGAGCCCTCCATTGAAGCCCATGTTAAAAGGACCTTTTTTATGTACCTTTTTCTCAGAATCAATTTGATACTTTTTATTTAAATTTTTACTAATTATTAAATGGATGTTCAACTATACTTTACTGGAGGCTATTTTTAATTATTGTTTAGTTTTTAAATTATAAATTTTTAAGTGAAACTACATATTTTATACCTGAAAAACATCAAAAATATTAAAAAGAAAAAAAAGTACGACAGTTATACTCAAATCCCGCCAGCGATTTTTAGAGACCACCTTCTTAAATACGTATAAAAAATTTCAGGATGATACATATTGTAGATTCTGAGAAAAAGGTACCTCCATATTGAAAAAGTAAGTTTTGAGATATAAGCGTTTAAAGTAAACAATGGTGGTTTCTTTCCTATAAAGCACAAATGGATTTTACCTAAACAACAGTTTTTCAAAAATTTATTAAAAATACTTTTAGTACTCAAAATTTTTATTGTAAGATATCGTTGTAAAACTAACATTTCATATTTTAAGAAACACTAAAGACATTGAAATGACCTTTTTGAAAATTTTTGGGGGTCTGGTCCCCCTTAAGGGACAACCTCAAGTTACGTATTAAAAAGGCATTCATAAAAGAATAAAAATTAAGTTTTATCTCTGAAAATTATGTATGTTATTATTATGTATATGAGGGGTTTAGTTGCGAAACTCACATTCTCCAAAGCTTAACTAAGATATAGGGCCCGACCCCCTACATTGGCGATTTCGTCCAATTGAATTTACCATCATATCAAAAGTTGCAAATAAACAGACCCTATATCTTAGTCAAACTTTGGAGAGTGTGAGTTTTGCAACTAGACCCTTCTTCTGATTTTCTCTCCTAATTAAATATACAGTTCCTGGACAAATTATTAGACGCACAGTATTTTTTTTTAGTAATTTTATGTTTCTTACGAGTTTTTATGCAATAATGGTATATTTAAACTACTATATTATTGATTTTTATTTAAAAGAATTGTTGTAGAATGACCATTGTTGATTGTTGTATAAAACCACTATATTATCAAAATGGTCATGTGTATTTTACATGAAATCTTGCAGTGCGTCTAATAATTTGTCCAGGGCTGTAAGCTTAAAAGTCCCAGAAAGTAAACTGATCGGAAATCGATTTTAAATGATTGAAAATTATTTTTCTTTGTAGAATTTTTGAACGGGTTTTAATTTTTGAATCCATTTGGGGGTATTCGGAACATTCGGAATTTTTTAATTTTGTCACCTATTATATATTTATTCGTTATTTGAATATATAATTAATTGATACTATTTGTGTTCAATTTTTTAGCACCGAAAAAAATCATTTCTATATTGGTCTTCAGTGCAAGCTAATAGTTTGAGCAAAAACTAATTGAGTTGCTCAAGATTTTTTTTACATCCAAATCTCACGCTATTTGCAAAAGCATTTTGGTGTTTGATGACAAAGATATTCTTATGATTCAAATTGAAACATGTTAATCGTCAACGTAAACGATTTCTAGACAGGATTGCTCAATGTCTTGAGTCACGAATTTCTAGCCTTGTCTTGTTTTTCTGTGCTTATCTTTAAACTAACTTGTCTCGCAAAATCGCTTAGATTGTCGATATAGTATATTTAAAGTTGAAAACTCAGGATTACAGAATATTTTGCAGAATTATTTGCATTTGTCACTGGGATTAGGATTTAAATTAAATCTCGAGAAACTGAATCGAGAAACTGAATTATATTATTTGCTCATTTTTTCACTAAATGAAGAACAGCATGGAATTTTGTTCTCCATTTAGATTCAGCATAAAAACACTAAAAATCACAGTTAGATATCAAATAAATATATATAAATAATTACAAATAGACCTCACTCAGCAATTTTTAAAATTTATATAGTGCCGGGGCTTTTGGGCCACCCTGTAATAAATTGAGTGGACATGTTATGTTATAAATCAATATTATAATCAGGCTACATACGTGTGCCTTTTCCAGTTAATTGAGCTGGCTATGATGAAATTAGCATTCCTTTAAAACAACAGAAACTATGATGTTCACGTTCTAAAACCGATCACATAGTTCGAAAAAAAGAGAGTTCCACGAATTCTGTAAGCAAACCCCTCGAGGCGAAAAACCAAGCGAAGGGCTTGGCACAATCTCAGCTATCTCCCAACCAAGATTACCAAGATTCGAGGAGATATTAAGCCCAAACCCATATACATTCTATTCAACACATAATTAGAACAATCATATTCTTTACACATGCTTCAATCGATGTCCAGAGCTCTGAATTCCGGGGTGGGATACCAGGCTTCACCTGCTTCAAAGTAGGTGCGGCGCTAAGTATTTCTAAGCTGTTTAAAATATGCATTTTTACTCGAGGGAAGACTAGCTTTTTGATGCTGCACTTTTTCGGCCCCATTTGTTTTTACCTCGTTAATGGCGATCTTTTAGGATATAGTCGGGAAAAATTAGTTCTTAACAAACTTAATGGAGGTAACGCGCAGGATGATTATGGGTTGCGGATTTCTAATTGCGCTCGTTGGACGGATTTCCTAAAGTTAAGATCCTTTTCGCTTTATATAGATATTTGTTTAATATAAGTATTAGACAATGTAATAGAAAAAAATACATCGTTAAACGTGCTTATAATCTAGCTTATAGCCTTTGAAATCTTGATATCTTCGGATCCTCGATAACGTTGCACGAATCAGCCTTGTTTAAATCCTAGTGACGGTTAAAATGTGTTTTACAATGTTTGAAAATGGTTATAAACGTCTTAATTATAAAATAAAATATAACTTTTGTTCAAATTTTAATGTTCCTTGAACCAGATTTCATTTTTCAACTCCGTATAGCTTAAAAGTTTTGTATAACATTTAAATTTTTGTATGATTATTGCATTAATTTTTGTACTTGCCAAAGATTTAAGTAAACTTTGGCCTATTAGGGTAACATTGCCCTAATCATCTATAACATTCGTAATGACTTTATACCTGCCATCTTTTATCTCATAAGCCGAAGTATAGTGAACCACTTATTGAAATCAACCATTTTTAAAGAATATTTTGTGAAGAGATTTCAAGAAACATTACTTTGGCCAAACTAACCATTGAGGGTGTAACGTTCAAAATTATCCTTGTCTTTTTGAACTTCTTCATTCCTCATAGTTTGAAACAATTTATCAATAAAACAAATTAATATTATACCTTTCTGCCTATAATAATATTGTTTTTTATCTAACTCCCGTCATCCATATCTTACCACAATTCCTCAACCCCATTTAATTTCAAAATAATAATTTTAAAAAATCATTTCAATCTATTTTCGCTTAGCATAACCGAAAGTATTTCCCTTTTCTGAAACAGGTTCTTTCTGAGCTTGCATCGGATACTCATTCCTTCTAACCCCCATAGCTTCGAAGACCAAACATCGCAGATGGCACGATGGCCTGCAAGGTAAAGGACCTCATGTCTGTATGCAGCTTCAAAGAGTTCGACTTGTCATGTGCAATAAATTTTCAACGATTGCTAATGTTTACAAGGAGTTGGAGGAATTCGAGAAAATAAAATTGAAAAATTGACGGTGATTTGTAATCGTCATATTTTGAATTTTATTTCGTTTGATTTTTGAGAAATATTTAAGTTTTTAAGGGGTTAATGCACCTATTTACAATCAGTTACAAATCTTATTTCTTGACTACTAAATTCGAATTTAAAGATGAATTTCGGTTTGATTTTATGTCAATAAAATAAATGGAAATAATTCCTAGCTAAGCAGTTTCAGTTGTTGATGAAACAATTTTTAACTTGTGTTAGGTAGCCAGTAATTTTTTTCCTGAATTTATTTTCAAATTCAATGTTAATTTTTCTTTATTTTAAAAATATACCCATTTTGGTACTTAATTAGTAAGGATGAATGATTTTTTCACTGACCTCATGTCCCTATGCAGCTTCAAAGAGTTCGACTTGTCATGTGCAATAAATTTTCAATGATTGCTAATGTTTACCAGGAGTTGGTGGAATTCGGGAAAATAAAATTGAAAATAGACGATGATTTGAAATCGTCATATTTTGAATTTTATTTCGTTTGATTTTTGAGAAATATTAAAGTTTTTAAGCTACAGCTTGGGTTAATGCACCGATTTACAACCAGTTGCAAATGTTATTTCTTCACTACTAAATTCGAATTTAAATATGAATGTCGGTTCGATTTTATGTCAATAGAATAAATGGAAATAATTCATAACTAAGCAGTTTCAGTTGTTGGTGAACAATTTTTAACTTTTAGTAGGTAACCAGTAATTTCTATCATGATTTTATTTTCAAATTTAATGTTATTTTTTTTCTTTATTTTGAAAAAATGACTAAAATTATTTGCACTGACATCATGTCCCTATGCAGCTTCAAAGAGTTCGACTTGTCATTTGCAATAAATTGTCAATTACATATTGATAATGTTTACAAGGAGTTGGGAGAATTCGGGAAATTTAAATTGAAAATTGGCTATGATTTGTAATCGTTAAAAATCAAGTCATATTTTGAATCTTATTTATTTGGATCTTTGCGAAATATTACTTGAAGTTTTTAGCTTGGGTTAATGCACCGATTTACAACCAGTTGCTAATCTTATTTCTTGACTACTTAATCAAGTTTAAAGATGCATTTTGGTTAGATTTTATCTCAAAAGAATAAATTGAAATAATTTCCAAATAAGCAGTTTCAGTTGTTGGTAAACATTTTTTTTTTATCTTTTGGTAGGTAACTAGTAATTTTTATCATGATTTTATTTTGAAATGTAATGTTAAAATTTTCTTTATTTTATAAATTACATATTTTGATAATTAATTAGTAAAGATGATTGATTACCATTTGTTGCTTTGGCGGGGGTTGAATCTTAAACGATCTTGAGCTAGCATTTTCAATTGTCATTTTTTTTTAATAAAAAAAGCTCAAATAGCATACATTCATGATAGTTTAATCAAGATTTTTATTCACTGTGTACTAAGCATTTATAATAAAAAACAGGTTATAGTTTTTTCATAATATACGAAGCAATTAAGAGAAATATGAAATCAAAATAATTGATAAAATGCAGGTTTATTAATTTTGCAAGAATTGGAATGTTTGATATTTTACTTCAAACTATATTGAACCTTAATTACTAGTTGCTTTTAGTTCAGTCCAACAAATAAAAAGGTAATTAGCCATGAAAAAAGATTTAACAAAATATAAACAAATACTTAAAGAAAGCTGAGAGCGCTATGTTGCTTTATAGTTTCTTTTAATTCAGTGATATATATAGAATCATTAAATTTATTCTATTGAATACTTTGTATTTAAACACATTTTTTTTTCAAAGTATTTCCCGTTAGATATGAACTTAAAGAATTTTTTAATTTTTTTACCTAAATTAACACAAACAATTACTAACAAAAATAACAAAATCATTAATATGCGTTTTTCCTCTCACAACACTCCTACTCTGATAAAGTAAATACAATCCAAAAAAAAAAATTTTTTTTTCATTAATATAATTTTTTATAATTATCGTTTATCTACAAAATCGCAGATTTCATTTCCTCCAATTGCGCTTATAACAACATTAAAAAAAAAACCTCCCTACCTCAGTTGTTTGTGATCCCCCTCTCCCTCCTAAGTCCAGAAAAAAAGGTAAAAAAAAAAGAAGAAAAAAATCTTCGCGCAGAATACGAAGTAGCAAGGAATTGTCGTAGAAAGCGACAGAATGCAAGGGATGAATTGAGTTGCTTTAAGAGAGCACTTATTCTTTGTTCCTGTTCACTTAATTTATTGTTTGTTTTTTTAACTTTCTAAGCATTAGACACAAACTTTTCCTTGATATATGTACTAGTCTTTTAAACAATTACCATTAAGTTTAAAATTTTACAAATAATGAATTTTTGTTGACATTATTCTTATTTTTTTTCATTTGGAAATGATTTTAAGATAGAGATCATATCTTCAAAAATGGACATGATTCTAATTTTTGTTAAATGTGTTATTTAAAAAAAATATGTGTTCCTATGTTAAAAACTGTTTCGCTCTTATTTAACAATGCCCGTTACCTTATTCCTACGAAGTGTTATGAAGTTTATTTTTTAATAGCTGTCTTATATTTTAAAAACATCCCTTATTTTTTTTTTAATCTTTACTTGTACTACTTTGCTTTCAACTAGTTTTCCTACTCTTCACAACATGTATTTTTAGTTCAAGAAAGATCATTAAATTGAAGAAGAATATTTTTTTTCTTTAAGTTTTGAAAATACAGCTTGTAGTTCGAACCTTTTTTTTTTTTGAAAATTTATTTTGTAAGTCTGTTTGTTATTAGTTGCTTCAGAAAAATTTAAATTTAGGAAAAAAATTATTTTGAGAAATTAAAATGTTTCTTTAAAAAAGCTTTCGATTCTTGTCTTATTTTTCTTCATAAGTAAAAAAAAATTCACAAAAAATAACAACAAAAAATTAACTTTGCGACTTTGGAAACGAATTTTTATGTGACGCATATTATATATATTAAAAAGCCCTTCACAAAAACTAATGTAAAATAGTTGAGGTAATTCATTACATTGTTCCCATTTTTAATAAATTTAGTATTTAAAATATAGATTTAAAATAGAACATTAGAACAGAACAAAAGAAAATAGAACATCAGACAAAACGTTATGAGAAAAATCTTTTAGAACTTTATACCTTTTTAACGTGTATACAATAATATGTTATTATTTTGATATAAGTTTAAGTAACCCTATCCGTTTAACATGCTTAAAACATCTTTAGAACTAACAACACAGTCAAAAGCTTTTAATTTCTAAATCAAAATTATATGTAAATATAAAAAATATATATGTGTTTATATCAAAATCATAAGAAATATAATATGTCTTTCGATCTTAAAAGTCGTAAAAACATTCATCAAGATAACTCATCATACACAAAAAAAAAAGAAATGACTCCATCGAAAAAAAGAAATTATATTCAAAGAACATCATTATTCTCGGTCACACACCACAACAGGTACAAGAAAAGTTTCTAGTTACTTCTTTAACATCTTCTAAAGAGGCTCCACCAAGGGAGGCCGCAGCGAAGTTCAGATGTGGCCCGCTAGAGCCCCGTTCAGGTAATATATTGGCTTCGTCCCTCGACCTGTAACTCCAAACTTCATCTCAGTTGTTCCGAAATGCGGTTTCTGAGTTGGAGCTTGGATCAAGTTTTGGACTTTCAGTAGTTTTTGGTCTCAGTCGGCGCCGAGTCGGCGCAACTATCAACATGACTTCTGCGGTAAAACTTTGCGATGGGCCGCTGCTATGAAATTCTTTCTTCGTAACTGGATATCACTATTGCAGGTAAGGGGACTTTGTTTATGGAGTTGAACAAACTGGTGTTGTTTTTGTGGAGTCGTCATTTCTGTGTGATATTTTCGTGGGGTGAATATTTTTGACAACGTAAAGCTACTAGGGTTGGGATTGAAGGAATGGGCATTTTAAATTAGTATTCGTAAAATGTAATAACATTTTAATAATTAATATACTTTTTAAAGTTAAAATATATTGTTTGTCGGAGGTTTAATAAAAAATGTAGTATTCAGTTTCGGAATTTATCGAATAAATTATGGATGCTTCGAATCTATGACTGACAGCTGCAAACAAGTGTTTTAGTATTTATTTCAAATTATAAAAACCAAATTTACTTAACTTTAATGTAATTTGTCTTTTGACGTTCTTACGAAACTAAATGTAAACTTTGTGAAACTGAACTTTGAAACTGAACTGACTTTTCATGAAACTAAATGTGCACTTGCACATTTAGTTTCATGAAAACATCTATGTTTCAAACGAATTTGTTATTGTGAACATTGTTTATTATTCTTAGTGAAGTTGATATTTCAAAATAATAAGGAATGACACTTTTGACAGCGAACTTGTTTAGAATATTGCTTATTGCTATAGAGTGTTACGTTATTCTTTTGAGACAAAGGCTTATTTAAAAGCAGGAATAGGTAGTTGAATAAGCATTCATTAAACAAAACATTTTAACTTGTATTTGAGTTTTCAATGAGTAAACCATTTTAACAATGAACAAAACATAATAACAAACAAAATAATAAACATAATGATGAACAAAACATTTTCACTTGTATTTGAGTTTTTAATGATGAAATGAATTGGTCCCATTAATCTACTTTTATTTTGAGTCTATGAAGATTAACAAGTGAATGACTAGTTCTTCCATAAATGAATACTAATTTAATTCGTGCACCTTGGGTTTACATTTGCAAATAGTTATTGGTACAAATGTACATGTTTCGGTGAGATTCAAACGCTCACCTTCATCAGAATGACACACAACACAAACTAACAGCTGACGACCCAGTATCTACGTTGTTTACTTTGTGAATCCTCTCATGTATCATGGGCAAAGTTGAAGATATTTTCTGAACATATCGGATACGTTTACAGTTGCTTTTAGCATAGGAAGTCATCTCGAATCTTGAAAACAACAGTTTGGTTTTTACTTTAGACTTCGAAATAAATTATAAGCTTTAAAATAACTAAAAATGCAAGAATGTATTTTTATATTTGTCACTTTTGCCCATCTCTGAATTTTTTAAAATTATTTATAATTATTTTTAATTTTGTCTGATACATAACATGCTTTGGCATAGTTCAAAATATATAGTGTTGCAGTTTCCCCAAGCCTAACTTATAATGTGTACATAAGGGAATTTGTTACTTTTTGTCACTTCTATCCAAATGGGATTTTTTTTATTGTAACCAGTAGTAGAAAGAAAATTGGTGTTAAAAGTTCATGGCGGAATGTTGCATATTATTCTTTATATGCTACGTTATCTACTTTTGTAAAAATTTGTTACAAATTGAGCTTTTATTTTTCACTAAATCACAGACTGATATTATATACTTATTTGAGAATCACCCTAATATAATTTCTGAATAATTGTTTTGTTGTTAAATACATTGTCAAACATTTTTTCGAATTGTTTTAAAATTTGATTTCAATGAATTTATCTGTTTTGTATGTTTAAGAAAGATAACATTTTTGGCAACATGCTTTAAATAATAAATAAGACTTTCATTAAACTATAAAGTATATGAAATAATTACACAGTATTATTGCAATATTTGTTTATTCATATTTTTATTATTGCGGAAACTTTATTTTCACTAATAAATTAGTTCAACAATTGGTTATTTAATAAATTTTGGGTTTATTATTCAAATATATCTGATGCAATCTTATAATTTCATCTACCTTAAGCAAAAACTAGCATTCACCCATTTAATGTACTTAAAATTTTAAATACTAATAAAATAATATTACTCATATTATTATTATATTAATAAAGCTAACAATACGAAAATAATATCACTTATAAATATAATATTTATAAACTGTTTTAAGGTTAATTAATTACAATTCGAAAACCGATGTCTAATTTCAACAAAATAATCTTAAGCCAAATGTCTTATTTTTTCGTAAGAAAAATTACAGATGTTTCTAATACGCTTAAATATATTCAATTAAATTATTATATAATATATATATATATTATAATATATATATATAATAATATATATTATATTATATATATATATTATATATATATATATATATTATATATTATATATATATAATATATATATATATATATATATATATATATATATATATATATATATATATATATATATTAAATATATATATTATATAATTATTTTACAACTATACTATTTACAAAAGACTATATTAAACATACTAATAAGTTTTCTCTGAAATGATAAGAAGCATTTGCTTCAGCATTCATCTTTCGTATAATTAAGATTGATAATCAAATAATTTTATAAAATATTTTAATGTACTTTTACAAAGTACTTTTTTAGCTTCAGTAATTTCCTAAGTGTCTCGACATCTGATTTTAAATTTTAAAAAATCAGACATGAACGTTTAAAGTTAAAAGCTAAATACTTAGCCGCCAAAAGTTCATTTAAAGACATTAGAAAAATCCCACTTTTGGTTAAAGAAATCAGAAATAAAATCTGTTTTTAAAAATTGAAACACTAAGTTAATAAACTTCGACGTTTCTCAGCTATTTGTGAACTTGTCGTTTTAACATATAAAAATAAGCCTTTCACTATACTATTTAAGTTTCTACGCACAATTTATTTTATATAATAATCACAATACTACTGACAATTTATTTAATATTATTCACAATACTACTCACAATTTATTCAATATTATTTACAATATATTGTAATACATTGTAAATAATAGTTCAAACTATTATATAATAATATTTTTAGTTATTGGCATTCTAATCTTTATTTACCATAATACCAACATAAATTGTTTTAAAACTATTTGTTGTTTAATTTTTTTAAATGAAACATTATTAACTGCTAAATTTTTATCTTCAATGGAACACATTATCGATAGATATAAAACAAAACATTGCAATAAACTTTCAATGCAATTACGTCGTCTTTTAAAATTGAGAAAATTATACACCAAATATTACGGAAATGAAATAATGCTAATGCATATGAAAACACTCGACTATAAATATTTCTTAATACCATTAAATGCAATTGGATAACATAGCTTTAAACAGGAAGTCAAAAGCCTTAATACTTGTGAAAATGAAGTAAATGATAAATGTTTCATTACAATACAATAAATCAAAGTAGTTAATCGAAAGGTGCATCTATAACCCCCCCCCCCCCAAATCCTCTCTCCCTTAAAATCGCTAAAATCTTAAACGAAAATGTATGTCAACAAGCTGTGTGCAATCTCCATACAAATTCTGAATTATTTTGCTTAAATTATATCCGAAATGACACATAATCTGAAAAATATGCTAATGTGAAATTGTGCGACAAACGTCATTAAGCGTGTGATCCATGTATTACATTTGTTACTAAATGCGTCGTTAAACAGCTATATCAATGGAAAATAGGATTTATTATTGCAAGGGACGATAAATACTATTTATTATTGCAAGCGACGATAAGTAGGATTTGTTATTGCGTACAAAACGTTAGAGAACTGTTCAAAGCTATTTACCAGATAATCTTTTTAAAAAGTTCTGCTAACTATAATATTTATTCATTTTAAATGGAAAAATCTTAATAATATAAAAATTAAATGGCCATTTTGAAAATTTTATACCAAAATAAAAATATAAATCATTATAATTTTTTCTAAATATTTTAGTTTAAATAAATTATTCGTAGTTATTTTAAGGTACTCTACAGCTGTTAAGTTTGCTTTCTGAAAGACTTAGAGATAGGTCTAAAAATTGAAGCTTATACAAAAACAATCTGTATTTTGGATAGATTCAAATTGTAATTCGAAAATTAACATCAGTTAGTCTACTACAAACTGCTAAACAAACTATATTTCTTTTACTTTCAGTTTTCCTTTATTTTCAAAGTTAGTGAAATGTTTACAAATTTAAAAATAAAGTAACTTGTCAAAGAAAGTTAAACTAAGTAAAATTAAAAGCATTAAAAAATGATAGGCAATTCATACTTTCAAAGAATCTATTCTTGAATGTTTTATCTTCTATTTAATGGTTAGATATTTTAGCTTAAAAACTATTTTTAATGTTTAACTTTGCACTGTAGAATTTTAGGCCAGTATTTCGTTCCAATGAATTTACACTCTAAGAGCCAATTTAAAAAATTCCGGGTTCTCCATTAAATTAAGTTTGGTTGAAATAAGTGTCGTACCTTAGCTACACGAGAGCTATTTGGGCCATTAAATTAAACTGTGTTCTTTAACTACTTTCTAAAGGTGCACTCTTAGTTAAGAACAAATTTCAGTGTGTGACACAGCTCCTCTCTCTCTTCACCAAGAATGGCATTCAAAGAAAAGAAAAATCCTGTATTTTAAATAAACTAAAGACTCAAGTTCGATTGATTTACAATCAGATTCCACTAAAAAGCTAACCCTGTTCTTTCGTAACATTTCTTACGTTACTTTTTATCCCCTCCTCCCCTGCACATTCGATTTACCCTATAATACGTGTGCAGTAGAGCGAAGCACTTTAAGGGAAAATAATATGGGACCGATTACGAGATCATAGGTTAATTGTGCACTAGATCGTCGTAGTGCTGCGATTACAATGTTTTTTTTAACTGTTCGCCTCTTTGTCGTGTTGGAGATCACCCGGTCAAAGAACATTTTCAACATTTGATCGACTTGAAAAAATAAATGCACCAGTAGTATGGGTCGATTTTTTAAAAGTATTGTATAGACTACTCTATGTATAGTTCTTTATCTTTTCTTATTTTAAATGCAAGCAGTTGAAATCGAACCCTCTGAGGCATACATACGTATAAACCCGTCACCTGACAGTCGGGTATATCCAGCAGCACACAATTTTTTTTAAAAAATATTAATTTAATTGTTCACTTAATTTTAAAATTTGAAGTATTTATTTGCCATTTAAAACCATTTACTACAGAAATGTAATTTTTGTAAGTTAATTAAATTTTCAGTTAAAAATTAAAATTTTAATTTCATGTAGTGAAAACAAGTTTATATTCAGGCAATTTGCTTATTCCTCAGAGGGTTAACAGATGAAGAATGTTATTTAAAATTAACTAGGACTTTGACTGAAGTTTTTTTTTTTAGTAGGAGATCTGAATATATTATTTAGATATGATATATTTGATATATTATATATTTTTGTATAGATAATCATAAACTATAGATATGTTCTGAATATTAATATTTGGTAATATCATAACGCTTTGATGTTTTTAACAAATAGTTTTGATTGGAAACTTTAAAGCTTAAAATCTTCTTTAAAGATTAAATGTAATGAAATATTTTATATTTAACATAAAAGTTCTTATAAAGTTTGTAAATTTTTTGTAAAATGTTTTTTGAAGAATTAAGCTACCTTAAATCTAGTTTTACAAAAAAAATGCATATAGTTTTACCTTTCAGTTTTCTATAGTCTCTATAAGATAATATAAAATAATCCTTAATAACTAAATATAATTTCTAACTATTAATTGAGCTATAAAGTATATGTATTTTTTAATTATAACAACTATATCTAACTTATTATAAAAATAATTAAATTATAAAACGATCATTTATGTATTAAATCACTATTCTTTAGTGAATCATAATTTAACTATTAAAGTTAAGCTAATTAAATCTCAACTAAATGAATAAATACAACTATTAAATTACAGAAAGGGATATTATAAAGATTATTTAATAACAACTCACATTTTAAATATTGAGAGAGATCAATTAATTATTTTTAAAAGCACACGGATAGCGGATGCATCATACGAAGAATCCACAAAGGCGATTAGAGTCATTAAAAGGTCACAATTAAGACAATTATAATAAAATCATGAACATAATTGATGGTTTCTCTTTTCCCTTTGTTATGTTACACTTTTCGGTGTGTGTGAGGCATCTTAAAATATTTAATTTGTTAACGTATTATATACCTCCAGTTATTGACTTTCGCCGCATTTCATATGACATTGTTTCATGAATAGACCTACTTTGGTCACGTAAATTCTCAACCTCAGAGCTACGGGAACGTAACTAGGTTTTTCAAACTTTGATAGTTTGAGATTCTGTTAATTAAGGGGGATGGTCAATTGGTCAGTACCATATAATTAATGCATCAATTTTGAAATATGATTTTGTTGTTTGTTGTTTTTTTAAATAAAGCTACTTTTTGTGACAGATGAAAACTGTTATAACACTTAAATAAAACAAATTTAAGTGAAAATATCGTATGGTTATTTATTTATCAAGTGATAAAGTTTAAAAATAGTATCATCATCTGTAAATACTTATATATTGTATTTTAAATTTTTTAAAAATAACTATTTGATAATTTCCTTTCAATTGTTTTTAGTGTTTGAGATTTTTAATTCTCAGTGAAAAGATCGTTGGTTGTTTTTCAAAATTATAAAACGGTCATTCTCATTTTTTTCATTCAGTCATTTTTAAAATTTTTTCTTCATTTTCATTTAATCAGAATGATTCATTTTTATAATAAGAATGATTCATTTTTTTAATCATAATGATTCATTCTTTAATCAGAATGATTCATTTTTTAATCAGAATGATTCATTTTTTAATCAGATTGATTCATTTTTTAATCATAATGATCCATTTTTAAACAGAATGATTAATTTTTTAATAAGAATATGATAATTTCAAACTAGTATGAATGAATTTATTTTATCAGAGGGTAAAATTATGAAGACCACAATTTCTTAAAATTGCTACATAAAAGTGATTTTTAAATTAAAACAATTCTGATTTTTTTTTTCAAATATTACTTTTTTTTGCTTGAATAAATAACAAAATTAAATTTTATATAAACTGTTATGTGAATCTCGTTATATCGCCTTATTAAAGTTTGAAAAAAATGTATATGCAGTACGTAAAAATGGAGCAAATATCATAAATTTTCGCAATATCAACACATCGAATATATGTTTTCTTCAAATTAAGAATGAGTTATAGTTTTCTTTATTAAATTAAGAATAAATAGTTAGAATTATATAATTTATTTTACTTTTGCTTCCCATATCACATTTAATAATATTTTAAAAATATCTAACCTTTATATATTTTTAAGTTGGTCCAATTGTAAGCTATTTTAAATTCATAAATACCAGTAGTTATACTAACCGACACTTAGAGGCCCAATAATTGAAAATATATATTTCACTTTCATGATTTTTTTTTTTGCAAAAAATAAAAGATATCGCACAATTTCGATGGATGATTGATAGGATAAAAATATGGTTGAAACTTAAGGATGTGGAGTAAGTAGTTTATGGCGTGACTTAACTTTGAGCATTTGCTCTACACCTTTAAAAATCCGTTGATTACAGAAAAAACTGTCAGCAGGTGCTCCAGAAAAATTCTGTATAGTTTAAAGAAAAAATCGTATTATTTTTTATTAGTTTTAACATATTTTAACTGTTATTAATAAAATTAAACAGATTTTCTCTGTATATTATACAGAAAATTCCTGGTACAGGAGCTGGCAGTTTATATGTAAAGATTTTTTTAAGTGTAATAGATATTTTTTCACTCATTTACAACGCATATCGAAAAATTTCGGAAAATAAATTAACTTTTGGTTTGAAAAATCTGGTTTAAAAATATTACTCATTACACTTGAAATTCAATGGCGTTGTAACATCGACTCAGAAGTCAATATAGAATCAAATAAACTTTAAATTAATTCTATTTGAATTGCTCAAACATTTAATCATATTAACTGTAAATTATATTTTTTATTGAGAAATGTAACTTCTGAAACTGGTTTACTAGTTTCTAAAAATTAAATTTTCATATTTTTTAATATAGCTTAATTTCCAAAAACTATGTAGAACATCACTTTTCCTTAAAAAATTTATAAAAATTATCCTTAAAAAAATAAATTTACATATGTTGCCCTGTGGCAAACAAGTTTATAAGCCATACCTTACGTGGGTGTATAAATGTCGACCACAGTTTCCTATATTTTTGACAGTAGGATCATGGTTTCGTTTATTAAAATAAAGTTCTTATCTGTGCTAATATGTTTTTCTTACGAAGAAAAGTCACGTCTATGGACGATAAAGCTCGAGTTCACTAAGATCGTGCTTCCATGGAAATTGGGTAATTTAAATACAGTTCATATGGAGTTAGAAATAAGAATCTATATACCGTTTATCCTCTTGATATCCCAGCTAATCATGCACATATTTTTCCATATAGAATTTTTTTTCAATCAAATATTTAATAAAAAGTATGCTTTGTAAGTAATTTTGTTTAAATATTTGCTGAGAGGCACGTCTATTTAATTGAATGTTTGAGGTCTTGAGCCCTAAAAAACAGATTTTGTGGGTGCTATGAATGCAAAAACAAGCTATATCAGTTTTATTTGTTGGATATTGTGTTTTTGATTGTTTAAAAACAAATTTCTTTAGGGAAATCCCACCACTCTTCTTAATTACAATTCCGCCCCAACGTTTCCCCCTAAATATTTCAGATTATTGGCTAACAAGTTCCTTGATTTTTTTTATATGGCAATTTTTCAAAAGTAGGCTTTGCTTTGGTTGTTGTTCTGATAACTATTTAACCAACAACTAGAGGCCGATTCAAAAATAAATATTTTCTGTAGGAAAACAATCGAGCATTATATCTTATAAATACACTAAAGACATTCCTTTCCATTGCGTATTCTTTAGTGTTAGCCTGATAGCATTGCTTAGTTTGTTGATTTGTTTACTATTTACGCAACAACTAGAGGCTGATTTAAAATGAATACTTTCTGTAAACAAATAAACAAACAATCGAGTATTAAATTTTTATTTTTTCACTAGAAATATTCCTTACCAAGCACTGTTTATAGTTAGTATTGATTATTGTAGCATTGTTTTGTGCTCTTGCAGAGTTTACTGTTTAAACAGAAACTAGAGTTGCGGATTTAAAAATGAATACTTACTGTAACAAACTAACAATCGAGCATTACTTTTTATAATTACACAAAACACATTCCTTGCAAAATATTGCGTAGTGTTATTCTAGCATTGTTTGGAATGTTGTGATATTTATTATTTAACTAACAACTAGAGATGACGATTTAAAAATGAATACTTACTTTAAATAAATAAATAGACAATCGATTTTAATTACACTAAAGACATCCCTTGCCAAATATTGTGTATCTTTAGTGTAAGTCTTGGTTGTTGTTTTGTTTAATTAGCAACAAAAGAGGCCGATTTTAGAATGTATACTTACTGTAAACAAATAAACAACAAAACATTACTTTTTTTATAACTACACTAAAAACATTTCTTTCCATTGTCTATTCTTTAGTGTTATCCTAGCATTGCTTTGGTAGTTGTTTTGTTTAATTAGCAACTACAGATATCAATTTAAAAATGAATACTTACTGTAAACAAATAAACAATAATTGCCCGAAAGACATTCCTTTCCGAATACTGCGTATCTTTAGTGTAACAGTAGAATTGATGTGGTTGTTGTTTAATTAGCAACTAAATATTTCAATTTAAGAATGAATACTTAATGTAAATAATAATTACAATTAATTATTATTTTACAATAATTTTGATAAACTCATGTTTAATTACACTAAAGACATTCCTTTTCATTGTGTATTCTTTAGTGTTAGACTAGCATTGCTTTGGTTGTTGTTTTGTTGAATCAACAACTAAAGAGGCCGATTTAAAAATGAATACTTACTGTAAACAAATAAACAATAATCGCACTGAAGACATTCTTTGCCGAATATTGCGTATCTTTAGTGTAAGTGTAGCATTGCTTTGGTTGATGTTTTGTTTAATTATCAACTAAAGATTTCAATTTAAGAATTAATACTTACTGTAAACAAACAAGCTGGAAAATACACGTACCAACCTACCTACCTTACTGTAAACAAATAAACAATAATTTCACTAAAGACATTCCTTGCCGAATATTGCGTGTCTTTAGTGTAAGTGTAGCAATGCTTTGGTTGTTGTTTTGTTAAATCAACAACTAAAGATTCCGATTTAAATGAAAATGGAGGCCAGTGCCACTCCCTGGTGGAGTCGCATTCTTTTCTCCCCTTTTTTAGGGTTCATGACCGATTTTTCTCCCAGAGACCGTCAACTGATGGTCGCTAATTGAAACTTGTTTTCCTCATCAGACACTGATTGAACGGGGGAAAAATTTACTCACTAGAGACTTGTTTTTCTTCATTTACTTTTTCCATCCTAGAGCAAAGCCTCGCTGAAAGTAGATCGAGCAGATCCTCAGGACACTTCCAGAAGGAAAGATTAAGACTTTCCAACCACGGTGGAATGCTTTTCAGTGGGTATCAATAAGGCTGATGAATCATTAGTAGATGCATAAGTAGGGAGGTACATAGATTACAAATGTAAAGACATCCGACAGTTTCTAAAATACAATGGGTTTGGTTTGAATTTGCTCTGATTGGAAATACGGATGCAATGTAAAAAAAAACCCGTAAATTTACGGTTTTAAACTGGCAAAAATACCGTAAAAATACGGAAACTTTATTAAATTAATTAAATTCTATTAAAATACGGTTTTTTCCCATTAAATACTCGTACTTTTTAAAATTTAGATTTTTTTTGCTACAGTTGCTTTTCAAACCGCAATCCTTAAGTTACAAGGGAAGGGTCACACCAGCTTGGCCACCAAATCTATTGACATATTGAAGCTAAAATAAGTCATTCTTGTTGCCTTCTACTAAGCCCTAAAGTTCGTCATTGATGACAAGTTTTAGAGGAAACGGTTTTAAACTGTAAACGAATTTAATTAAAAGATTCATGACCCTAAAAATTAGCTAAACGGTTTTAAACCATCGAAAGTATAGAATATTTTCATAAAAATGACGGTTTCTATTTTTCAGGGCCATTTAAAGTATCACTTGAAAATTGTTTTTACCATCCTTAGGATAATGTTCTGATATTGAATATTAGTAAACAAACTGAAACTCAGATTTTTACGATAATTTATTGAAAAAATCTGACCAAAATAAAGTTGTTTATTAACTAGTGTTATAAAAAGTACTGTGTTTATTGTATTTTCTAAAATTTATTACGTAGATGTATTTGATATTAAAAGAAGTTTGCAATCAGGAAAAAATATCTAACGTTAACATATCAAGAATCAATTTTTTTTTATTATTTTTTCTTGTGCATAGGGTAAACTATTAAAAACAAGTTTTGCACACATTAAAAATGTAGTACATTGTTATTTTTTAACAGGAACTTAACAGAAATTTTTAATTTAGTATAAAAAAATTTTAATATTGAAATATACTTAGAATAATAGATTTGATTTTTTTGGAAAAGATAAAGTAATGAAACTTTCAAGTAATATAGTAATTTCAACCAATTTTTAATTTATTTTGCCTTGGTTTTCCAGAAAACGTTGCCGATGGGATCAAAATGCAGGAAATGATAACATATGCTTTAGAATCTGTAAATAGTCATTTAAATATAAAGGGGCGTATTATTATCTTTATGCTACTTTATTAAACGATTTTTATTTTCAAGATGTTTAGATTTAAATATTTTTTTATGTTCAGGTAATCTTTACACATTCATTTTTTAAATTATACAAATTCACGCAGTTAAAATCTCTCTTTTTTTAACAGTTATTTTTTATATTTCCTTAGAATTCTGGACACAATTTCATTCGTTTCCTTTACCTTGTATTACACAATTATTTAGTAATATTATTATTAAATGATAAAAGTTTGAATTCACTGTAACATACGATGATAAAGTCTTTGGATTATACATTTTATAGGCAATTATCATTCTCACACCTTAAATTTCCTTCCAATATGTCAAAGAGGAATAAACATTTGACGCTTCAGTTATTTATTCCAAGACGTTCCACTGACTACAGCTTCCATAACATTCCCCAAGCCAATTTTTGCTTATTCTCGAGGCTCAAAAGAAAACGGAATATTAACATCATTGTCAAAACGTGCGTGCCTTTTAACCTTTCCCTACAGGACAAAATGACTAAGCTAACGTTAATTAATGACTTGAAAAGATAAAAAAAGGCCCCTTAAGTCATGCCGCATAGGTGATGATAAGACCAGATGAGAATACTTCAAGGCCAAATCGGAGGTTATTCCTCTGCCAGCGTCCATTAAAAACAAACCTCGTACGGACAAATAATAATAACCTAATCAAAAGTAAGGATATACAGACATCAAAGTATTTTGCACAGTTCGTTGAATCTGAATTAGTAGGTCGAATAATAACAAACGTGAGAGGGTGATGCCACACCTTTTGTTTTCTTTCAGAAACGATCGTTTTTATTGTTCGTTTATGTAATTTAATTTGATTCAGCTTTTATTTATGTATCAAAAGAAATTTATGGCTAAACTGCCAGCACCAATGGATAAACACGAAATGATATTTAAAAAAAAGATACTACAAAGCTAAAATATGTATAGTTAATGAAAACGGCAAGAAATATTTGTTTTAAAGATAAGAAAGGTTTGATTGGTGATAAGGAAAAATCACAGTTTTGGTATATTTTATCTATAACAGAAAAAATAACGTAATTACAATTATTTTGTAAAGTTAGAATGGTAAACATAACTAGAATAAAAGTGATTTGGACAAAACTTTATTTTTTCGTCGATGTTATTACATAAGCATCGTTTTCAATAACTTTTTCTCCTAATATTTAATTTTGCATGCTTATCTCATAAGTGCTTAGATTTCATCTGTATATTTTTTGATTGACTACATTTTTAACCTTATGTAAGTGCTTGAGAAACAGGAAATAAAAATGCCATGAAATTGCGCAGTCAGTTCAATAAAAAGAATAATGAAAAATGTAATAAAAATTCATAGTATTTCTTTTCGCTTAGCTAAATAATTACGCATATCGTGAATGACCTCGAATGGTCATTCTCAAATACTTTATAACTTTCCTTTTGTGAATCCGCTTGAAAGCCAACAAACGACTTGTGAGACATACAAATTGCCACTACACAACGGCCTTTTCAGTAACGAAAATCCTTCCCACATTAACCAAAAGTTTTTTCCAAAACGTGTTCCAAGCCATTCTAGGAAGTGCTGTATCTTCTTCTGTGCTAGAAAGGAGTAAAGTCATGGTCATCTTTTTAAAATGAGGCCAGAAGAGGTGTGGCGACCGCTGGCTTTGCGTCTGCTTCATTTATACTGTCAGAGAGAAAAGTGAAATATAGTATCCGTATTAATTATATTGAGTGTTGGAATTCTCCTATAAAAACTACAAATTTTTCTGTGCCCGGTGCTTCGATAAGCCACATTATTTCAAACAACCACAATTGACAGTTTTCCCTAAATGTTTCAATGGCACATTTGTTTAAAAGTTCCAATGATGAAAATGTTTACCTCAGTAAAACGTAAATGAACTGCCCCTGGTATTACCACGGCAGTGCTGGACTCTACAAGGACCCATATTTCTCCCTAATCATACTAATACCACGTAACTTATCGACTAATTTCCTATTCCATTGCTTCCTCTTGATCTTTGCTAAGCAATATACCGTTACAAATATCATCTTACACTGTAAAAAATTATCTTAATTTTTACAGAAAAAATTCAGTATCGCCCCTTGTCATTAGGGTGACGGGGGTTTCTATTCCGGGGGAGATAAGATTTTGTTTTTTTACTGTCTGTTAAAAACAACTTTTGCGTAAAAATTACAAATTATTCGTATAAAATAAACATATTTTATCTGTAAATAATACGATATTTTTCTGGCACACCAGCTGGCAGTTCTTTTTCTGTAAAAATAACACTTTTTTTACAGTGTACCGAATATCAAATTATTCGGAATAGTAGTTCTAAGTTTACAGCCATTTAAAAAAAGAATATTAACGTTAATTATAACCACCCTGTGTATTATTTACTAAAAGTTTCTCCTCTTTTTTAATACATCGATTCTGAAGTTAACTTTTCCAGCCGACTTGATTGCGATACACCAATAATCTCGTTTTAAAGGCGCCTTTCCTATTATGAACTGTGTGTGGAGATCATCCATCAAATCGACTTAATAAAGTTATCCTCCACAAAATTTAGGCGTTGATTGGACCTGCTACTTTACAGCTGAAAGTTAATACTTTATGATGGAGTCTTAACCCTTTCGGGTCAATCCTCTTCTGAAAGATTTGAACCGATAGACACCATCATTCAAAAATTCTTGTCCACAAAAACTGACTATTGATTTGACCTCACGCTCTTTTTTCAACATTCCTTTTTTTCTGTGATAAATGAAGTTTTCATTTTTCAAATAGTTAGATGCTTGAAATCCTTGTTTTAGTTTGAAATGGTCTTAATGTATATGTACCAGGAATGACTCGCTATCAAGGGGCAATCTTTTACTGATTGAAAACCTAAATATAGACTTTCACAACAATATTATAACATAGATTAATTAGAAAATACACATGCGTATCGAAATTTGGGTCTCAATTGTTACGGATTTAATAAACGATTTAGTTCTTAAAGTACACCATTATTTTTCACAGAATTTATTAACTTTGAACGCTTTTTCATGAACGTTTAAATCCAATTCAAACGGAAACCGAAGGAAGATAAATTGTATAAAAATGATGATACTATTTAAATATCTATAGGAATATTAGTACTATTAATAAATAAGTTTTGATAAAATTCAATATTGTTAAATTCCGTTGTTACATGAACAATACAGTTAATATCATTAAATAAACACAAAAATTTTATATTTGCATACTGATTTTCGATTGTTAATGAATTATTCAATTGACATTATTCACCTCATAATTTATTTAACTAATTATAAATTGAGTATAGGGGCAGATTTTCTGTAAGCAGTCTGTTTTTAATATGTCAGCCTGGACAGAGCTGTATGACGACGTAGAAAAAGTATCACAACATATTTTAAAACATACGCTATTTCGAATTACATAAAATTACAAAGAGCTAAGTTTCACACCTTAAAAAATTTCAATAATTTTTATGGAATTTATTTTTCCTTTTTATCCCCTAAAGTAAATAAATTTTTTTTACACTCATTGTACATAGCTTTAGTATAGAAATCTATTTAAACTTCAATTGGAATTGTCACAATAATTCTTTTTTTTAATTGGGAAGTTCATATGGAATAGATTAATTTTAAAACAAAGTAAGTCTCTTTCAAAATAATAAAAAATACTAAATACAAGTAATGCACAAATGCAATAGTTATATGACGAATACTTATAAAACAATAAAAAATTATTTTTTCGATCGAATGGTTTGAATACATTTTTACAGATACATTACCAGGATTTAAAATTTGTGGCTTCAATAAATATATCCCGTAATTAAAGGATAAACAACTTACATTTTTTTTTTTTTAAATCGTTTTTTTTTTAATGTTGGAACGGAGTACTTAAAATATGAGCCCGAGTACTACGAATTCTCCTGAAGCTTCTATGTGAAAATATTTCATAGAACCATCCGAAATATGTTATCAACAAAGAAGTTTAATTAATGATTGATCATTTAATTTCAAATATAATATGCATATATATTAAAAAGCGACAGCTGAAAGACATCGGTAGACAGCTCATTTTAAAATTACTTCAATGATATCTATATCATTTTTCGTTGAGATGAGAATTTTCCAATTAATGAAATCTATCCTTGGGCCACTTCCGAACTAAATTCGCTTCATTAATAGTACTCATACTTTCAAGCTCGTGAAACTACATTAATTACTCTTTAGCTTATCATAAAAAAAGATTAATTTCTTCTTTAGGATTTCTCTCATCAAAATGTCACAAACATTGCCCGCGGTACTTCAATCTAATATTCAGATCAACTAATACAATTTTAACTACGCCCATGGAAATGTTTTATACAGTGGTTTTCAATGAGGCTTAGTTTAATACAATGAATATCTATTTGTACCGGGCTGTTAATGATTTCATGGTTAGTTGCATTTGCTACGGTTCGATCTCTGCGTTTAGAAGGTTTTTGCAGGTCGAACCCTTGCAACACCTAATTTTTCACTGGTGTCAGAAATGTGTCAGAGCCGAAAAGAAGAGAAATACCATTGACCTCTCTACTGATTCAAATGGATAAAAATGAAAAAGTCGTTTATCATTACGTATAGAATGCACGATTTGTCATTTTCAGAGGGTACACTTGTCTTTAAAACGGGCATTCCGTACTTCACTTCAAGATAGTAAACATCTCAGCTCTGGAATCAGCTAGGCTAACATTTGGTCAGATACAATATGATCTACCATTTTTCACTTTGGACGTTGTGTGATGGAGATTTCTGAAAAATCCAAGGAAATTCCCTGAAGCAATACTTGGAAGCAACTGCCACTCTCTAAATGAAATAAATTACGTTTGAGTAAATTATGGCTCTTCTACATAAACCTATCGAAAAGAGGTAGAATTCTTTATTTATGACTGTTTCAAAATCGGAATGGGATTGACTAGAGGCGATCAAGGATTTTTGGTGAGTATGGGAACTTGTTTCTTTTGTGGCTTCATTAAAAGCATCGTAAACAGAAATTTATGGGATTTTAATTTTGCTATTTCCAACTCTACTAATACGTCTCATTTTAATGCATTTCTACATAATGACGTGACTGCAAGGACTGCACAATACGTGGCGAGAATTCATCAAGCGTATCCATAATAATTTTTAAATATCATACATTTATAGCTTTTACTTAAGAATCGTCAATTTAGAAAACAATTGTATGAGTCCTTTTGGCCTCTTATGCACAGACTATCAAACCCATAACGCCATCTTTCGAAATCGGTTTCTAAGCCATAAAATTGAATTCCCAGTTTTCGCATTAAACTCCGGATTAGGCTTTCGTCCCCTAAATAGCCAAGCAGGAGGTAGTCATACCCTTCCTTTAGCAGGTAGCTGGTCGAAGTGACTTATTTATGGGTATTCGAAGAACGTGAAAAATTTACCAGTGGCGCCCGAGGTCGCAAGCGTGTGTAGAAGGTCAGTAGTGATGATTTGATGATCATTAAATTAAATCGTATAATCTGTCTTCTGATCCCCTGATTGAACGATTTCTCACATTATGGCTTGAGCACAGAGCGTTGCTGTGGTTGACATCGTTATCCATAGGTTGGAATGCGCTTCGTCGAGCGTAATATCAATCCTGGAGATGATTATAAAACTGGGAGGGGCTACGGGATATGGTGATTTTAATTGCAAAAAGTGGGAGCTGGGACATAAAGCAAAATACAGCCTATAAAGTTTCTTGAGAATGGAATGCGGTTTGTGGTCTTTTACTACTAGTTTTTTGTATTATGTCTTGGTCGAGCCTTTGTGAAGTGTTCGATTTCGAAAAATAGTTTCTAGGAAGTTTTATATCTCGTTTAGTTATTTTATAAAAAAATAAACTTCGTTTATTATTATTTCATAAATTATATTGTCTCCAAAGAATGACAATATTAATCCATTTAAAAATGTACAAGTTTTAAAGATTTTTTTTCCAAGACCGACAAGACTTGCAATGAAGCAGTTATTCCACGATAAACATTTAATCATGTCGCGTTTCCTTTTTAAAATCTGTCACACTATAAGTTCAAGAGATATATTTTGTGAGGATAATTGCAGTTATCTTTTACTTAATTATTAAATAGCACGAGCATGGCTATGAATGAATTAAACAAGTTAATAAAAGTTTAATTATATGTTAATACAGAAAGGGAAATCTAGTTTCACTTTTAGACTTGCGGTTAGTTTAGCCCACTTTGGGATTTTTTTCTTTTCTTTTTCTTTTTTAACACTTGCTATAATGATACCAAAATTGCCAAATAGTCCAGGCAACGAAGGCTGAAAAAGGGTATAGAGGGAAAGTTTTGGAACACAATTGTTTGACTTTGTAACTTTGTTTGAACTAGTTAGGAGGTGAACATATCAAAAGTCCTCACCCCTAGCCCCTGAGCCGAAGGGGGAGGGGGGGGTGATTGTCCCATTTTTCGTTTTTTTGCTTATATCTCGAAAACTATGCGTTCTACCGATATAATTGTAATACACAAAATGAAAGCTGATTAAATTTACTACAAGTTTTACCTTTCACGTGTTTTAATATCCTGTATAGTTTTCGAGGTATCCGCTCTTGAAAGTCTGTAATTTTGGAGAAAACAATTTTTCCACATTTTTCCTCTTTTTTGACCAGATAACTCTTTAATAATGCACCGAAACACTAAATATTGACCCTAGAGTGGTAGATAATTTAATTATTTTCAATACTATGTTTTACTTTACTATTTTATCTAGTTTTCTTTAAATTTTAAAGCTGTTTCAGTATTGATCGAAGATGGAATGTCAGTATTGATCGAAGATGGAATGTCAGTCCCATAGAGCTAATGCATTAGTTTTGAAATCACAACTTTTGAAAAAAAATTACTTTGTCATGTTTTCGAATTTTCACCAGGCATAGGAATCATCATAATATCAATTTAAAACAAAATTGAAAAGAAAATAACAACCGGTTATTTAATTATTAATTGATAAAGTTTTAAAATAGTGTCGTCATCTGCTGTATATTTTTGGCATTTTAAAATTTCAAAAATAAAAAGTAAATAATTAGATAACATTTTCGTTTCAAATTTGTTTCATTTTGATTTTACGTTGATTCCCGTACCTGGGGAAAAAGGGCTAACATGGCAAAGCATTACTTCTGCGGAAGGTTGTGATTCCAAAACTAATGCATTAGCTCTATGGAAATGATAATCCCTTTTATGTACACTTATTCTGTACTGAACGTGTGAATAACACAGATACTCATTTTGTAGGCCCGCTTTTACTTTAATATTTTATCTATTTTCATATTCTATTTTATCGATTTCAATTCATTCGTCGGAACCCAGTAGGAAAACGGTCAGATGATCCTCCTGTTCTTCTTCATCTTCGCAGTCAACTTGAGATACCCCATTGAGGCACGTCCCCTGGCAATTTTGGCATGCTGAGGAACATTTGAGACTTGCTTTTTTGCAGCTACACTTTGAGCTTGCACCGTCTCATCAACATACGTAAAGTAACATAAAAAAGTAACATACGTAAAGCAACATACATACAGTAAAGTTAAGGTGAAGCTTGAGCACAATTGGATCAATTTGAATGTGGCTGTGTAAATGTCGAAAACAACAGCTGTCGGCATTGTAAGTGAAGATGTCGACCTCATAGTCCTCTTGATAGCTAAAGCTATCAAGCTTGATAGCTAAAGCTAACCGGATGTTATTTTCTTTTCAATTTAGTTTTAAATTGATATTATGATGATTCCCGTACCTGGTGAAAATTTGATACCATGACAAAGTAATTTTTTGCAAAAGTTGTGAATTCAAAACTAATGCATTAGCCCTATTTGACTGACAGTCCCTCTTCGCTCAATACTGAAACTGCTTTAAAATTTGAAGGAAAATAGATAAAATAGTAAAATAAAATATATTATTGAAAAGAATTGAATTATCTACCACTCTAGGGTCAATATTTAGTGTTTCGGTGCATTATTAAAGAGTTATCCGGTCAAAAAAGAGGAAAAATGTGGAAAAATTGTTTTCTCCGAAATTACAGACTTTCAAAAGCGGATATCTCGAAAACTATACAAGATATTAAAACACTTGAGGGGTGAAACTTGTAGTACATTTAATCAGCTTTCATTTTGTGTATTTCAATTATATAGGTAGAACGCATAGTTTTCGAGGTATAAGCAAAAAAAACGAAAAATGGGACAATCAACCCCCTCCCCTTTCGGCTCAAGGGCTAGGGGTGAGGACTTTTGATATGTTCACCTCCTAACTAGTCCAAACAAAGTTACAAAGTCAAAAATTGTCAAGTCAAATATTGTGTTCCAAAACTTTCCCTCTATAACTCTTCGTTGCCTGGACTAAAAACTTTTTAAATTATTTCTGAAAAGGCATTTAAAAATCACAATTGGAAAAATTAGGGTATTTTGACGATAAAACTATTTATTTACTTTTTGGTGCACTTATTATTCTAGTGTATTCAACTTCCTAAAGTGTACTTCGGTTGTTATAAAATTGCAATCAAACACGAATTTTTGGCTTTTGATGTGTATTTATACTTGCATTCATCGCATTTTATCTTAGTTGAAAATGATTTTTTTTTTATGAATGCTGATTTTGAATGACAAAGAACTCTTCAATACCTAAGACAGCGATAGTAGATTAAAGAAACAGCAAAGACAGAAACAACTGACAGAAAGGACTGAGTTTTATACGTTTATTTACTGTAACATCTACTATTGATGTATTGAAGCTATCAAAAACACCTTATACTCTATAAGATAAAAGCAATAGAAGGCAACAAATACTCAATACCTATGACAGCAATAGTAGATTTTCAGAAACAGCAAAGGCAGGTGAAGGGATTCGTTTTAAACGTTTATTTACTATGAAATCCATTTTGCTGTTTTTTGTGCCACCAAAAACGCCTTATACCTTAAGACAAAGGCAGTAGTAGACACACGCTGATAGGAATCCTAATAAAAAAAACTTGATCTGTGCCAGGAATAGCAATGAGCCTACAGTGGCGAGGTATAAGTTGATTGACCAAAAGAAATAAGAAAAGTCAAGCGATGTCCCCCGCCCCTATTCCCCAATCGCTTTCCAAGTGATCAGAATTGTTTAGGAGACTGTGGAACAATTATCAAGATCAAATTGGAGAGAGATATTTTATTTCAGATTTTTTAATTATTGTAGTTTCCCATTTCGTGTTTTCGGCATCCATCTTTGTAAGACTCATGATTTTTGAGAACCCCCACTGTTAAAAGTGATGGTTTTACTAAAAATAGGGTTCCTAGTAGCTCCAACGGCTGTGTGGTGAAATTTTTCATCATATTTTCGGCATTTGGTTTATCCGTTTCTCAGGTTTTTGTTTCCAAAACCTGAAAAGTAATTCGACCGAATACCGAAAATATAGTAAAATATTTCATATCACAGTTACTAGGAACCCTTATTATGGTGAAACCAACCACAAAATTTTAACTGTGCAGAAAGGGCTTTTAGAATAAATGTAAATGATACTAATGCGAAATCAAAAGTGAATATTTCGATTCAGAAGCTTAGTATTGTATCTAAAAATAGATGGAAATTGTGTTTATTTTTTTTTTAATTACTTGATTTAATTATTACCTAAAATATTGTTTAAGAAACTCCATACCATTAAGTAGTAATGGACGTTTGGTATTTTGAATTCAAGTAAGGAGATATTTATAAAAATAAACCTTTTGAGAGATAATAGAATTTCATTGTATTATGCACAAGATATTAAAAGAATTTTTTTCTTTCAATAATTGTGTATAATAAGCCATTAACTAAAATTCACCTTAAAAGCTTAAAAGACAAATAATAAGTAAAACTGAATAGAACTTTCAGTATTTATGGGCGTTTTTAACTCTTAAATAACAAAGCAAAAGTTTATTTCAAAGAAATGTTTTGGCATAATAAAATGCTTGTTCTGCCTAAGATTTTGAAAATATGCGGAAACAGCCCATTATTTTTCACCTTATCTTAAAAAAAGTGGTGAAACAACCTGTTCTTGAACATGGGAAAAATTCTGTGCTGCTCTATGTTTTTTGTTATTATTTCCTTATTTTACCATATAATACAAACTTTTGGCCTTATCCGTTTACACTTTAACCGTACGCAATATTTTGACTTTGCTGTTTAAATTGTTTTCTTCGTACTAATTTCAATTAGTTGGGTTTTTCAGACTAATCGCGGAATTTGAAAAGAATTTTTTCTCTTGCAGTTCGAGTTTTCTTGGACCTTTTTAACAATGAGATCATTATCTCTTATATTTATCATTTCAAAAAATATAATTATTTTGAAATAAGCTTCTTATGGAAAAGATATGTTTTAATGATGTTATATTTTCGAAGAGCGTTTTCGAAACGTTTTCTTATTGTAAGAAAATATACATTATATGTTTTGTTGTTTTTTTAGTTTTGTCATTACATTTTTTAATTTAGTGATGGTAAATTAAACTGTACTAACAAGCTACTGGATTCTAAAAATATGTTTTTTAGTATGGTTGTCCCTATTTTCTAGTAGAAAAATGCGAATGAAACTATATAACAATAAAGTGCACATTTTGAGGGTTTTTTTTATTATTGTTTTAATTCAAGTTTAACTAGTTATATTGAACTTGTAAACTACCAACACAACAAAGGAATATTCTTGAATCTTGTATTTTTATTATATGAAATACATTTTGAAAAATTATTAGCCACCATTAATACCATTTGGTACCAAATAACTAAATGAATATAGGTGTTCCCATAATAGAAGTATTTGGTATATTATCAACTATTCACTTATTCTTGACGTCTTATATAAATGTATATACATTCTGAATATAAGTATTAGCTACTGTTCATCCTTCCACTTTATCCCAAAATACTCCTGTCTTAATTTCTAGTTTTCGCACACTGCCTCAAGTTGTTATACACTGTCCGTTTACTAATGAACATTGCTGTTCCAAGAAATGACGAATTTGGTACCTAAGGGTAGCTTTTGCAATATCTAGAAGTTCCCTTCCTGTTGAAATTCTACTCATTTATGGTCTCAACTTCGTTATGTTACAATTCTGTATCTCTGTCGAAAAAGGACCTATGTCTATAATGATACAAGATAGAACGTAAGCCCTACTACGCCTACAGAATTCACCCAGCAAAAATCTTCGTTTACGAACTGCCCGGCTAAATGATGGATCGGCTAAAAATGGCCGATTCTGAAGAGCGTCGACTATCTGTATAATTATTGTTTAAAGAGTTCCCGCACACCACTCTTGTAAATTGCGAAAGAAATGATCACATTTTCTAGGCGCGCGCGTAACGTGGGATTTTTTACATATGTCTAGCATGTAAAATGGAGTGGTTACAACGAAAAACAATCTTGAAGTTTTAACTTTAAAAAAATACTAATTCATCTTCTTTGGGTTTGTTTATTTATTCTTAAATTAGTTCTGCTTTTAATTTCTAATGTATACAATGTATCGAAGCATCACTCTTTTTTCCTTTAGTCTTTAACTAAATAGAATAGTAGTCAAGGCAAGCCTGTAATTACTACAGCGAATGGCAAAAGTATTCCTATACCCACAGGCATCCTCTTATAAGAAATGTCTTATGTAGTAATTATCATAAACAGGACGAGCGTGGTATAAATGTCATCGTGAAAATAAAATGTTTACCGAAGAGGTTTACGTTATTTCGGTGGAAGTCTTTAGGAAGACTTTAGTTGGGTACTTTGGTCGTAATCTATGAAATTTTTTATGGGGATTGTGAAAGCTCCCGTTCTATCTATCATAGCGCTGAACAATTTAAAATTTTTAAAAATATGGGATACACTAGGAATACTTTGTTGTTCAATGTTGTATTTCTTATATGTGTGCATTAATTTATCTAATATAGATAATACAGAGTATTTCTTAAAGCAGAAATGTTAATTGGAATTGTAAACATTAATTAGTATATTATAAATGGAAACATTTGTCTTTTATTTTTAATATAAATATACACATTTTTACACATTTGGTTTGAATATTCTTTTTTTTATAGATACCGAATCAAACTTCAGAAAACTAATCAACGATTGCCACCCAGCAAACAATTCAAATCAATATGCTCAACAATATACCAGACAGAAGAGCAAAAATTACTTGATTCAAGGTACATTTCACCAATAAAAAGACACCCTAACAATGGCCGTTCCAAAGCCAGCGATGGAATTCTATTTCAAAAAGAGTCGCAGCGGGGACCAAACTACAGATACCAGCGATACATTCTCGGTATCGTCCACGCCTAAAACAATTATGGACTACAGCAGAGGCTCTCTGCAGAAATCCAAATACGATTCCATGTCTCCTTATGGCCTCGCTGGTAGAGCCTCACCAGGACATGACTTGGGGTATCACACACTTTTGACCAGAGACAGTGTCACCCCGACACCAACTCATACACCAACTGTGCCTCGGAGGACATTTGATATGCTTAGTTGTTCGTCGTCGTCCTTCAGGTGGAGTGATGTGCCATCTCCTATTTGCAACACTTCACCTTATCCGAGATCTTCGGATATGATGACACCACCACCTCGCAATCACACTGCGTCTTCGTCAACGTCTACACCTACAGGCACAACTTCTAGGTAAGTCCTGATTGACTATTGAACTATGACTAACAAAGAGACCATTATATTTAAATCCTTAATAATAATTGAGTGTTTCACTTTATCATACGCTTCAAGACTTATTTTAATAGCGATACAATGATTTAGTTAAGGTAACTAAGTATTTCATATAATTTTAACAATACTGTTGTTTTAAAGCAAAAATTTTATATTTCCAACTAACAGGGCACTCAAAATATGTATTCAATCTAAAAATGTAGCAAATCACTTACATGATTTTACTTTTTTTAAAATGCAGCATAAGTTGTTTTAAATGCGTTCAACCAAGAAACCGTAGGCATCCGGCAGTACAGTATAAAATTTTAATCGTCATTTTTATTTCATAAGATTAAATTGGTTTTGAAATAGACTTGTTTTCTTTGACTCAAGAACATATACTAAAAATGATTTTCTAATTCTAGGTCTTCAGGTCTAAATAGTAATTCACAAACTCTCAATCCTCATCACGTGACGACCTTCAAAGGCAAAAAATCGCATAAAAACTCACACTTTGATCGGCTCTCGGACGATCTGATCCTAAAGATCTTCTCATTCCTGTCCAGTAACTACCTTTGTGTTTGTGCCAGAGTTTGCAGAAGATGGTATTTCCTAGCCTGGGAACCTCAACTGTGGACTTCAGTGTGCCTTAGTAGTGAGAAAATCCACGTTGACAGGGGACTCAAGACTTTGTTTCGATTGTTATGCAGGGATTCCCCAACTGTGTGTTTGACAGTTGAGAAGATCTCGCTTAGTGGCTGCTCCAAGCTGACAGATAGAGGACTGTTTACCATTGCCAGAAAATGTCCGGAATTAAAGACATTGGAAATTAAAGGCTGTGCATTAGTTTCGAATGCTGGAATATCAGAAGTTGTGGCTCGATGCGCAAGTATTTTGAAGTTGGATATGACGGGTAAGACTATACTTTTTTAGTCAATGTGAATGCATTCGCTACTGACTATGCATCGATTATTGGTTAGAAAACAAAAATTAAGAACCTAAACGGTTTTTGTTTCTTTAAAGTTACTTCATACATTTTTATTTAAATGTTTTAAAATTCTATAAAAAAAATACTAGTATTATCTTATTAGTCTCAAAATTTATTGAGTAACAATTGGTGCATTCACTCTTATATATTATAAACTATAGGGTGAAATCTACTGTACAGGGTGGTCCAAAAAAACTACCCGGTAAAGTATGATAGCCTTAAACGAGTACAGTTCTTTTGGATAACTCTGTATAATCGAGAATTTTCTGATTGTCAATTACCAAAAGTAAAAAAAGCCCTCTGATCTAACAAAACGTGAAAAATCATAACGAAAGAAAAGAATCTGACAATTTATATTTAGCTCATCCGTTTCTAGTACTTTTGCAAAATTTTGGCACAATTATAAAGACGTATTTTTATAAAGAATGTAACTAATATAAATTCACAGAAAAATAACAGCACACACAAATTTCTATTGCTAAAAAATGCATTTAAAAACAAAATATCAGCTATTCTTTATTTTTTCAGAAAGCGTACAATACTTAGCTATTCGTTCAATAGCCTATTTATGAATGAACTGGTTCTCAACATCTGAGGCCTGTTAATGATCTCGAAACGCAACTTCAACACAGATACTCTGTGTAACATCACACAAACCTTCATCAATCACCTTATGTTAATTACAGCATTTGCTATTTTTCTTAAGAGATTCCTTCCCAATAGGGAATCGCAAAGTTTTTTCTCTTGCTTTAAATCGACTGCATATACATAGTCCTAAATTGTAAAAAAAAACCTCATTTTTACATTTTTCTGAAACCTGTTTAATTTTTAATTAAAGTTATAAAATAGCTAGTTTTGATATCAATCTGAAACCAGTAGCCACGTGATATTCTGCGAGTGATGTAGTTACTGTCTAGATACGCAAACGAATCTGTGGCGCTTTCTCTGAAAGTGTTGAAGTTTGGTGAAGTTGAGTTAGGGCAATAACAGTAACTGACACTAAATACTTTACGGTCTTTTAGAAACAATTTATGATTTCATCACGTTTCTGGGTTTTTTACTGATTTAACAATTAATATAATTAAATAAATAATGTTTTAGCAGAATTTTTAACCCGATATTCAGATTTCTGATCGATTTTCCTGTAAAGAAAATCTAATTATTTGAAGTTTAAAATAGGCTGTACTTCCCTATTAACAATGTCGGTTTTCAAATGTTTTACTTTAATAATTTTATTGTTTAATACACTATTTGGTTATATTTCTTTGCTGTAGTTTAAATCGCATTTCACTCGATGTTTTTATTTATCAAAATACTCTCATTTAAAGATTTTATGATGTCAGTTTTCTCATACTAAAATCTCCATCCATACAAAAATAATTTGTAGAAATAAAAAGTTAAGTATGCATAAAAGACACACTAGTAATATGAAACTCGCATTATTATTTAAATGAAATTTTTTACAAAGAAAAAAGAGAGTAACTGTTATTAAAAACCACTTCCACGCTATATTTTTACATCTTAAAGAAAGGGTTCACCAAATGCAGTTCCATTAAAGACTTATATGCTCCAAATTACCAATTTAAATAAGCTATTGTATTCCGATTACGCGTAATATTTAAATAGTTTGCTGATTATACTTTTAAATCATATAATAAAAAATATCACATAAATATATAATTTATTTGGCAGTAGTATTTTAAAGACTCGTTTAGCACTCGATTATCGACTGGTAATCTTAAAGATATTTTTAAAAAACTTTTTTAAACAGTTTTATTTAATTTCAAAGTTTTATTTAAAAACGGTTTTATATAAACGGACGAAGCGATTGCCCACTTCTTTCATTGTAGACTGAACGTTTTAGCGGAAACAACTTACGGAAAAGTTAATATATATTCAGAATTCTATTACTACATTTTTAGATAATTAAAATTCTTGTTGTTGCAATTTTTACTTGAATCTTTGAGATAAAAAAAAGATTTGAAGCATTCTCAATTAAAATAAACCTTGAATATTTTAATAGTGCTTATTACATTTTCATTTTAACAGTCGATATATATTCACGTTCTGGGGAAAATCAAACTATGATTATGTATATCCAAAGAACCTATGTGTTAATGTATATTTTATAAATTAATCTTAACTATTTGACATAATCCATGCTGGGAACATGTGTCAGTCCCAACTCATGAATTTTTCTTTAAGTTGTTTTATTTTTATAAATTTCAATGACCTTTTTAATAATATATAATTACAATTTTCCTAAATATTGAAAAGACCAACGAGTTTTATTTTTACTCACGACTAATAAAAATGAATTTTTAGAACTGAAAAAGTATTTCTTTATAATAGTTCTGAATTGTCGAACCTTACAAAGCACAACGCAATCAAAAATATAACTCTGACGCGCACAATACCCATAGTTTCTATCCATCTTCAACCTTACCTTATCTTACCTATGGAAGAAAAGGCAAACCTTTACTTTTGTCTCACTCTTACAAAGAAGGCCGAAATCTTTTCAAAGCCATGGCCACAAATTACTTTCTTCAGTGATTAAAGCTTGTGGGTGTAGGCAAAAGAAATCATTATTAGGCTAAAGACTGCTTTAATTTCTACCCGAGTGGGTAAAATTGCAGGTTTTCTGGTTTGTGTAATTAGACCTTGCATCTTTAGACAGACTTCGGCCATTATTTGTGCCTTTCCAGATAATTGCTGAAGAGAATTGCCTTCTTCTCTGTGCAAATTCTATTGAGGGTGTAGCATTATTATTCTAGGTATAATTTCGCAAAGTAGCCTGGCAGTTGCGACTCCCACCTCATCTTTTTCCTGTTGCTTGTAACTGCGCTTTAGTAGAACAGAGCTTTATACTTGGGAAAAATTCGTATATCTAATCTGTAGCTTTACCTTGAAAGCTTTATCAAATATATTTCAATGCAAGTAAGCTAATGAGCTTGGAAATATAATACAAGTTTGTGTAAACATAAAAATAAGCTTAATTTTGAGTTTATGAATAATTTAAAAAATGTTTTTTAATATCAAAAGGAACTGTAGAGATTATCATCTTATTTTTTTTAGATTTAATCGTTTGCTTCGCCTGCATTTGTTATTCAATTAAAAGCTCCAAAAATATATTTCAATTATTAAAGTATGAGTTACTGCTGAGTTATTCACATTCAGAAGTAGAATTTTTTTATTTTAGTGCTTTTTAAACATAAACATTTAGTTAAATAATAGAGTTGATGAAAGAATGCCGACTTATTTAAATTATAGATCTATAATGATGGAAATTTGGAAACACACATAAACATCGAGTTTATTACCAGAATTTATGACTTTTTAAATGCAGCATAAATAAACTGATGCCAAAGGGTTTTTTTAGCTAAGTAGTTTTAAGTTTGAAGTAGAATATTATAAACCTTTCCTTAGCTATTTATATTTCCTTTAATATTTATATTTTCTGAACCTTCAGATAAACATTTTTTAAACTTTATCCTAAATTCAGCAAAATATTATTTTTTTCTAGAATTCCATCAAAATAATTTCAGTAAATATAAGAATTCTATAAACATTCAGTACGCTTTAAAACTTTTCAAAACAAGGATGAATTCAACATTTTGCTTTATGCTTTCATAGTGAAATTTCAAGAAATAAACATAAATGATGGATGATTTACTGCAACTTCAGCTAGTTAACTCACTGGCGTCATTTAGCAGCTCATTAAATAAATAATAGGAGTTCGAAAACCAGAATCTCTGGGGAAAATGTGTCCTGTCACCAACTACATATATTGTTTTACGAAGGCACGACCGATTTTTAAATAAACATTCCTTCAACAAAAACATTTCCCGCTCTAGATGCCATTCAACTTTAGCTAAAATCAATATTTATAAGAAATAAACTAATCGACGGCATTCGAAGATAATAAGTAGGGTTTTTTTTAGCCCTATTCTCGTCTTCAAACTGGACCTTAGTTAATGATGTTGTTTTTTTACTCATTTGCGAAACAAACTCTGATGACAGTTTAAAAGTTTACCTTTTAAAGTTTACAGAATGAACTCAAAACAAATAGTATTCTTAAATGAAGAAAAAAAGATATTTTTTACAAAAGCGATCGATTTATTATTGAAATCAAATGAAGCGACTTGAAAGACTCAAACTCAAGAAACTCAAAACAATCTGAGGAATCTAAAAGTTGAGTCCACCTGCAAAAATATGCGACGTTCCATTCCGACCCCTCGGGGTTAGAGGGATTTACCTGAAGGAGGGGCGAAACCCCCCCCTTGTGGAATGTTGGGGAACATAACAGTACTGTTCTCGTAGGAAAACATTAAAAACATGTTCCTGTCCTTTTCTCTTTTTTTTAGGAAGATGTGTTCTTTTTTAATTCATTAACGACAAGTGGCAAGAATAAGCTTTCTGCTTAAGTTTACTAAATAAGCAAAATCTAGGACACAATATATAAAACCTTATCTGCTGAACAACTTATTTAGGACAAATTAAGTTACAGGAAAAACGAATTTTCAAATCTTTAATGTTAATGGTTTTATTCGGTAAAGAAGGTGTTAATGGTATTCACAAATGGGTCGTTAATGGGTTGAAATTAGGTTTTCCAAATATTTTTTTTTTAAAAATTCATTTTATGATTTAAAAAATGTAATGCTGTCTCTGAAAGATGTTTTAAATATTCTTTTCCAAATATTTTATAATAAATTAGTTGCTTCTTCAACAATTTTAGTTCAACATTAAATAGTACTTTTAAATATAGTACAACATAATTAAAAACATTAAAAATGGTCATAGTGATCCAATTTTTTTAAAGAGAAACTAAATCCGACTGCTTAAAAAAGTTTTTAAGTTAGACTTGACTTTCTTTTTTAAATGAAAGCAAACGATGGGATTCCACGACTTTTGGAATTGATGCTTGCTCTGCTTACTGGTATAAAAGTGAAATTGTATTATAATTTTTTAAATGATTTAAGGGATAAAGGATTTTGGCAAATATTAAAACTTCTATGAAAGCCAAACTGATCTGAAAATGACTTTCCTCTGATCTCTTGTCCACACATTTTGCGACAGGTATTATAATGTCTATGAAACCGGAAAATAAGTAAAAATAAAGTAAAATATATAGGAAATTCATAACTACTTAAGCACCGTATCAAAATTCAGAAAATAATATCAATCTATCCCCGTATTTTAAAATTATTCTAATAGAGAAAATAAATTCTTATACATGTTACGTTTATAGTATTCTTTTAAAATGGGCCTAAATTAACTGACCATATAATAATATTGCGATTGGTGTTGTGGAAAATCGTAGATGCTACGGCTTGAACATGTAATTTAATATTCGGTTTCTGCACACCAAAAACTAAAAGTTAATTAAAATGCGATAACAAAAAAATAGTTTAAATGTTCGGCTGTCGAGTGTTAAAATAGCTAAAGATTAAAATAATTAGTTATAAATATTGAGCAAAAATGTTACTACAACAAAATATATAAAGACTAAATTGTCTTCATATTCGCTTTTCATACTTTAAACCCTACAAGTTACAGCAACTTCATCCAAAAATTTATAATTATTTGTCACAATTATATGATTAAATTAAACAAAAATGCCGTGTTTTACCTTTTAATTGTATAACTATGTAAAATAAGGAATGGTTTTCCTTTTCTATAATCGGTTTCTGCTCACTGAAAACTAAACAATCAAACTCATTCCACGATCTTTTTCAATATTAGCCTGTGTTGTTAAAGAAAAAACGATAACTCTCTTCGTTCTTATTCATTTCTCAGAACAGGTAGAAAAATAACTTCTTGCACCTTTTTAAGAATGCAGGTAGTAAGGATAATGGAAGGAATAGCGCGTTAATGAGAGGACTATGTTATAGAGGGGTAGGGCATATCTTAAAATGACTTTGAAAAATGGTTTGTTTTGTTGGAGATTCTTGCAGAACGAAAAGTTGTTGATTAAAAACTGTATTTTTAATCATCTTTATTGTGTGAAAAGTACTTTGGAGCTGCTGAAGGTAAACAGATTCCCCTCTTTATTCTACGAAACTTAATTCTTTTAAACAAGTAGGTTTGTAACTGTAACTGTCACCTAGAATCGCTTAGACACACAATGAAAAAAACTTAGAAATAAAATCGTCAAACACAAGAATTTAGGTTTAATTTATACTTTAAGTGGCCAAAAATGTGAACATTTTCTTAATTTTCTTTCTCAAATTCAAATAATATTCTTTATGGTTTGCTAAATTCGAATAATAAAATTTAGTAATATTTCTTGCTCTAAAAATATAAGTGAAACTTATCATAACATTATTTTTTACATATATATTTTTACGAATAAGGATTTACAATTTTCGAATACAATCAATAAATTGTTATGAAAAATGTCTGAAATGTAAATAAATTGCTTTATCTTTACTTAAAACAAACCGCAATATATCTCATTTCGTGTTTATTCAAACACTCAGAAAAACTTGAGTTCAAACAGGACAATTATTGTGTAAAAATGGCAAAATTATAGTATTGTGTTATTTTAATACAAAAATTGTATTGATGACACATAACAACAAATTTGTGTTGTTCCAACACAACTGACGATTGCAAGAAGAGACGATTATTGTATCCATGTGCGATTAACAAAAATCGTAAGCTATCATGTTTTCAAGAATATGTATAACCAAATTATAACCTTCAGTTTAAAGTACCATAATACATATTTTTTAAGCTTTAGTATAGTTATTTATACGAAACCTTAAAGAGTAGAAAGAGTGAACTACATTTCGGAAGAATACATGCGTACTGCTCTTTCAACACAATTTTTGCGATAACCATGCATTATTATTTGGTCGCAATACAATTTCTGTATTGTTTCAACACGTAATAACTGGGGACAACAAAAATCAACACAAGTTTTTTCTGAGCGTAACAAATCGTGCTACATCCTATTTCGGCTTTATTTGAAACAAAACCGCAATATATCCTATTTCGGCTTCAGCTCACAACAAATTAATCAAACTTTTTGAACTCAATATTTCGAAATCGAGGAACGCGATGTTCTTCTGGCCACCTTTTTAGGAGTGCTAATAACCTTTATTGGACCCCTTAGCTCTGGGAAAGACGCTTCCTCGAATATTTCTACGCCTAGGCTCTCTATACTAATTAACACTTACGGCCAAAACAATGATGAATTGATTGCAATTAACGAAGAATGATAAGGACTGGGCTGGCTTTGATGGATTGGACTATGCTCCTTATTATCTGCCTTTACCCAGCAAATAGACACAAATAAGGTGTAATACTCAGTTGGGCATCCGATGCAATCCTATTAGAAATAAAACTATTTTTCTCTATTAGTTTTTCTGTTTTTGTTGAGCATTAAAATGCACCTCACCGTCCTTGGTGGGTTGGTTTTGACTTTTTTTTATTCTTTTACTCAGCGAATGATGGACACGGTGTAAAATAGTACTATGTTGAATCTCCCGAGGTAATGAGTTTTTAGTGAAACACTGTTTGGAGGTGCCAAATCATTATATATATATACAACATTTTCTATGGCGGATTGTTGTAAAACAGTACTTGGCTGGATCGCCTAAAGTAATGAGTGTTTGGTGTAACACTGGTTTTGCCAAATCATTAAATATACAACATTGCCTATATTGAATCGGTTAAAAAAATCACAATCTTACTTTAGAAATAGACTCAATAAAAAAGTAGTACGCAAATTTGATTCTCGATAGTAAAGTATAATAAAAACTTCCCTATGAATAAAACTAATTTTATTTCTTGCGTTTTAGAATTTTCTTTTAAATCGGCATTTGCTATGCCTTTGAATTATATTCATTTTCTTTATTTCTTTGTCTCACGATCTAAGGTTCGTAAAGAGTTTTTGATAACCCAATCCGGTTCCATATTCTGTCGTGCTCTCTATACATATTTATTGTTTTAATTTGTATTTTTTAAAAGGAAAAATTGAAGTTGGCATTATTTTGTTGGACTACTTGTAATGTGGTTTGAATGATATTTGTGCTTTTGAATTTGAATTGAAGACAGACAAAATGAATGCTTGTTTTTAAATGCAAACCATGATGCAAAAGTTTGGTAAATTAGATATTAATAAGCTGAGTCACATTTAGATCTCTAAGAAATATGTATTATTTTAGCTTTTTAAATATGTAATATTCTTTTTAACCATAACAAATAGTCATTTAAAAATTTCATTAGAATATGTCTTATATATGGGTATAAAACGTATTCTAGGGTCTTGTGAAGTTAATGGTAGAAGAGATTTTGCTTGACGTCTTCTGATAATAATTTTCTTAAATTTTTGTTAAATTACAATAATGTATTGCCTGTTGTTTGAAAATTAGGTATTAGAGGGGGAAATTCTACCGATTATCATTTGCCTCATTCAACCTATATTTTGGAAAGATTTTTTTTACTCAAAAACTATTTTGTTTTTTTATTTCCTAAAAAAGATTTATAATATGAAGATTCATTTAATTCCTTGAACACACAGGAGCCAAGAAAAATTGCTGACTTAAACTCAAAAATAAAAACCTCAAGAGTTGGAAAGCTTTTTGATTCAAACGTCAGCCATAACTAGACCTCTAAATTACTTTATTTTCGCGAAGGGAAAACTAACCAAGGCGCCACAGTGGGCAATACCTTTGCTAATACATTAAATTGTTCAATAAAGAAAAGGTGCAAAAAATCCAGAGATGATTAGGCCTATCTCGTAGCTCTGGGGTTGGGCTCGGCGAAAATTTCACTGGAGCCTAATCTTGACTTCCAAGGCCATCAGAACGAATAATAAATGCCATCGTTTTTTACGCCCCCAACTTTTCCTAAGACTGGGTATTCGAAACGATACCGTATAATTTTAAAGATGAATTTATGGCCTGGCACATCTTAAGAATTAGTCCTCCGCTAGTTTTGTTTTTAGGCCTTTTGAAAGAGATGCTGCTGATCCTACACCTGCATACCTATCTTTGAGATTTTTTTTCTTTCCCTCCCTATTCTTTTCGGCTACATAGCTGATATTTGTTTTCGGGCAGAACATCTTGAGAAACAGGTAGGGATGTTAAGGAATGAACGTGTTTATTATCCCCTGTTTTATTGAATGTAAACAATAACGGTTCTGTTTTTTTTCTGAAAATTCATTTAGGCTAGTCGCATACATTCGATTTCTTGATATGGTTTTCGAACACGGATTTCGAAGGTTCAACTTGGCGCACATGTTTCGACTTCAATAAACTGTGTTTTCGTTTCGGAAACAAATCTGTGCGTCCGATTTTGTTCTAAAATAATAAAGAAACTGTTAAATAAATTAAAACCTTTTTTTCTCTCGTTAAAATACCGAGGCCCGTAATAGTTTACAAGACTTTTTATGTCTCAAGGTTTGCTAAAAATAATTGAACACTTTTCTTTGAAAATAAACACAAATAGCAATGCCACATAAAAAGGTGAAAATACATGATAGCGATTAAATAATCACTGTGACAAAACTAGAAGTAGAGAGAAAATAAAAATCAGATTTGTGTTGGCTTTAAAAAAAACTCTATAGGAAACGTTTATTATTTTTTTGCCTTTCAAAACTTCAGGGTTTTTTGCTTTGAATTTGTTTTCGAAAACTTTTTTAGCAAAATAAAACTTTAATAATTAAGCTAAGGAAAAGATTTCAGTACGATATTCGTAGTCGGCATGTTAATTATTATTTTTTTTAGGATTTTCCCTATAGGCTATTGCCTGGTAAATTTATTTTATCGATCTAAAGAATTCAAATAAGTTGTTACTGTTGAAAAAGTTTTTCTAATTAAAGTTATTTAAGAGTAGAACTACAACAAAACTTCTCTACAACAAAAATTCATTTTACTTAAAAACTCTTAAAAATTGTTTTGTTTAAAATAATATTTATTTCATTCGAAATAATATTTCTTCATTTTCATTCATTTTTTATTTATTTCATTAACAATATGCGTTTGATGCAGTGCAAACATTAAAATCTTATTTTAAATATTTTTTACATAAAAGTACCCTGTATTTAAACCTCTTTTTAAAATCTTGGTACACTTTTTCCGGTCGTTGGACATATATTTGTGTAAATACCTTTTAAGTATAAATAAAAAGCTGGTTTTACATAATACAATGGGTATTTTTTAAAAATAAAAATATAGTTTTTTAAACTCATTAAGACCAAACATGCTTTTATGCTCTCAAATTTAGCTTTAAAACTAAAGAAAATGCAAACTAACAGTAATTTTTTCCTAAATTAAAACAATATATGAGATGGACTAAATTAAATATAATATAAACACACAAAAATATCGTGTAATATACATGATATTTCAAGCATACTATACCGAAAACAAAATTATATAGTTAATATTAAAACGGGAATTTTTATTCAAAAAGTATTTTTTTTTAATTAAGATTAAAAAAACGAGTCTATGTGCAAGTTTTACGGTTCATAAAATAGCAAACACTTAGTCTGGCCTAAAATGATTTTAAAAGTTTTTAATCTTTCTTTTGTTTTATGTTTTTGTTTTATCGAACACTATTCTCTACCCTAAAAATGCTTTTTAAAAAAAAGAATCAAAATAATAATTAATAACAGGTCGTATCAATTATTAAACATTTATAAGAAATAATAAAAAATCCTTAATAAAAGTGTTAACGATAAAAAAAAAGTTATATACATAAAAAAATCCATCAATTTTACGCAAAATATTAAAAACATTTCTCTTTATTATTTAATATAAAATAACATTTACCGTTAAAGAATAAAAAAAAACAGGTACAATGATTAAATCGTCTTAAAATGAAACAGAAATATTTACTTGGAAACAGGTTGAGCGGTATCTTATGAATACTCGTGGTTTGTATTCAAATCTAAAAACAGAGTTAAATCAGATTAAAAATCATGTTTTCTTTTTTCACGTTTAAAGTAAGGTGTGGATGCACACTCATCTTAAACACTGTTGCGTGGTCATAAACACCTATTTGAGATTAAAAGAATGAGCTCGAAGCTAAAAGCGCTTTTCTGAAAACAATACAGTTTTAATTTTGCAAAGAAAAAACTTTTGGATTGAAAGCGTTTATTTCACAAAATGTTCGCTTTAAGAAGTTCCAGGGCAATGTTTTTGAACGCAATTTTGATAAAGAATATGTATCAATAATTCTTTAAAGTAATAAATATATATATATATTTAACAAAGGAGTCTGAACATGAAATTGAATGATGAGAAGGATGAGTTGGCGAATATAAATTATCAGAATGTCTTATCGGCTTTCTATTTATACCACATTAAAGATAAAGTTGAAATCAATAAATGTTAAAACAAGACTTCCACAAACACAACAATATAAGTTATTCGTACTCCAAACCTTAATCTACATTTAAAATCGAATTCAATGCTTTTTTTTTTTGGGGGGGGGGGGGCGGTTAATTACTTCCGTTTCTACCATTTCTTGATTTTTGCAAAGAATCAGGCTCTTTATATTATTTTACACAATGACTTTTCAACATATATAAATTTATTGTAATATTTAAAAAAAATATTTATCCTTTGCTGAAATGCATGAACTTAATCTTATTTCAGCCACTTCTTCCCTTTTTTACAACTCTAATATCATGGTATGGCTTATATCTTTGGACCGTTTTTAAATTCTGCATTTCTTTCTTCCTTTCATAGTATTTTTTTTTCAAACAAAATTAGCCACCACAATTGTCAACTGCTGGTAGAAATATTATCTTGATTGTAAATGATACCGAGGCATAAAGTAACGGCCTATATAATTTTCGAAATAGTCGTTTCAATCAATTTCTATTAAATACATATCTTAAAATTTGAAATGCTATTAGCATTTCTATTGTTCAATTATTTTTTTAACATATCTAACCAGTTTTTAAAAGCCTCTATTCAACAAAACGTATCATTTTTTAAAAATTGCTTTAGAGTAAAAAATCAAGTAAAATTTTATCATACGCTCAACTGGAATTTTAAAATACACTACAAAATGCATATTCGGTCATTTGGATATGAACTCAAAAACGAATTCCTTTAAAACACAAATCTATTTTTTAACCTAGAAATCAGCAGGTGCAACCAAGGTGTAACTCATTTTTCCAACCGTGTGTTGAATTATCCGTATCTATTCGTAATTATCCGTATTTACCTTGCGAGAAGCTATGTCACCAGCAAAGCCCTTCGTACTGTAACAAACTGACACCTGCAGTGCTGCTGTAAAAGACGTGACTGATTGTTCAACAATTGAAACGTAAAATGTGGCTGATGTATCATGTTTTAAACGTTTTACCTCATGACTTGATGAGGCTGTATCATGGAAGTCACATGCAACATCCGATTTCTATGATACTTGTATAACGTGATTGGAAGATTCTAGCTTAGATCGTTTAGAACTTGGTTAATGAATGATAATATTGCCATGTTTCTGTGGTAATGTGTATCTGATTGGGATTTGTTTTTGAATAGTGGTGACATAGTTTTGTACAGGTTGTTTAAAATATGGAATACGAAATAATTAAATGTGAAAATGCATACCTGAATTCCTAGTATATAAATTCTAAATATCAATATTATTTGTACGTTTTCGGCTGCTTTTCATACTTGATTGCATGAAGAAAATGTTATTTTGAACTGTTTACGGTAGGGTTTAACTTTTAAAGGATAATTTGAATATATTTTGAAAGGCTAGCGATATGTTCGGATTATTTAAGTACTTTGTATAGTTACGTTATATATATGCGGTTGCGTTGGGTGCCTACTTAGGTGCCGGCTCGTCACCTGACTGTGGTTCTAAATTATGACGCCCGTCGCCAATAGCCCTCGTGTAGCTCTAGTGCGACGAAAATTCAAACTAAAACTAAAACCAGTTACGTTATATTGATGGAATATGTATTCCTTAGAATTATCATGGTTCAGTTTTCAAAATGAGATTTTTGTGTTATTTTTTAAATTTGTTTTAGTTCTGTGCTGCTTTTGATAACTGATTTCATGCAGAATTTTTATATATTCTAAAGTATAGTTAAATTGTGAAAGATGTAATTTGTTTTTTATGCTTTGCATAGTTATGTTAAGTTGCTGACAGAATGTTTGTTCTTTGCTCAATTGTTTTTCCCCTTACTTTTTAAAACACTAACGAAGTACACACACATAAATCTTTTCCAAATCTGTAGCTGTGCCTAGTGAATTATTTTGTTCTTTGTTTAAAAATTTGCATTTTAAATTTAAGCTATGAAAGAGGTATTCTGGATTATTCATTTTGATGGATAATTGAGTGATTTTATTATATTTAAAAGCAAACTGTATTTCCTCATGGCCTTTCCATATTTATGAGAAACAATAACGGAGTCGCTCTAAGCTAAATCAATATTTATAACTTTTAAAAAAATGACAAACCGAAAGTTCAAAGAGTCTACACGCCATAGTCCTGCAGGTCCCAAAGGGCTAACATTTTTTGCTGGACACCCAAAGGGGATGCGTCGTAGTTGCAAAACCAAAAATCTCGAAGCCGTGAACTCATTAGAACTTACCGCAGTGTTAAAGGTCATCTATTTCGTGAACGTGCGTTATGTTCTAATAAGATCGGCAATAGATGTATAGCGGGCATTAAATGAAATTCAACCAATGCCGTTGATTATCAGAACGTCGTGGGAGGGATCAACGGACATGTAGAAAGTGTAAATCATCCTTAACGACTCTGGATCGGAATGTGGCCAAAACATCCGTCCTAGACTGATTTAAATTCCCCTGGAAAAAATGGCTAATGACGGGCATGGGTATGCTTCTTTAAGATTAATGTAAAGCAAAAAGATCGGTCTAATGATTAAATCCACGGGGAACTTCACATAAAGACCACTTCGGTCCAGGCCACCGATCAAGATCTTTTTTATATCCTTCATCAAAAGGGATGTATCTAGATGGAAGAAGTGGATTCAGTTTAGACCTGTTTTACCTATGGATCTCATGTGCAATATGTGCCACTTAGCACACACAATTTTTACACGCCTCCTTACATTCTCTTGGTTGTACTTCTTTTTGTTTGATCCGGGTTCATTACCGTCTACTCGGGGATAATTTTTGCCTCATTAACATATGATGATTTCTTAATAATCATACCCATTATTTTTGTATATGATTCGCATTACCGTCTCTTTGAAATTGCCCTTTTACCCCTGCTATCCTTGAGAAAAATATAATGTCGAACTATAAGTTTAGAAAATGTAATTGCGATAAAAGTATTGTTGGTCAACTCAACTCTTGGACTATAGTTGTTTTGGCAAATATTGGCTTTATAAATAGTTGTGTCATAATTGTTGGCAAAAAAAATTTCCTGTGTGCGTAACTAATTTTTTTACTTTTTGAATCCTTTTCATAACTTCTTAAATTACCCATAAAATGAAAATTATTTTTTTTTCTTTTGGAAAAATATCTTATAAAGAAAAACTATCAAGATTCTTTCAATGGTGTTACGTGTTAGATATTATAAAATTTTAAAAACTTTTTGTCTCCTTTTCATAATTAGAAAGTCAAATATTAACCTTCGTAATTGAATCGCAAAACTTAAAAATTTGCAAAGCTATTTCGCATTTTTTATCAGTCGAATAGAAACATGTGTTTATCAGTCGAATACAAACATATGGACCATTCACTTTACTGCGCATGATACTACAACTGCTTGTAAAACTGTTCGCACTTTCACTGTAAAAAAAATCAGGAAAGTCACCGGGAAATTTTGGGCAAAACTGAGCTGCACAAATTTTACTAGTAATGTTACTAGAATTATAATTAGTAACTTTCCCTAAGAATTTAGAAAATATCCCATCTAAAGCCAGGAACTATCCCGGAAATGTCAAATATGTCCATATGGATGCAAAAAATACACAAGATGGCGCCATGATTATCTTTACTTCTTTTTTTAAATACTTGCTGTTTGGAGTGGTATCTAGCGGATTCGATCCAACGTCCATAGGGGGGGGGGGGGTCAAATCATTTCATAACTACGCGCTACGAGTTTGGCCATGGTTGCTTTTGTTCACAACCAATGCATTATATTGAATTTGTCAAAAGAATGCAAGGTTAAATGATGTTACTTACGTTTCTGGGGAAAACATGAAAAAAAGCTATGTAAACTCGAAAATGCCAGGAACCCTTTCAATATATAAGCGTAACGTTACAAAAATTTTTACGGTACTTTAAACATATATGCAAGGCGCAACATTGGAAAAACATGTATGGTCGTGCCCTGCTCACGAAAGCAACACTCTAATATTGTGTCCATTCTTCCACCAACATAACCAAGTACTGATATCTGTTGCTAATTAAACCGTTAAACGAATCCGTTCTCTCCTCTTTCGAGGCGAGCCATCTTCCGATTAAGAGGGACTGTCAGTCCCCTAGAGCTAATGCATTAGTTTTGGAATCACAACTTCAACAGAAGTATTGCTTTGCCATGTTAGCACTTTTTCCCCAGGTATGGGGATCAACTTAACATCGAAATCAAACAAATATGAAACGAAAATATTATCTAGTTATTAAATTATAGATTTTTGAAGTTTTAAAATGTCCCAAATGCCCAGCAGATGGCGACACTATTTTAATACTTTATCAATTAATAATTAAATAACCAGATGTTATTTTCTTTTCAATTTCTTTTTAAATTGATGCTATGATGATTCCTATAACTGGTGAAAATGGGATAACATGGCAAAGCAATTGTTTTGCAAAAGTTGTGATTTCAAAACTAATGCATTAGCTCTATGGGACTGACAGGCCCTCTTATTGTTTCTGAGAAAATCGGTATACACCTAGATAGGCCTTTTTAGTGATAAAACTGCATTAAAATTAATTCAATTGTTAATTACCTTTCCCAATGGACAAGGAGAAATCTAACGTTGATGAAGCGTTTTTAGCCCCGCAATAAGAAAAAAAGCTCATCGTAATTGTTGTTCACGGCTTTTTTAAAAAATGACAGACAGTCCGCTCTTTGTTATTTGAATTTTCCCCCCATAGAGTTAAGAAGAAGATGGAGATGCATGGCGGCGAAAAAAAAATTACGCCGTCAGAATGTCGCCAAGAAACTCTAGTAAGCCTAAACAAACCTCCCTCGATGTTAGGGCATTCTGAAACTTATTATTTTAATCCTTAAATGGCTATAATTAAAAATCAAGAAATGACTGTGCAGTTGTGAGCTGTAGCACATCTGAATTTACACAAGATGGGAGTAAATCCCTTCACAGGAAAATAAAATAAATTGTAATTACAGTTTTCATTATAGAATCAGAAAGTCGCCAAGTCTACGTAGTAACATACAAATTCCACTTTAGAATAGCGCCAAATAACTCGCCAAGAGCGCTTGTTTAGACTTACTACAAAGCGATCGATTGCTTCACTTGGCGAACCGATTTTTGTATTGGTTTTTGCCCGGCAGCATCTCCATCTTAACTATGTTTTTCCTGAATAAATACGCTTTACTCTAGAGTGTGAGACTGTCACCCCTTACCCTCCCAAACTTTAAAAGATTTCTGGGAAAAAATTAACAAGTAAAAGGAAAATTTATACTTTAATCACGTATTTTATTTCTTAGCGGCGGGTGTGAATTAAGACCAGTTAATAACAAAATACTATAAAAACTCGTTGTCTATTGTTAAAGGAAAGATATTAACCTTGAACATTGTACTGGTGTATGAAATGAACTATGGAATGAACAAGGCAAATTTAATTAACCTATAAGTTTTTATTTTAACTAAAATATTGATTCTATGAAATCAGTATTCGTAAAATAAAAGGTATGAAACTTATGACTCTAAAGATAAGTGAATAATTAATTACGTCATGCTTTTTTTTACTGTTAGGAAATGTTAAATGTAATATGATATGATGTGTGGTGTAAAATGTTGTAAGGTGTAGTACGTTGACTTCTAAGCCATGAACTTCGAGCTATTTTTTAAAGTTCAATTATACCATAAGTACCAATTTATTGCTTTTAATCCAAATAAAGTTTTTCATGCATATTTATTGTTGAAAAAATACTTATGAATCACCTTATTTAACATAACAGCAAGCGTATAGCTCACGGGATGGTTAAGCCAATTAGTAGTCAGAAACAATCAATTAATCACTTCATTTTACATATTTAGTCGGCAAGGCATGGGCCGGAATAAAAGCCGACGCTATTTTTTAACCCAACCCTAAGAAAGCCCGAAATTTATGATCAATAACAGATTCTTCCTCCTCCCCAACGCTTTAAAACTCTTTGAGTAAGTTCTCACGCGTTCTAGGAAGATAATGAAGAATAACAACCTGTTTTCTCACCTGTTAATTGAAAATGTTATTTGTTTAAAGCACCTCTGTCTGTTATTTGCTACGTGAAGGCCCGGACCTTCTCCTAAAACTGGTTCATTGCCAGTCTTTATTATTTAAAAAGACCAGTCTTTATTAAAAAGACTGGTTCATTGCCAGTCTTTATTTTAAAGATTATAAAGGAAAAGTCCATTTAAACGGTTTTCCGACTGGGGCTCAGAATATTTAATTGACTAATTCAATTAAAATTTTGAAAAAAAGTTTCTTCATGATTCAGTTTCATAGATCTCACTCGATTACTATTATTAATGTTGCTTTAATGTGTTCTTAATTTTATAATCTGATATTTTCGATAAACCTAAAAAGGTGTGTCGATGCACAGTATTATTAACAAAAAAAAAATCGTTATTCATGGATAACCACTCATATATCTCCGCGTTGCAAAACTATCCACTAAAATGAGCTAAATTTTCTTTTAATTTGCGATTAATTACAAGCTTGTTTCTTCACTTCTGCATTAGCATGTCGCAGCTATTGTTGTACCTGCGCAATTGCTTCATCTAATTTATTAACCTGCAAGGTATCTGCAGCTGATTCAAGCGATCCGCCCTCAGGATACCAACTTGAGATGCTAAGTCGTTGTTAAAATCATCCCAATAGGTGGTCTTTAATTAGGTGTCATGGGAAAGAAACGTCATGTACCATTGCTGTCTAAAACGATTTTATTGTACTATATTATAGCTAAATACAAGTCAGTGCATGAAAATTATTTATAAGTTTTATTTATAATTTATAAGTTTAAATTTTTTTCTAACAAAATTTATAAGTTCTTAATAATTAAAAGAGGAAACATGAGGTATATCAGTTCAAAAATTAAGACACCGTATAAAAGTGAGTTTCGAAGATGTTTAATGCACTACTCCATTAAAATTCACGTGCATTCATATTACCTGATATTTTTGGGGCCGTCTTTAAAAATCGTTAAGTCCCTTGTATGGTAACATATATCTATACCATTCCAATAGAGAACGGATTAAAACGTTGCAAACAACTGGTTGAATTAGTTGCATTTCTTTTTTGTAATAGCTCAAGAGAAGCTAAGAAATTATGCCTAATTCGAGAGCCACATATGATAATTATATAGATAGATATGATAGCAATCTCGAAAACAAATAGATACATAAATATTTATAAAAAATAATCTAAAGTGGCCGAGTCGTCAAAACGTCCACCTCTCAACGAAAAAGTTGTAGGTTCTAAGCCCGCCAACACCTTATAGTAGGATATGGGTTGGCAAAAACAAAATACTCTGCACGGGTTCACCGAGTACACTCGGATAGACGTACTTATTAAATCTGTCGAGCCCTAAATCCGACGGCATCAGCGTGAATATGTCGCTGGAAGTCAAGTTTACTATTCTGTTGAAAATCAGTAAAAATACCTTACTATTCCATTGCAAAATTGTAAAAGAAACAATTTTGAAAACGTTTGAATATTAGTTGCAAATTACTATTTTTAACGAGACACATTTGCGACTTTATTACGTTTTCGCAACGAAACAGCATTTTCGTACTGCAAAGTTTTAAAAACGAAATCATGCTAATCCAGCTGTTACCGATCCCTTAAATCTTAGTAAGGAAAAGCTATTTATTTTTAAATTATACAATAAGGCTATGTTTGGATACTATTTTTAAAAATAAAATACGAGAATTTTTCTCTTTAAATTAATGAGTCTAACAAAATAAAACCAAAAACCTATGTTTTGACGAAAAAAAAGTTATAATATGCTTATAGTGCAAGTTCCTTATTATTATAATTCCGCCCGAATCATATACGAAACGTCTTAAACGGTGCATTAATATGAATTATTTTCAATAAAGCGCAATTCATCGAAAGTGAACGGTCTGGTGACATCGTGTTTAGAATGCGTATAGCAAGAAATGAGCCGAGAAGATAGAAAGTAAAAAAATCCGAAAAACATTCTGTTTTCCTCTTAAATGAAATAGCCATTTATCATTCGTAATGAAATCAGTGGGTTGCTAAGCACGACGTGAAAGAATTATTTGTAGCTCTTTGTAGTTAATTGTTTGTCTTTCCAGTAAGGATTTCCTAATTTATTTACACTCGGGAATTGGAAGCGTATGCCGGGTTTATAAACCGAAGTCGTTTCTCTCTATCTTTTTTTCTAATAAAATAGGGGAAAATCTAAGCTAAATTACTACATCTCTCTAATCCCACTTTTGAAATTGGTTCGAATATGTTGTTGTAAAATTATATATTGAAAATAAAAAAAAATCGAAAAAATTTCAAAAAGTGATATTAGGAATGTTTAAGTCAACAACATTTATCACATAAAAATATTTAATACAGGCAGAATAATTTGGCTCAGATTATTATTTTTTCCTATAAGTATAGCACAAAGAGAAGACTTTGATTTAGACAACCGACTCTCGCTCAAATTCCAACTTGAATTCATTGAAAATCCGTTATTGGAGACACGCTACAAGGTTCTTTCATATTTTTTTAACCCACCAAGTTTCGTTTGGGTTATGGTTATTTCACGGTTTCCACTGCAAACTTAGAAAATAAGCAAATGAAGAAATTAATTTTGAAAAGGAAAATTGTTGAACTTCCTTCGAATATTTCAGCGGTCTTCGACTCTTTAGGAATAAATAGGCAAATTTTATAGAATTTGTTAGAATAATTTATTCATAAACAAGCGTATACACAATTTCAATAAGTTTTGCCTCTTTATTTCTCAATACCGTCCGGATAAGACAGTGTTCACATGCAATTTTGAATGATACATTGCATTATAGAAATTGTTTGGTAACAATGCCAAATGCTAAACAGACTTCTGCAAAGACAGTTCAAAGGGCTTCTTGAAATCTGCAGATTTTTTTTCCATATCAAAACCTACTTCGCAGTATAATGTAGCATTACAAGACAAAATAGTTACGAATCTAACAGTGAGTTGTTGTCGATACCAAATGAAAAATAGATAAACATTTTAAATCCTCTGTTTGTAGTAAAATTTCAGTCTTATTAAGGCAATTTTTAAAGTGATTACCTTCATATATTGTGCTGTTTAACAAAAAAAATTCTACATAAGTTTCTTACCAAATCTATTCTCTTTTACAGGCTGTCAGCAAGTGACGACCATCCAGCCTAAAACACAAGCGGCAGAACGAGCTGAATCCATCCTGAACCATGGTCTTCATTTACCACCACAGATAATCCATCACCAGCAACTGTATCTCCAGGTCTTGGATCTCACCGACTGCCATGCTCTGGAGGATCCAGGCCTGAAGACCATAGTCCGCAACTCGCCGCAGATTTCACATTTGTATCTTCGTCGTTGCGTACAAGTGACGGATGTGGGTGTGAAGGCCATTGCAAGTTTTTGTATGATGCTGAAAGAACTGAGGTACACTTGGAAATATGTTATTTGCTACTTTAATCCTGTAAAGTTCATAAAGCTGAATTCTGCCAGCATAAGTCGCTTTTAAGGGTAAAGGGCGTAATAATAAACAACGTTTTTCGTTCGAATCCGAACCGGATGTAAGGTGTCGAACAACTCGCGCGCGAAGGATTTCTTTCAGTTCAATTGGAACTTGGGCAAAATGTTCGTCACTCCGCCTAATTGAAGGGAAAACGTTCTAATCGCGTTTCTGTTAAATTTGGTGGTCAAACACATAGGCTGAACGGACCAGCTATCAGCCTGAACCTGATTATATTATGGGGTTTTGAAAACTAATTTGATCAAAATTTCTATACAAATACTATTACTTACGAATTTTTGCGACTTACACGAATTTTTTCGTCTTATTTCCATTGTTATAACTTGAAAACTATTAGTCAACGCAATGTTATGCATATTTTCAGAGCTGAGTATAATGGTTTTATAAAAGTTGTATCCCTTTTTTAAATTAATACTGCTCTGTTTGATTTCAAGCACAGTGTTTTATATCAATGAAGTAAACACGGTCTTTTCCTCTGACAAATTAAATTGCAATCGATTTTTGTTTGTTTGGTAAAGTAGCTTAATTAAAACTGCCCAAGGTGCTCTTTAATTGTTTACTTTTAAGTATACATTTTTAGGGAAGTATTTTAAGCTTAGCCAACTATTAAACCGCAATGATGTGGCCTTCCATTAATTGTTTGGATAATATATGCATAGTTTATTGCATTTAAACATAAAGCGTTATTTATAATTAGTTTAATGTTTATGAATTCGTTTAACTGATTTCATCAATTGCATACTATAATGAAAACATTTTCAATTTCAGCATCAGTGACTGTGTCTTGGTGACAGACTTCGGGATTTACGAGCTCGCCAAACTCGGCTCCAACCTGCGGTACCTAAGTGTAGCAAAGTGCGACCAAATCTCTGATGCCGGCATCAAGCAGATTGCCCGCCATTGCTACAAACTGCGATATCTGAATGTCCGAGGATGCGAGGCAGTGTCTGACCACAGCATGGAGCTCTTGGCCAGAAGTTGCTCAAGACTACGAGCGCTGGACATTGGAAAGTGTGACGTTACAGACAGTGGTCTTCGACTGCTTTCGGAACACTGCCCGAACTTAAAGAAACTCAGTGTGAAATCTTGTGATTTAATAAGTGACCAGGGCATACAGGCTATTGCTTTCTATTGCAGAGGTCTGCAGCAGCTCAATATTCAGGATTGCAATATTTCAATGGATGGTTATAGGACGGTTAAGAAGTTTTGTAAGCGTTGTATTATCGAGCATACTAACCCTGGATTTTTTTGAAATAACTGTGATAACTTTGTGTGCTAAGTAGAAAATTTTATTCAAATTTTGAATTTTAAAAAATATTCAAAAAAAATTTTATATGCAACACGGCCGTTTTGTGCAAGGATGTTTAAACTGTGCCAACCGATATAACTAATATCAAAGTGAATATGCCAATAAATCAAACCAATTCCAATATTTAGGCAATGCTAAACCATGTAAACTTATAAAAGTATATAATTGACTTGTTAGAATATTATTTTAAAAATAATTGATTTGGTTTGACTATCTTTTATTCTTCCTCAAACTACAAGTGTATTGAAACTTTGTTCCTTCACTTTTAGAGAGTTTCAAAACAAAAAAATATTTTATGCTGAAATTATCAAGAGTAAAACTTGTTAAATAACATGTGTATCTGTTCTTCAAAACCTGAGAGGTATATATCCGAAAATTCGTTGGATAATTTATTGTATTTAGATTGGGAAAAACCTATTTTGTGAAAAAATTATATCTATTCCTATTTTAAACTTATCTAAAGTTCAATGTAAATATTATATTTGCAAGAGCAAGCATTGATATAGTTTGTTAAAATGAAAATTAAGATATATTTAAGGCACTGTACAAAAATGATGGAAGGTTACTTTGCAAATCTTTTCGGAGTAACGTTCCACCAATTTTTTACAGTGAGGCTTTGAAGTTCAGATACGACAAAAGATTGTAAAAAATGTGCACAGTTATTATATATTGTAAATATTTTATGCTGTAATTATTGTACAATTGTTTGTCATACTAAAATTATTAAAATTATTCTGTTTTAATTTTGAGTATTTTTTAATAAGTAGTCAAGTTTTTGTAAGTTTTCTTACTCATCTAAACAGTTCCGTATAGGTCCAAATTAAAAATACCCGGAATGGTAAAATATGATGTGAAATATGAGGCTTCTCTTTCAGGCTTAACTTTTAAATAAACGTTTCTTTTTTTTGTAGGTTTTTAAAAATTTCTTATGATAATGAACTTCTGATGTCATTTAGACGTCGGCTAAACAGCGCCATGTAAACACGCAAAGTTGAGCAAAATTTTCAGATGCACTAGTTCAAAAATCTAAATTTTTACTTATCTATGTTGTTGCATTAGTTAAACGTTAAGATATATAATTTCTAGGATTTTTGAATGTAAAAAAATTGTGGAAAATGTTCCTCCCATAAATTAAATGTAGTTGGTAATGTTGAAAAAAAATAATTTTTTCTGAAGATTCAAGAATAACGTTATCCTTTTTATTTATTTTTATTTAATTGGTTTTTCAACGTTGAAAAAAACTTGCTCAGAGTAGGACCCAAAATCCTTTCATCCCATCAACCCATACCATTAGGGCCCAAAAATCCTTTCAAATTTGCCTTTTAACACACATGTATCTTACAAACACCAATAATATATATTAAACTTAACAGTGCAAGATTGAAATACTTATCGGACACAAATGTGCGAAGGATAAGGGAATAGAAAAAGGTTCCATACACTTATAACATCTTCTAATTTAGAGATATTCAACCGATTTTATTAATGGTGTACTTCTTAGATACCCACGCCGATGGTTAAATTTGGTTGTATAAGTTCTTATATTGTTTACTGTTCGAAAATAATACGAACCTCAAAATAATTAAACTGGTACACATTAGCTAACGAAAATGTACAGTGTAAGATTATTTTCATTAGTTATAAGCTAATAAAGAGGGCTGTTTTTTTTTCAACCTCCGATGGGCTGTAACAAAAAGACGGACCAAAATACAAAAAAGATTTTTTTTACCAAAAGTAATGTACAATACTGCTTATTTCTCCACATAATCACCTTGATGATTAAAGCATTTGTCATATCTGTAAACAAGCTTTAAAATACCCTCTGAGCCAAGCCAAGTGAGCCCTCTCAGCCAAATGAGAATTGAGAGCTGTTATTCGTTTCTCGCAGGCAGAAGGGAACAGTGCAACAGAAATTCATCGAAAAATGAAAAGAGTGTATGGAGACACCTTTATGACCTTACACCTTACGCTGTTCGTGAATGCTGTTGAAAATTTAAAAGTGGCCGAACTGATGTTCATGAAGAAGGAGACCAAGGAAGCAATTCTTTCGCTACATACGGCATTGTTCAGCGAGTTGACCAAGTATTTAGGGAAATTCGAAGGTTTACCAAAAGTGAATTATCGATTAGCATAGTGGCTTATGGAATGTAGCGCTTCCAAATTGTGACGTGGAGCTCAAAGAAACCGTCAAAACTCCCTTTCGAATCATTGGCGGCTACATTTTATGAAGAGGGTATTTCAAAGCTTAGTTTACACATATATGACAAATGCTTTAATCGTCAAGGTGATTATGTGGATAAATAAGTAGTATTGTACATTACTTTTAGGAAAAAAATCTTTTTTGTATCTTGACCCGTCTTTTTGCTACAGCCCATCGGAGGTTGAAAAATAACAGCCCTCGTACTAGCTTGGTTGTCAGGTTCAATTATACGGTTACTGTTAGGTTTTAAAAATATTGGAAACGAGTGCAATGCTTTTATTTTGTTTTGATGAATCTCTTACATTTTTAATTCATCGTATTAGAGTTACAAATGCTTTGAAATTTTATGTCGAAACATTTATTACATATAAACTTCCTTTGAATACCTGCCATGTGGGCAGGTAAACTGCAGTATCAAAACTAATGTCTTGGACCATTGTTGCAAGCACTCAATAATTCTAATCTATAAGAAAGTATACTGAAAAACTGATTATTTCAGAATAAAAATGGTCCAACTTATTGTTGTATAGTTAGAGTTACTGCAATTTACCTGCCCACGGCAGATAAAGGGGCCTTGATTCTGGAGAATTCCTAGATTTAAAAACTCGATACATAAAGCTTTTAAAAGAAGGAATATTCATGGGTATTTCAAGAGAACGTTTAAGTACTGCAGCTGTGAAACTTTGGTTTATATAAAAGTACAATTTAACGTGTTATTTTCATTAGAAAAACACATTACAAAGTTATTAAGGTTTCAGCTAAAAAAAAATGATACAGTAAGGGGGTTTGGGCGCGCTGGACCGGGGGTCTCCAAACTCAAGTGCATCAGTGTTGATACTATGGCGAAAAAAAAATTCTCTGCCACATTTCTCCGGCTGTATTGAATATTTTTACAAGCGGATTTTTTTATGTGATAAATGTAGCTGACTTACAGGTCCCGACCTTCCCACTTTTTGAAATTGGTTCGAATATTTTTTTTTAATTTTCAATAAATAATTTTACACAAAATATTCGAAGCAATTTCAAAAAGTGGGAAGATAGAGACCTGTAAGTTATCTACATTTATTATTTTAAAGCAACCGTTTATAAAAATATTCGATACAGCCGGAGAAATGTGGCAGAGACAATAGTTTTTTCGCCGTTGGATTAACACTGAGGCACTTGAGTTTGGAGACTCGCGGTCCAGCGCGCCCATTCCCCCTTAAGTTAAGGCAATCGGGAACCATCGGTTTGAACAAAAGTAAATAGTAACATGTTATTTTCATTATAAAAAAACACTTTACAAATAAAAGCTGCTTAATTCCAGAAATTGTTGTTGAATGTTGAATAAATGAAACAGAAGTCTTTCATGCTTAACTGGTTACCAACTACTGATTTATACAAGTTGAAGAAGAACCAAGTACGATTTTAATGGCCATAGAAGGCTTTTGTCATCTAAAGTTTACATCAACGAATTTAAAGTACAAATGAAAAAAAAAGGTTCAAAGGAAGGTAATTAAAATGGCTCATAGTCCAGAAATCGCCAACATAATAATATTATTTTTATCAATTAATTAAATCAAAGAATCTTCAGAAGTACCCTCAAACGATACACTGTAAAAATAAATATGTTTATATTACAGAAAAACATACATTTAGAGAAAAATATTGCTATTTTATTTTAATATTTTTTAATATGCTTATAAAACTTAAAACAGTTTTTTAAGAATATATTTAACAGCATAGAGAGTACTAGACTACAACTAAACAAGCATTTTAAGAGAGAATGAACAAGATCGACCGCGGGTCTCCAAACCAAAGTACCCTTTGTATTAATCTAATGGCAAAAAATTATTTTCTAAGCCACATTTCTCTGGCTGTATTAAATATTTTTACAAACGTTTTTTTATATGATAAATGTAGATGACTTACTAGTCCCTATAATCCCACTTTTTGAAATTAGTAGGAATATTTTTTTAAATTTTCAATCAATAATTTTACACAAAATATTCGAACCAATTTCAAAAAGTGGTATTATAGATACCTGTAAATCAGTAAATCTGGGGGGGGGGGAATTTTCGTTTTTCCTTTACAATTTAAAGTTTAAAAAAAAACAGATTTTGCGTTACGATTGTGAATTGTTCGTTTAAAATTAACAGACCTTTTTATTTTTTACAAAATCCAACTTTTTAAACATTTTTAGCAATCAAATTCTCACGTGTCTTATTTGTTGTAGTATTTCTTTACTTTCGAAAAATCATTTAAAAATATGAAAATGGACTTAATTGCCTTCTTATAATTTAAAAAAGGTGATCGAGTGTCCGTAATTGAAGGAAGACTTGTTAGCTTTCCAAGAGAGATTTGACTCTTGAAACAGACGCCTTTAAAAACTTAAAATTTAAGGAGAAAAACTTTACCTCACAAATAAATAGTCATTATTGAAACTTTTGTATTTTTTGAAATAGTATATATTTTTAAAATTTATTTCTTTAAAAGTTAAACGACATTTAAAACAATAAGCTTTTCTAATTGAAGGAAGACGTGATTCTTTAACAAAGGAGACTTGCTATTGCAAACAGATATACTTTTAAATAATTTGAGAAGTATATGAAATTGCAAATTTATTGTCGTTTTATACATAAAGAGTAATAAAGAGGAGAGATATGACTTAAAGAATCAACTATGAATCTTAAATTTTGCAGTTTGAATAGTTCTACTAATTTTATGACACTTTTTATTGTTCACTATCTTAACGTATATAGTAGTTTCTGAATAAATACAGAATTCTGTATAAATACCCATGCGCAATTATATATCAACTCTTTACTGTGCTATTAATGAAAACGAACGTTTACATTGACCAATAACCAATATTGATGTTATCTAAATACGACCAAATATTCTAAATAAACTAAACTCCTCGGCTCAACATCCCGTTAGTGGGCCAAGGCTTGCCATGCCCATTCCAGCTTACCTGACCAAGGGCTCTGTGCTAGGCATATGTCCCGGTAAGGTTTTTAGCCTCACGCGGAACCCCCAGGGTTTAGTTCCCAAGCATGCTTGGTAATCATTTTATCGACCCACTTAAGAGGACGAAATACTGTTTTTTCGATCTCGGATACATCGAATTAAAATTGTGTAGGTACCTTGAGGTTCGTTTTATAGAGGTTTGACTGGTATTTCAAATGCTAGTCCATGGCTTCAATGTATGTACACGTCATTTAGTAGTCATTTTTTTAATTAATCTGAGCAATAACCTGCCCCATCGAAAAACTAGCTCCGATATATCCTAATATAATAAAAATTTGGAATTTTCTACCCCATTGTACCCGTCTATTGAACCAGTAGAATTAAAACAAAATTTATTTTAAAACCAACCGAATCGCAACCTTCAAATAATTTTTGAATGCAGCTTTATATTTAAGAATAAAAATAACTTACTACCTTTTTCAATGGCATAATAAATAAAACTGTATACCCATTACCCCCATAACTCTATCCCACTTGAGAAAAGTGCTAACTTACGGCGAAACAATGTTTTACTAACACGCCTTTTGCAACACAATAAACCGTTTCAATCTCTGATGTTACCGGCTCCATTTACTTGTAATAAGAGAATGCATAACGGTCCCGCCTTCCCATTCATTATCACTTCAGTCGGGATGATGCAATTTAGAATGGGAACCATTTAAAAATTAATGAGGAGAATATATCTTATATCAGGAGTTATGGGGACGTCGGCTTTAGATGGGGGATGAACATGAACAACTTTTTTTCAATTACTGGGGTCAAGTTCTAGTAGTGCAAATAAAAATTTACTGGAGATCAGGTTCACGAAGTTAATTAAAACTGAGGAAATCAAAATCTCTTGAACGCGTTCCGTCACAGTATTTTTTTTAACACAATAAGGCAAGGGGGTGTAAGGACCGTCTAATCAATGCTGTTGCAATGTATCTTCAAACATCTTTGGGATAATTTATGTCATTAATAAATTTTATTGCTCAGATTTCTCACTTGCATTCACTCACTTGTATGGCGCACTTTCAGAATTCATTTTTTTTTATGGAAAATGCAGTATATGTGGTGTTTTAACCCTTTCACTCCCAATTATTCCATTTGGAACAGGGCCGGATTTAAAGATTTGCCGCTTGTAGGCTATACGATTGATTTGCCGCCCCTGTCACAATATTCTCCCCCTTCGGGGAAAGGTAGCTGGTTAGCTGCAAAATAGGGTGGTATCTGCTGTTTAAAATAGATACACATATTAGAATCATCTATGTACCTTTACACGCTAAATCGAAAGCGAAATAAGCGATTTTTTAAAAAACTGTTCAACTATTTTTCTTTCAACTTCGAAATCCGGGAGGAGGGGTGCAATTGCCCTCGCAGCTACCATGTTTGCTACGAAATATTAGTGTTATATATACATTTACGGTTTACGCATTAATGTAAATTATTTGTTTTCTTTCTTAAAAATATTTGTATCTTTATAATAATATTTTTATGCCGAATGCTGCTTTAATTGGTCGTAAAATTTGCCGCCCCAAAAAATTCGCCGCTCTAGGCTACAGCCTACTTAGCCTATTTAGAAATCCGGCCCTGATTTGGAACCATCGGCTTTTGATTATTTTTCTCACTAAGTTAAACTCGCACTTATTTCAAATAAATTTTCTTAAATTCTCCATAAATTTTTCTATAAAGTTATATTTTCTTTTTGTATCGTTAGATGGAAGAATAATGTCTGTTGAAGAATTAAATAATGTTTGTTTTAGTTAAATGAAAATATGAAAAACATGGTAAAACAAAATTAACTCTGAAACAATTTTATTAAATAAATTGACCATAAATTCTTCATTCTTGCATTTTTAAATGCTTGAAAATTGAATGTTATCTATTTTTAACAAATGAAGTTTCGAAACAAATTATTGTTATAATTTATTCAAAAGTCATCATCAAAATTTCTTCCCCTTAAATTTTAGTTAAAAAATTCATATTTTTTTCCCTGCTTTTTACCATTTCTTTCTGGATGAGTAATGAGTCTATTTCACAAATTTTATTTAGAATAAAAAATAAAAAGTTGGGACTGATAGGGTTATTATCAAAATCTTTTTTATATGAATTACAATATTTATTTAAAAAACCATTCACCCTCATCTTTTGAATATACAAGTGAGAAAAACAACAATCAGGTATGCAACAAAAAAAAACTGTCGGTTAACTTTACTTTTACCTTTTATACATAATATGAGGAATCTAGAAGCCAAGGGGTACAAGCATAGTTTTTTTTTTTTTTTAGTACTGTAGTTAAGTGCGTGAAGTAGTTGCTGTGGAGTCAAATATTTTTGTGGTAAAGGATGCAAGTTAATCACTGTATGGTGCTGCTATCTAGTGAATATAAGTACAACCTCCAATGGGTCAGCTACTTCTCTAAAAACTTTGTTTCTCTCACTATCAATGTGTAGTCACTTCGTACCCCCCCCCCCCCCCTTGGTTTCTAGGCTCCACACATATAAAAGGGATCATCAGTTCCACACCCCTAATCCATATTAATAACAATATCTGCCAAGCTATTGCGTTTCAATTTACCAATTTTATTATTTTTTAATTTACAAAAAAATAAAAGAAAATTATCTTCGGGTTATGTAATTAAAAAAAAATTTCGCGGCTCAGTCGCGTAGGAATTCTTGCTTTGGGTGCGGGGTTCAATTCCCGTCTAAGCCCTTAGTTTTGTTTTATTGTTAGTTTAGTAAAACGGATATAGTCAAAACGTTATTTTTTTGTAATAGATTTATACCTGTGGCTCAGTGGTCTAGGGGTATGATTCTCGCTTTGGGTGCGAGAGGTCCCGGGTTCAAATCCCGGCTGGGCCCTTGGTTTTGTTTTATTGTTACTTTAATAATATGAGGAAAGTTAAAATATAATCGCTGATAATATTTTACAGCCCAAGAAAAGTTTTCCCAGGTAACGAGGTGGCAGGTATTGGCGATCTATCTCGCTTGTTCACTTGAATTATTATAAATTTTAATTTTTGATTCGGTCTTCAATGTTTTTCATTCAGATACTTTGCTGCACTTTATTTTTCTCCATAAATGCAAGAAAATGTCACTAGGCAATAGCAATAAAAACTTTTAAATATTTTATTATTAAGATTTTCTTTTCCGCTGCAATGCATTTGCAAGGTATGCGACTTTCCACTTTAAAAAAAAAAGTTTCTTTAAATCTATTAAAATGTCTCCCCGGTTCACAAGTATAATTCTGAAAGAACAAAGAAAGTAAATATCATACAGCTCTAACGAAATTTAGGCTATAACCATATTTTTTTTGTTTTGTTTCCTTACAACCTAAAGTATATCACTGTACTATTTAAATCTCTTACCCATTACTTTCAAAATTACATATAAACTTCTGAGGGATAAGCAAATTGGCTGAAGTGTTAACTTGTTTTCACTTAATGAGATTTAAATTAAAATATGTAATTGCAAATTTAATTTCTTAAATTTTGAAAAAAAAATTTGGTTTAAATTTTAAAAACCTTATTAATTTTTTTTTTTTTAAGTTATGTGTCGTTGGAAACCCTGACAGGCAGGTGACGGGTTTATATTTATGTATCCCATAGATGGTTAAATTATTTTATTGTTGTATTTATACTTAAAATGTAAACATAGAAGAACCCAGAAGGTAAATATTTTTCGACTATAAAGCTAAGTTAAGCAGAAAAACATACATTTTCCAATTTAGACGCGTTTGGAGATTCTTACATTTGGCATCAAAACCAAAGCAATCCCCTTTCTGGTTTTAACACTTGTAGTACTGTGCAGCGAAATAGCCACGGCGTAAAATCATATGTCTTGTAAAGCAATTAGAGAGGTGGCTTGGTGGTGTAGGGGTATATATAGTTTTTGTTTAAGGTGCTAGAGATCATGGTTTCAGATTCCAGCTGAGCCCTTCGTTTCGTTTCATTGTTAATACAAGAAAATCATCGTGCCACACTGGCGCCAGAATTTCAAAGGCCATCAAAATAAATACAAACTATATTATCAAGCAAGGCATTTATTTATGAAATCAACAAACAAAAAAAATATCAAACAAAATATACATAGGTAAATGTTTGTTATGTTCACTTTTCAACTAAAATTTTCTAATGCATAGTTTAAATTTTTTTTGTCATTCAAAGGGAGCAGAATCAGTATTATAACATTGATTTTATGTAATGTTATATAAATTGCTTTTTTTTTAACATTACAAAAAGATTATAAAAAAAGTAATTTAGGAACTTGTTTTAAAAAATAGTTTCTTGGAATATGCAAGTTTTCTTAATTTACAAATAAACACACAAATTAATTTAGTATGTATCAAGGGCGCCATTTTCAGCACTTTTAAGAGCACAACCTATTTTTGAAGCTCAAAATTTTTTTTATATGATCAATAAATTTTGCATGACTTGGGGAAAAATTGTATCTGTAACCTTGAAATAAGATGTACTAAACAAGATACAGACCAAAAATAAAGTAGCCCTAAGAGTTACAGTCTAAAGTGAAATTTTGATACACACATGCTATAATTATGTTTCGATTTCACAGTATCATAGTTCCAAGAGCCTCAGATAACATTAACAAAGATTAGTAGTTAAGTATGTACTTCTTTATCACACATTTTTCTGCACAGTTAATTGTTATTTTGTATATTATTTTACAAAATTGTGTTTTACATTACACCTGCACTGCAAGCATTAGTTAACTTTACAATATTGATTTTTTAAAACATTATATTTATTGTTTGTTATAAGATATGTAATACAAAAGAGTAATTGAATTTTTTTTAATGTATTGTAGGAATAAAATACAAAAACTGTTCCCCAAAAAAACATTTTAAATAAAGTTAACTATAAATACATAGGCAGAAAACTGGCGATTTATTGTTTTCAATAAAAACAAATAATGGATAAGGTGCAATTGCCAACATTTAGTGAAGTTCTAGAATTCTACTTATGTTAGAACAAAAAGAAAATACTGGCCAAATGTTTGATGTGATACATACAAACATAATTTTGTCTCCACATAAGAATAATTAAATATACTTAACACTAAATATACTTCATATATTCAATATCACAATAAAATTCAGAAAACAATATAGTAAAATAATTCTACTTAAAAAAGTTTAGTCTAAAAGACTAAGACAAGTATAAAATTCATTAATTTGGCATTTTTTTTTTACCTTGTACATTGATCATAAAACTCTACAATATTTTTAGTACACAATACAAAAATATATAAAATAGATAAAGTAAAATGGAATAAATGTAAATAAAAAAATAAAATAGTGATATATCATTACAAATATAAAAGTATATTTTGGCACATTTTTATTTTTAAAAAATGGGGTTTTGTAACAACTAAAAACCCACTCGTAAAACTTGATCTTGTAATAATATTTATAGATGGGTGTTGAAAATTTTAACATTATTATACCTCACGTAAATATTAGCATAGAAATAGCCATTGTTCATACACATATCGTTTTAAGATAAAAAATTTTAATACAAGACTTATTTTGAACTTATATTATGCAACTTGATGTTTTTACAATGTAGTAATAATTATAATTTCAATCAAATTTTTTAAGGATTCAATTATAAAGAACCAACTTGTCTACATTTTCATTTTGATTACTGAATTTCACACATTAACAAAAAACAATACAATTTTCAAGACCTCATTATAAAAACAGAGCACTTCTAAAATCTGTAAAAGCATTTTTAAAATAAAGAGTTTATGAGGACTGCATAAACAATGATGTTTCTAAGTGAGATAATTGAGAAGCAAAATTACAAGACAATAAATGGCCTTTTTTTAAAAAAAAAATAATAATATTTTAAAAAGCTTAATATAATAAGTAACCTCTTGTTCGAAAGTGCTTTCTGGAAGACAAGCAAAAAGCATAACATAGCAAACAACATAAAATTGCATCTTTTTTATTTTTAATTTATGAACTCATTTAAAGTTTTAAATCTAAAGCATAACATGGAAAAAAGGAAAATAAAATAGTCTTCATAAAATTAAATAATGGTAAACAGTAGGTAAACAACTTAAATTATTTACATTACTGTTAAGTATTTTTAAAACTCCAAGATCTTTTTTATTTTATGATCCCATTTTAATTAACTTTAAAATGCCAAGTTGTAATAGTTGTGTATCTTGTTCTTTATCTTTATGTGTATGGAATTAGTCCTGTAATTCTAATTAATACTTGAAAAAACTTTTTTTTAAATTATCATTCAGTTATCCTATAATAGTAGAAGGTCCAACTCCAAATCATCAGCAATGTTTTTAAAAATTGCATAGTATACATAGTTTCAGTTTTGCTAAATCTCTTAAGAGACAAGGAGTATGGAAATATAAAATCTGTAATTTTACATCAAAGTAAAAAAGAATTGCAAGAAATGATAAGAGAAATGTTTATAAAAATCTTGCTCGTGAGGCCAAAAAAAGGCACCAATAAAGGTGAAATTAGAAGTGTTTACCAATCACTAAGCAGATTAGTGGAAATGCAAGAAAAAAAGTACTTCACATAAAAGACAAGCAAAGTAAATTCTTATGTAATGAAAAAAGAAGTTGAAAACATTTGGAAAGTTAGACAATTTAGAGAGATGTTAAATGTAAACCATCAAGATCAGATAATACACCATATGGTAACAGTTAACATTCCGGCAAACATTTCTATCAATACAGCTGAAACTAAGTTGAGCAAAATCAATAACTCCTTGAAGGCACATAAGACTGAAAAGCTAGTGGAAGCAATCAAATAGCATCAGAGATGTGAAGGTAGGTAGATGTTGATGGTGTATCTAGGTAGCTAAAACCATTCTTTTATTTGATCAGGGAAAAATATACAATTCCACAAATGGAGTAAGTGTGACAATTCCAAAAAAAAAAGGAGATATCTCAGTCTGTGAGAACTATAAAGGAATTAAATTATTATTATAGATCTTGGCAACAGTTTTTGGAAGAATCATTATTAAAAGGTTTCAAAATCAGATTGATAATATCCTATGTGAGGAACAGGCAGATTTTAGTTTAGAAAGAAGGAACAACTAAAACAAATAATTACTCTAAAAGTATAATTGAAAAAGTTAATAAATTCAATGCATCTTTGCATAAGAGCTTCAACGATTCCCAAAGAGAATTCCACTTTGTAAATAGAGGGATGTTGTGTAAAATAATTGGAAGTACACAGAATTCCTAAGAAATATATAATCATCATCAAAGAACTACAAAAAGAAAATTTGTCAAGAGTTTATACATTTTTTTTAAATTTGTGTAGAGTACATGGAAATCTGACAGAACACTGTAGCAATGAAACTGGGGTAAAACAAGGATGATTCATCTTTGGACTTAATGTCTATAATTATAATAGACTGGATAATGAGAAATGCAATTCAAGATGCAAAAACAGGAAGAAGATGGAACATCATGTCCTTGACTTTGAAGATATTGTTTTATTTGTTATCAAATTGAAACATTTGCAATATGTTTCTGAAACTATTCAGAAATTGTGTGAAAAAAAAGACAAAACAAAAACAATGAAAAAGATGTCTGACTAGGTTGAGGGCTTTTGTGCCACTTGGAATGAAGTGGTACAAAAAGTGGATTTGGAAAAGTTAAATAGTGAGGAAAAATGGGTGACAAGATATAAGCACCATATATCTGAATGGGCAAAATAAGCCACAATAAAAAGCGAGACCTACTGTATTGCTTAATTTAAATTAATCAAAAGAAACATATGAAACTAAATATCATTGTAAGAGAAAGTGCAGTAGCCGCCACTTTTTAACTTAAAATATAGACATAAATTTTACCTCAATTCGACCCTTAGTTTATTTTTAATTAATTTTAAAACTTCGTGCTTAGCCCCGCCTCTTGAAAACGCTGCCTCTGGCCTCCCCTCGTGATGTCAGTCGACTCCAGTGCGCCAGCCAGAGATCAGCAGCCGCTGTGTTTTGAGAATGTCACTCTTCCTAATGCTTTTCTTATAGCCTCTAATCCGTTAAAGTTATGTAAGTTCTGGAAAATATTAGGGAGCATAAATTAAAGTGCCTTTCGCTAAAAGCACCATGCAAAACCCGTTAGAAAAGCTGTTTTTTAATGTTCCTTGAGTTGCAATAAAATGCGTGTGTTGATACAGTTAGATTGAAAAACACTTGATTTTGAAGCAAATTTTTTTTTATTCTTAATAGTAACCGGCCTATTTTTATAAAATAAATTCTTATGAAATTATACTATGTAATTGTATGTATTTGTACTTATAATTAAACTATGTAATTTAAATGTAGATTAAAATGAAATTTAATTGATGGAAATTGTACCTGTATTTAAGATTGGAAAATATTTTTCATTATTACAGGGATTCGACAAAATAATGTAAACAGGAAGAAGATGGAACATCATGTCCTTGACTTTGAAGATATTGTTTTATTTGTTATCAAATTGAAACATTTGCAATATGTTTCTGAAACTTTTCAAGAATTGTTGGATAGAAAATCAAAAAAAGACAAAACAAAAACAATGAAAAAGATGTCTGACTAGGTTGAGGGCTTTTGTGCCACTTGGAATGAAGTGGTACAAAAAGTGGATTTGGAAAAGTTAAATAGTGAGGAAAAATGGGTGACAAGATATAAGCACCATATATCTGAATGGGCAAAATAAGCCACAATAAAAAGCGAGACCTACTGTATTGCTTAATTTAAATTAATCAAAAGAAACATATGAAACTAAATATCATTGTAAGAGAAAGTGCAGTAGCCGCCGCTAAAATAAATCACATTGGTCCTACTACATTTTGATATATGGTAATAAAAAGATGGGAGCTAAAACTTAATAAACTTGGCAATTTGAACAAAATTTACAATTCAGTGTCTTGGGATGTAAATGTCTTCTTAAAAAAAAAACGTGTCAATTTTTACTATTAATAATACTATTATATCCTACTTACTAAAATGAAAATTATCTTAAGACTGTTTTGTTGAATGTTTTGGGGGCCTTTTTTGCGGTTTCTCTTAACTACAATCACTATGTTTTGACTATCTTCTTAAATTTTACAAGGCTATCAAATTTCTTCAAAGTTTATGTACTAGTTTCTGCACTAAAATCTTATTTTCTTGTCTTGAACACCATAAAAAAACTATCCAAATATATCCATACCAATATCAACATGAGGTCACCACCTGCATACACATGGCGATTACAAATACATTACAATAGTGGTAAAATGTTTGCTGATGATATACTACAAATTTCCGATGTAAAAAGTGATTCTATTCAGTTCTACATAATTTAATCCAATTAAGCCGTTGATTCAAATAACCACTAATTCCAAAAAGCGGCGGCTACTGTACACATACTTATAAACAAGCAAGTTTTCTTAGGACATAAAATTTCAGAAAATCCATTACAACATATTTGAAGAAACTTCTTTTGCATTAAAAAATATATTCTTTAGATTAAAATAAGTTTTTCCAAATTAGATATTTTATGTGTTTAAAATATACGTCAAATCATTATTAATCAAATTTGATATGTAATTTCTTTATGCCAATGCATGTTTGTCAACAAGTAATAATCAATTTTTAGATGTTTTTTAATCTTCAGGAATATACTAGCTGAAGTACACTACAGAATTCCTTATCATTAATTTTCGGAAAAGAGCCATAGTGACACATAAATAAGCACTCTTTGGCTTGGAAATACAAAGGAAAATACTTTACAATGGCGTATCCTCTAAGTACTGTTTCCCTTGCTTTTCTTCAGCAGATTGTGGTAATACTTCAGTTAATATAACTACTTCATACGGAGAACAATCTTCCAAATTGAGTATGCCACATAACCATCCATAAAATCCTTTTTCCCAATCTTGAATTTCTCTCCGCCAGTTATCAAAATGCCAAGATATCTGAACAATTGCTGCATAGATTCCAAGTCCTACCGTAGATAAAGTAATCAAAAAAGGATACGATATAATTAGAAAAGGACTAATAAATATTTTATGAAAAATCGTTTTCTTTTCACTGAAATAAACAAGGATGTTGTACCAAGTCATAGTACCCATATAAAAAGAGTATCCTGATGATAGAAGCAAAACTATTGGAACCAGAATCAAACTTAAAGATAGTACATGTGGACCTTTACGAACACCAAAAAAACATCTATCATCATCTTCAATTTGTTGAGACAAAATACTTTGCTCCAATTCATCTAACTCTTCTCTTGACATTTCCACTTTCATATCCATTGTTTGACCTTTCTTACGACCTCTTTTAACAGTACCAGTCATAGTAACAAAACTTCCTCCCCCACATGAACCAATAGAAGAAACAGATCGTGAATTTAATGCAGATCTTTCATTTGATAATTCGATTTCTGCATACCCACTATCATTAATGTGGACACAATCTGAAACCTCACTATTTAAATCTGAATCATCACTCTTACCATTGATTACTCTTAAATTTTGAGCATGATATGAAATAGATTTACGACTGGGGGATCCAGATTTCTGTATTTGCAAAGAAGGTTGAAGTTTAGCATTTGTCTTGTCTTTATTGACTTCAAGACCAGTTGATTGATGATGCAATTTTCTATTGGCACGAGGATCAATTTTTGAAGCTTTAGGTGAAGAACTCCCGGAAACAGATCCAAGCATTTGAAGACTTTCGTTGCTAGATCGTGACGAAGATTTAGAACCTCTTTTTCTTGGAGGAACAAAGACTGGTTTCTCTGCATTTTCCATTTGTCTGGAAAAAAATCAGTTAATGAAATACACACAAAAATATTAAAGGTTGGTTCTTGCATATTTCTATAATCTTACAATGTATTTTCAAGGAAATATCTGTAATATTACCACTAAAATTGCCACTTTTATCCTTTGTCTCCCAAATCATGCACTGATTTTTCAGAACATTTTCAAATGCAATAAAAATAATTATTTTTACCACACAAAAAAATGCTCAAATTTATAATATAAACGAGTATTTTTGTAAATTAATATGAATGTTATATGTCTATTCCGAGTTGGGTCCCCTTGCATAAGACAGGTCATGTGATTTGCGAACAGTTGTATTTTGCATAGGAAGCCATCTTGAATGCTGACAAAAGCACTGCCACTTGACTAGACACGCCTTCCAGGAATCGTGAAGTGTGTGAATCGTGAAGTGTGTGTCGTGAAGTGTGCAGGGATTCGTCAAAATAATGTATGCACATTGCAATTTTAATATTAAATCGCATATCTCATAAGTTACTAAGATATAAGTAAAATTCTTTTAACGACTTGTAACACGTGTTAGGGCAAACATGTTCGAGCAAAAATATTTTCTCTTATATAATTATATGGTACACAGAATTAAAGTTTTGTATATTATTCTCATAACAAGTTCATCAAATCCCTGTAACTATGAAAAATATTTCCTATTCTTAAGTGCAGTTATTTCCATCAATTAAATTTAGTTTTCATTTGTATTTGATTTTCATAGAAGCAATTTAGTTTATAACATACGCATGTTATATGTACAAATTAAGAATAAAAATACCTGCTTCCTTTTCAAAAATTGTGGAACCTAACTATCAGCACATATTTTTTTTACAGCTACTAGGAAAACTACAACAAGTAGGTTTGTAACAGTAACTATCACCTAGAATCGCTTCCACACACTAGTTACAAAACTTAAAAACAAATTTGCCAAACACAGCATTTAGTTCTAATCTATACTTTAGTTGCTAAAATTGCAGATCTTCATTAACTTTCTTTTGCAGATTTGATTAAATTAAAAATGGCCAGATATTTTATCCAACTCCCACTCTCTCTAGAACTTTTTTCAATACAGCATACATAATAATTTCTAAAAGAATTATTATTATATATTATTATTAATAAATCTTTATAAAAGAAAAACTAATTAATATCCATAATTAGTAATAATAAATTAGCAGCAAAAAAACTATTTACATTGGAAAATTAAATTATTTTTTTTATTAAAAACAATTTTAATTAAGGTAATATTAATTTAAAATATATAACATTTACGACAACCGCCCCACCCCCAGAATTTCTTTTCTAGTTGTTTCCCAGGTGACGGAAGGACAAATAGCACTTTTAAAAGCTTTCACTTTTAACGTTATAAACATAGTGTGGGAGCTGAAATAAATTTTCTGGAGTAATTTTTTCGTGGTACTATTACAACTAGGTACTATGCAACATTCGTATGCACTAATATTTTCCAGAATTTACATAACTTTAATGGATTCGACGCGATAAGAAAAGCATTACGAAGAGTGGCATTGCAAAACACAGCGGCCACCTATCTCTGGCTTTCCCAGTTAGGTCGACTGACGTCACGCGGGGTGATAAGGCCAGAGGCAGCGTTTTCAAGGGGCTGGGCTAAGTGCAAACTTTGAAAATTAATTAAAAATAAACTAATGGTCGGATTGAGGTAAAATTTATGTTGATGTTCTTAGAATCACATGGAGATTCATTCACAAATGGTATTTCACTATTTCCCGACACATGCAAGTTTCCCATAGAGCCCCCATGGGCTTGGCCTCAATTGGACATAAAGGAATGACCTAATCCAAAAGAATGACTCCTTATGACCTAACAATTTTAGTTACAAAAACCAAGTTGATGTTTACTTCTTGGATAAAATGCACATATACAATGTAATTTGCAATGCTGTTTGAAATGATTTACTCTATCATCCAATAAATGCACCTGGGGTGATTACATAATCTATCCTATTTATAGAAATATTTGTGGCGGAAATAAAACAACTGAGTGAGTTTCTAAAAATAACTTTATTTGCTTAAAAATTATCTGTCAAGTTTTGTTTTTTAAATTGAACCCTTTCATTTATTTTCCTGAATTGCAACAATGATGATATCAAATTCGAAATTTTTATTTTTTAACCATGTTAATTTAAATTCTGCAGTTCGTCTTCTGCCCATTTTGACCTCAAACTGTCTGATAGAATTTTTTCTAAAACAGGTAAGTGATTTTCATGATTTTTTAAAATTAAGTTCTGTTGTGCAATGATTATGTAAAGCTGTTAATTTAGAATTTAATCACCAATTTTATGCGTATATTGTAAACACTATTACAAAATAACCATAGTTGATTTTTTTGTAAAATATCTAATATGTTTCCCTGTTGATGTTGAATTGTTCTATTTTAGAATTAAAATATAACAAATCAATAATCTGCATGGTTAGAACATTATTAATGTTTGGTAAACATTTACATATAAGTAATATCTCTCTATAAAATAATTTTGGACAAATAATATTTTTAGGCAGGCAAGTATTTTTGTAAACTTTCCTAACCGCCGTATTCACAAGTTCGAGTCAAGTAGCAAGATAGCCCCAGAACATGAATCCTGCAAGGAAGAGACAACTTGAAGGTTATTTCAAATTCATATTCACAACCGCGAGATTTATCTGGGTTTCACCTTTCGAGTTTCTTCCCCAGGTTTCACACAGATTTTGTAACAGGACATATCATTGGTCAAGCGGAATCATGTGACGTTGTTTACTGCTACAGATATTTCACACGTGTTCTATTGGCAGCGTGAGACAGATCGCAATCGCTTCTGGGGTGTTGGATGGTTCTATCTCGCCCATGTTAATTTTACTAACTTTAGGAACATTTTCTCAGGAACTTGAATTTTTTTACAGTTTGTTCCTTACATATAGCTCTTTAATTTAAACTGAGGATATTTCACAGTATAAAAAAAAGTAATTTCACAGTGATTTTTTAAAAATATGTATTTTAAAAAAAATCCAATTTAAAATTATATAACTTTTTTTAGCAGATATATTTAAAATTGAGCAGAGATATTTTAAAATTCCTCAGTTTAAATCAAAGAGCTATTGATGGGGAAGAAATAATAAAACACTCCGATATATTTTATAGTTAAAAATGTTCCTAAGTGGTGAAAAATCTTATATTTCAGGAAATGGAAAAGAAAATTAAGGTATTGGTAAGAACTGATGTACAAAGTTTCTGAAAAATTCTTATAAAAAGAAAACTACAAAACATAAAATCTATAATTTTTTTGTTAAATTAAAGCTATCGATATACAGATTAAAAATAAAACACAGAAAATCGACATTTTTGACCCAAACACCCATTCGACTCCCCTTTAAAAATGGCTGAAACGAGGAAAATAAACTTTATGCCAGATGACTCTGAAGTTTTAATAACTTTAATTTAAAAATCTAAAAGAATATTGGAAAATAAGAAAACTAATGTCTTTATAATTATCATTATGTATATGTATAAATATAAAATTTAATATTCTTTAACCAAGAATATTAAACTGCAAATTATATTTTACAGTGACAAATACTAGTATGGTTATAATATTTCTCTTTTATTTGTATTTTATTATTAAGTTTTAACATTTTTGTGCATAACTACCGCAGCACACAACTTTTAAAACAGTTTTAGTCAATTTAAAGATTCGTTTTTAAATGGATTGTACAATAAAAATTATCATCGCATATATCACGTAAGTCTCTACGTGGAAATTTAGTATCAATCTAAATCATGTTGAAAATATATTTAACTTTCTAATATGCTGTACTTCTACAATGAACAATCTTATAAAGATCAATAAAATGGATTAGAACTAAATAATTATAATCACTAGTTTGAAAGAAGAACCCAATATGCTAGGTTTCTTTTGATTTTGAACATTTCTCAGAGATATCCCTCTGAAAACCCACCGATATTTGTGGGATAACCTGCAGAGCAGATTCGGCTCCGTACCTCTCCCTTTTGGCATAACTCGCACTTGTGAATAAGGAATTTGACGAAACCCACCGATCTATCCCCCAGATGGGGGAAACCTGCGGGTGACTCGAACTTGTGAATACGGCTGTAAGAGGAAAGTAACATTTTTCAGATATTTGTAACCCTTGTGGGGATATAACAAATGGTGTTGTGGTGCCTTTTTTCTGCAATGTGACAGATTATAGGCCAGATGCAAATTTTTATCTCTTCAGATCAATAGATATTTGAATATTTGAATTGAAACTCAATTTTGATGTTGTGCAGATTGGTCACACAACCAATAGGTATTATTATGAAATATGCAAATATTTTAAATTTCTAAATAAAAAATAATCTGAAAAATGCATGGACATAAGATATTTCAGATTAGAGAACTCTAGATTGGGGAGTTTGACTGTTGTTCAAATAAATTTGCAAACATGAATCTTTTCTTCTGAATAAAAAAAAATATCCAGAAAACAAACCATAAATATTCTATAAACATTTCTTTAAAATAATGTGTACAAAAAGCATATAAATTTATAACAGGCTGTTTCATAACAAACATAAACAGTTTAAAAGCAACAAAATATGAAAAATTATTATGTATACAATTTTTTTTTAAAAAAAATGTAAAAACCTTATTAAAATAATTCCCTTTCTTCATCCAAATAATGACATTTATTCCTAAAAAAGTATTTAAGTCTTAAAACACTTATAGTACATATGGAGGGTTCAGAATACAAGTGAACCAAGTCCACTATTATGGACTTGGTTCACTTGTATTCTGATCCCTCCATATATGTCACTGATCATACAGTTATATTAATATGAATATACATATAAGTTCGTTAAGTATGCAATTCATTAAAGTCAGCAATTTAAATACAATCAATTAATTTCTTAGCACTGAAGCTTAGTTAACAGTCAGTGTTAAACAGTGAAAATAAAGATTCATGATTTCAAGGCAAAAAAATATACATAATTTAGAAAAACGTGTTCATTAATAATCAGTGTGTGCCATAGAATTTTCATTTTTGTAGACAAATGATTATTTCACTCATGAGAATTTTAGGCATTTCCCAAAACCTGTAGTCACTTAGAACACCTGAATTCACAGTAAGTAGCCTTTCGAAGGCACTAAAAAGTTTAAAGGATTCAGAATTATCACTACTAGTATATTGTTTTAAACACTTTTTAAGCCACATGGTTTCAAACAATATATTCTATTAACAATACTATATTGTTTTAAAAAATACAGTAGTGAAAATTTGGAATGTAAAAAAATGGATGCTTTTTAAATGCAGGCAAAAATAATACATAAAACCAATATAACAATTAGTATGAAAAAAAAACTATTTTTTATGTAACTTTTAAACAATATGCAACACATTTTTATACATTTGATTTAATAGTAAGGATTATTCTGTTTGTAATGGAGCACCAATATTTAAAAGCCTCTTCAAAATTAAAATCTGAAATTTCAGAAAATGGCGGCCCCATTAATAGCTATCTGCATTGACACAATTTTACAGTGGTGATCTACTTTAAGCATATATCTGAATAATGTTGTATCTACTAAACCCTCTTTCATAGTCTACAGAAGTAGCAAGTGTGGTTAAATGCATCAACAGTGGTTTTGATGTTTCAGGAAAATTATTCATTAAATGTGAACTAAGATTTAAAAAAAAAGTTTTGCACACATAATTTTGAAAAGAGCAATCTAAAAATGAGTTATACATAAGCTTTTTAAATAGGGCTCAATCAGTACACAAATCTTCACTCAGGTTATACACAGGATGTACTTAATTACTTAGTTTAGATAAAATAATAATTTCATCACTTCCATAAGTCAATCAATCTGATTTTTTTTGCTGGGTATAATTTTGAGGGATCAAATATTCAGAAAGAACTAAAAGCTGCTTGTTTTGCTAAAGAAATTTTAAATGTAGACAATAGTAAAAAAATATGGAATTTTTTTTTTTGTTACTGTGGCAAAATTATCCTGAAACTCATCGCCAAATTCAAAAAGTAATCACTACTGTCGAAATTTAATAGCGGTAGCTCAGACCCTGTTAATAATGTATGCTTCTAAGTTAAACATTACAAAATCTTATGAAGTTTCAAAATATAAATATGCCATGTATATTACCTAGACTTTTAAAATAAAAAATAAAAAAAAGATTCAAATGTTGTTACCTTGGTTCTAAAAAAATTCCCCTCGGAAGAATTTGCTGTTCATTTCACTATATGATGTTGTTCTTACGATAGAAAACTTTCTGCAGTGAAGATTTAATGAAAAGCTTGCGTGTAACTAAGTAAATATGCATGTGTTAACTGCAAAAGAAATAAACAACATAAGCCAAATGTTAAACAGTTATCAACTAAATGTTAAACATTAAAGACAATAAAAGTGCAGTATGCATTAATTCTGACAGACATCATATAATTAAATGATCGGGTCCGAATATATTTTCACATGGAACTTTTCATATCAGAAAAAAAAAAGTTACTGATGCTGGGTCCATGGTAAACCAACAAAACCACCACATTTTTTGGCTACTGCCATTTTAAATACATGCTGCATAAAATTACGAGAACTCTTAAACATGCTAAATCACATAGCAATCGATTGAAAACAAAATTAAGGATAGAACAACTTCAAAAAGCACTTCCAACATTAGAAATAGTAATATAACTGGTGCAAAGCATTTCAAGTGCATTCAAGTGACCAATTTTATGAAGCTCTTGTAAATATTATTTTTATCAGTAACATTAGTATATAATCTTGTTTATATGCATGCTAATAAAAGATTTTTTTTACAATTGAATTACAAAAAAGTTTTCAATTATAAAAAAAAATTATTCAAAAACAATGAAATATAAAATTGAGTACAAAGGAAAAACACTGTTTTACATCACATTACCACTTTTTACAACCGGATAGTTATTTTTCATCAAAATATGAACCTTAAATTTGTAGGTTGGTTTAAGAAAATTCATTTATTAAGTTACAAAAAGGAAGCGATTGCCCCGAATCACTCTTGCATAAAATACGAGGAAGATATAAAAGAGCAGGACATTAGAACAAAAATTATCTATAGATTTCGCTTTTTAAACATACGGATATCTTCCAACTACCGATTGCATTACTTTAATAACTGAAATATTGAATTTGCATAAAATATTTTTTATCCATTAAACAATACATTTGCATCCTTACAAAGACAAAATTCAGAACTAAATTTTCTGCATAAATCTATTCTGCAAGTATTTCTACAAAAATTATTTAAGATGATGCAAAAATTAAGATAAAATCTTAGTCGCTGGCCCGGCGACAATTTGCAAATTGTTTAACGAGACATAAAAACAAGAACCTTAATTTTAATCACACATAATATTTTCCTGCGTAAACGAAATATATTTTTAACCAACTTTTTTTTTTTTTAGTGATCATGAAAAATAAATTGAATTATTTGTTCGCTGCTGGCTTTTATTTTTTTTGCGAAAATATAAACAACAAAACACAAAGACATTAAATTGAATAGACTGCGCATCGGCAAACCTAAAAGTTTCCCCCACATGGGCACTTGACTTCGTCCCAAGTCACGTGTTATTGACCATTTGGCGAGCATTTCACATCGACTCTTTAAACACATAATTAAGACCACGTGTATGTACACCCACGTGACTTTGGGAGTACAAGTGGTTCACCTTTCTGGTTCGCCAGACTCTTTTTTTTCAGGCCTGACATCAATTGGCATTGTTCTCTAGAAATGGTAGCGATAAGTAGCCATATGTAGCAACTTTTCCTTCCAATTTAGTGATATGGCGATATTCATCTTGAGGACGTTTTTGGAGACTGCTTTATATTGAATTAGCCGAAAACCTTAAACTGATTTAAGTTTATAGAAAGCAGTACTAGTACTACGAAATCAGATTTGGTGCCTTTGAAAAACTTTTTAATTTCGAAGTTGGTAATTGAATTAGGATTGTTTATTGAAATATAAGTGTCATTTTAATAAATAAAAAATTAATTTCAAAGTTAATGGTTGACCAGTGACAAAATGATAATAGTTTGGTTTGATTGAACCAATAAACTCTTAGCAACGGTTCCAAATCTATAAACGGTTTATTATTTTTATTAGGCAGTGTAAAATTTAAAAAAATGTTTTACACATTAAAAAAAATCAGAACCAATATATGTGAGGGGATAAGTTATCGTTTTCCTCAGCAGTCATCCTTGGAGGTATGCAAAGGTGTCATCGCTCAGAGCGTAGCACGCGTTGATTTTGAATTAAAAAAAAATTATTAATTGAAAAATTGTAATTTGCAAGATACCATCACAAATTTACAAATTTAAACTTCTTATAAATTTTAGTAAGTTAATGTGTAACACGAAACAGGCATTAGCCTCTGTGTCAGTAAATATTCGGTTTCTGTGTCTGTCATTACTTGACGAAGGTTTATAAGGGCGTGGTCATGCTGATCGAATAAGGTTCATCAAAAACAAGCCGGAAATACATTGTACCAATCAATACAGGCATCATAAATAAACTGAACTGGTTTCTTCATCTTAAAAAATATAATAATAAAGCACTCTTAGAATAAAATACTTCTGAATAATAAATTATTAGAACATTGTTACATTATTTTCGCTTATTCACAATGTAAAATATATCACAAACTGAAAACATATAAATTTAAATATTTTATTAAAAAATGACAATAAGAGATATTGCAATTATTTGGCACAACTATTATTTCAATTATGCTCACTGCTACAAGTGCTAAAAACAATTAAGGGCAGACCCAGTAAGCAGACACCAACGTGCCATATTTAAAAAAATTTGCCGACATTGTGTAAAAATATTTGGCCGACGTCGAAATGGACCCCCTAGCAAATATTGTACGACGTCGTTTTACGACATTGGCCAACATTTATCAACGTCGTACAATATCGCATATCGACATTGGCCGACATAAAAATGACACCCTTCCGGATATTGTACTACATCGGTTTACGACATTGATCAACATCGCATATTGACATTGGCCGACATAAAAATGGACCCCCCTAGCAAATATTGTACGACGTCGGTTTACGATATTGATCAACATCGCATATTGACATTTGGCCGACATAAAAATGACACCCTTGCGAATATTGCACAACATCGGTTTACGACATTGATCAACATTAGTCGTACCACATTCATGGTCGTTCTTTTACAGTACCCTTCTCAATTATACATTTTTCCATTTCCTTCGCATAACTTTTTAACTCATATATTTGTTGAGTAGAAAAAAATTATTTACAAACGTAATTTTCTTTATATTTTTCTAATTAACAAAAATTTTGTTAATTAGAAAAATATAAAAAAAAATATTTACAAAGGTAATTTTCTTTATATATTTCTAATTAACAAAAATTTTGTTAATTAGAAAAATATAAAGAAAATTACTTTTGAAAATAATTTTTTTTCTACTCAACAAACAGATGAGTTAAAAAGTTATGCGAAGTACAAATGTATAATTGAGAAGTACTGTAAAAGAACGCCCATGAATGTGGTACGACTAATGTTGATCAATGTCGTAAACCGATGTTGTACAATATTCGCAAGGGTGTCATTTTTATGTCAGCCAATGTCAATATGCGATGTTGTAAAACAATTAACAATAGGTTAAATAAATCAAAATTAATCAAGAAATATTGTATTATATACTATTGTAATTTTAAAAACTAGTAATTCAGACAGCTATATAAAACCCTACATTACGACATAGCTCTTTTTTTCTGTACTGCTTCAGAGTCAAATTAAAACAAATTTTACGTATTATTATTCATATATTAAATATCTGATACATAGCACATATTTTTCCCAGATTGTTTAAAGTTAACTACACAACATCTCTGGATGTATTTATATAGGGTATTATAGGGGTAGTATTATTATAGGGATGGTCGATACCATTAAAAGACGAAAAATTACTGTAGGTAGAATTGAATAAAAATATGTTTACCTACCTCCATTGGGTATAGGTTTTATTTCATATAATTAAAGTGTAGAAAAACTGTTAAATTCTTGACAAAATCTGTAAATCTTATGCACAAACTTCAATTAAACTATTTTTTACATGTAATTTGATTAAATTTCATGTTTTAGATAGTTATGTATTTTCTACTTTAATATATTAAAAAAAACAATTTATTAATTCGTACAGAAGCTTTAGAAATATTGCTAAAGCTTCTGTATTAAATGTTTCACAAAAAACAAATCATAAAATTAATAACTAATTAGACTGTTCTATATTTATTCATGTACATATTCATGTCTCTATTTACTGTAGCACTGAATACAATATGGGGGATTTGATATTTACACTTTACCAAGAATAAAATTGATCAAATAGTCCATCATTAATTTTATGACAGATAATTCACTAAAACATCTTACACAATTATGAAATATACATATTTAAAAAAAAAGAAAATTATTTTAAATCCAGCATTATCTTAACAATCTTTTTATAACAACGTGCAAAAAAGTTCACTTTTTTATATCATATTCATTCATAAATCGTTGCGAAAATGACACTTTACGTGCTTACGTCACAGACAGTGCCGAAAGTGTTTTGCTACTTACAGTTTGATTATCCTGTTAACTGTTAATAAAGAATTAATGATATCGGTTTCTACATTGCATACTTTAGGTGGCCGTGCTAAATTGTAAAAACTTAGACAGTCTACAATTGTCAAAAACTCAAAAGATGCAAGATAATCGTTGCAGTCTTTTCATTGACGAATCACTGCAAATAATCTTTCAATTTTATCTTGGCTTATACACGAAGTCAAAAGATATTTAAAATTTAAACTTTTGGTCAAATTCTAGACAAGTGATAAAACTGTTGATAATAAAACCACCTTCATTAAGAGCATGGATTTCCCAGTCATACAAATACGAAATAAAAGTCTACAGAAGTAGCAAAACTTTCCTTCACTTTCTACTGTCCCTTTGCACTTTTTTAAGCGAAGGACCTCTCCATCAATTTTAATGTTTCCATCTGAATATCGGATCTAAATTCAATTACAGTTCAAACTCCTTCACATACACTTGTCGAGTTTTTTGATAAAGCCTTCTAATGTCTTGGCTTCTACCGGTTTTGTAAAAATAGAAATGTTCTTCACGTATCCAGTGCAGGTATATGTATCCCGAAGCTTCTCAACATCAATTTGTTTGCAGGGCAAAGCACACAGATTTGCCTCTCTCCATGAACAGAAACTTATGACATTTGGATTTTTCTCGTAACTTTGATCCACATTTTGAAGGCAAAGCTATGTTGTAAATGTCCTCGATATTATTTTCTTCTGTGATGTTCTAAGCGTTAAAATCAATTTCTGGTTCACTAATCTTCAAGATTTTTCTCCTCCTTCTACCGAATTTTTTGTTTTACGTTTTACAGGAACTTTCTTTGATAAATAATGGGGAAAGTCAGCGAATTTGGTTGGAATTGACTCTGTTTATAACAGTCTTACCTCTAGGCATTAAAACTTCATTGTTAATTATGCATTTATAATGGCTCTCAATAAAATCCTCTTCAAAGTGCACTTCACAAGATTGCCTTCATCCAAGTTTCAAGAACTTCTGCATTTTTTGGCACAGAAAACAACGAAAGTTTCTTACTGTTCGATCTGTAGCCAGGAACAAAACAAAACAATGATACTGTTTGTTTCTCGACTTTCTATTACAACTCATTATACAAATAGTTTTTGATTTTTTTTCATTAAAGCTGGCGTATTACTATAGATTTAAACGACTAAAATAATCGAAAACTTAAAAGAATACAGCCTTGATAATACTCTCCTCCCTGATGTAAACAAACCATAAAGCTAACGTTTTTATGATGATCTCAGCGCCACCGATAAACCTAAAACCCGTTTTTAAAAAACCTCACATCCCTAAAGCACTCGAAGAAGTCCTATTTCCGCGTTGTCTTAGTAGGCTTAACACTCACGTGAATCGAGTACCTAGTAAACATCGATCAATGTTGGCCAATGTTGTTTCATCGACGTTGTATCCACAATGTCGCCAGATGTCCCCACAATATTCGAATATTTTCAAAAATTATTATTTTTTTAAATAATGACTAAAACTTATCTGCATTATTATTAACATTATTGTTTCATTCTTCCAACATCAAAATAAAATTAATTTAAAGTCATACTAATTTTAAAAAATTCCCAATGCCTGTGAATGTCGACAGATGTCGCGATTACAACGTTCAACATTCCTCGACTTTCGCAATGTTGGCCGATGTCGGTAGAATGTCGGCCAACATTGTTGTGCTACCTGGGGATGGTTTAAACAAACCCTTTCACCCCCAATGATTCCATTTGAAATTATCAGCTTGCGATTTTTTCTCACTAAGTTAAGCTCGCACATATTTATCGTCAGATGGATGAATCATGTCTTTTGAAGAAATAAATAATGTTGTTTCAATTAAATGAAAATATGAAAAAAATGGTAAAATAAAATTCACTCTAAAACAATTTTATTAAATAAATTGACCCTAAATTCTTCACGCTTGCATTTTTAGATGTTTAAAAATTGATTTTAACTTTTTTTAACAAGTAAAGTTTTGAAAAAATTATTTTTATAATTTATTAAAAAGTTATGATTTCAATCCCCCCCCCCCCTTAAATTTTAGTTTAAAAAAATTAAGCTTTTTTTCCCCTGTATTTTACCATTTCATTGTGGATGCCTAACAAAACTATTTCACAAATTTTAGATTTTTAGAATAAAAAGTAAAAAGTTGGAACTGAAAGGGTTAACAAAAGTACGGAAAGTGCTCCCCTAATTGTTTTGAGCAGTGTAGATAGCATAAACATGTTAGTTTATGAACAGTATTTAATTTTGAACGCCTTATTCATTTAGTTATTTTATCAGTTTCTGTAAAGAGACTGTGGTATCTTTAAGTCGAACTAATAGAGCGTGGGCCAGCAATATGAGCCCCCCCCCAGGGGGAATTTTGGACATATACATTTTTGTGTTCGTATTGACATGTACTTTAAGGTTTTAGGTGTTTGCCACCTGATAGTGATGGGTCGGTCCGGAATGAACGGGTCCAATGGACGGGTCCTCAAATGGAACGAATCGGTCCGGTCCACTGTTTCAAAAGGAACGGGTCCATCGTTCCAACTGCATAATTTTGAACTTTTTGCGAATTTTTTTTTTCTTTTATTTCAAAAAATATAGAACTTACAGAAATATGAAACTTAGAATTTTACCTGAAATTGGAGTGAAGAACTCTATCTTGCAGCTTTAAATATGAATATTCCCTGGGTTTTTGAGAGTCTGCCTGATTGTTAAATAAACATTTTTGACTGGCAAGAACATTGAGTCATGATCTTATTCCAGTCTCGTTTCTGTATATAGCAATACCCTTTCGGTCCGGAACGGATGACCGGACCGGTTCGTTCTGAAATCCGTGAATGTCGGTCAAACTGTCATATACTAATATCTATCTTTTCGGTCCGGAATCCGGACCAAATCATTCAAAAATCAGGGAATGTCGGTCGACTATTTATGTATATTACTTTTGACTGGCCTGTACATTGGATCCCGATATTCTCGCTTCAGATACATAATATGTATTTTTCGGCGCACTTTTCTGTATTTTAACAGGTAAAACTCTTTCGGTCCGGAATGGCGATGACCGGACCGGTTCGTTCCAAAATCCGTGAATGTCTGTCCGATTGCTAAATTTATGTTTTACTTTTGACTTGCTTGAAAATTGTTTCCAAATCTTCTCGTTCCAGTATATAATGTATATTTTCGGTGCACTTTTACTGTATTTTCAATAGTAGTACTCTTTCGGTCCGGAATGGATGACCGGACCGATTCGTTCCAAAATCCATGAATGTCGGTCCGGAGTCCGGACCAAATCATTTAAAAATATGGAATGTCGGTCAGACTATTAAATGTGTATTACTTTTGACTGACCTGTACTTTGTATCCCGATATTCTAGCTCCAGTAAATAATATGTATTTTTATGCGCACTTTTCTGTATTTTAACTGGTAGAACTCTTTCGGTCCTCCAAAATCCGAGACTGTCGGTCCGACTGCTAAATGTATGCTTTACTTTTGAACCTGCTTAAACATTGTTTCCGATCTTCTCGTTCCAGCACATTATTTTATATTTTCGGTGCACTTTTACTTTATTTTAAATTAAATAGTAGTGCCCTTTCGGTCCGGAATGGATGACCGGACCGGTTCGTTCCAAAATCCGTACATGTCGGTCAGACTGTCTATACTGATATCTTTTCGGTCCGGAAGCCGGTCCAAATCGTTCAAAAATCAGGAATGTGGGTCCGACTATTAAATGTTTATTACTTTTAACTATCTTATATACATTGTTTCCCGATCATCTCGTTCCAGCATAAAATTTATATTTTTGGTGCACTTTTACTGCATTTTAAATAGTAGTACCCTTTTGTCTGGAACGAATAACGGGTCCGGCTCGTTCGAAAATCCGTCAATGTCGGTCGGATTGTCATATACTGATACCTTTTCGGTCCGGAAAATCAGGGAATGTCGGTCCGAATATTAAATGGGGAGCCCAGTCGGTAAGGCGCTTGCCTAACAAGCGGAAGGTCCCAGGATCGGACCCGGGCTTTGCCAAAATAACTGCCAACCTATAAAATGTCTGTAAAGCCCAACTGATCGCTCGTCACTTGACCATGGATAAATATCATGAAACGACTTTGAGATTTGCGATGCGGAACGACCGGTCCCGATCGCTCGTTACCGATTCCATCGGTCCAAATGGGTTAATTGGTTACTTCAATTATACCATTAAATTTGCGGTGCGGAACGACCGGCCACGATCTTCTCGTCCTAGTATATAATGTATATTTTAATTGTGCACTCTTTTATTTTAATTTAAATAGTAGTAACTTTCGATCCGGACCGGATGACCGGCCGTTTCGCGTTCGTTCCATTATCCGAAAATGTCGGTCCGACTGCTAAATTTGTGTCTTAATTTTGACTTGCTTGAACTTAGTTTCCCCACCTACTCGTTCCAGCATAAAATGTGTATTTTCCCGGGGCACTTTTTACTGTATTTAAATAGTATAGTACCCTTTCGGTCCGGAACTGATGACCGGACCGATTCGTTCCAAAATAAGTAAATGTCGGTCGGACTGTATACTGATATATTTTCGGTCCGGAAGCCCGGACAAAATCGTTCAAAAATCAGGGAATGTCGGTCCGGCAATTGAATGTATATTACTTTTGACTTGCATAAACATTGTTCCCGATCTTCTCGCTCCAGAATATAAAGTATATTTTCGGTGAACTTTTACTGTATTTTAAAAAGTAGTACCCTTTCGGTCCGGAACGAATGACCGGACCGGTTTGTTCCAAAATCCAAGACTGTCGGACTGCTAAATTTATGTCTTACCTTTGACTTGCTTGAACATTGTTTCCCTATCTTCTCGTTCCAGCATAAATGTATATTTTTGTTGAATTTTTACTGTATTTTAAAAAATACTACCCTTTCGGTCCGGAACGAATGACCGGACCGGTTCGTTCCAAAATCCAAGACTGTCGGTCCGACTGCTAAATTTATGTCTTACCTTTGACTTGCTTGAACATTGTTCCCTATCTTCTCGTTCCAGCATAAAATGTATATTTTGTTGAATGTTTACTGTATTTTAAAAAGTAGTACCCTTTCGGTCCGGAACGAATGACCGGACCGGTTCGTTCCAAAATCCAAGACTGTCGGTCCGAATGCTAAATTTATGTTTTACCTTTGACTTGCTTAAACATTGTTACCCTATCTTCTCGTTCCAGCATAAAATTTATATTTTCGGTGCACTTTTACTGTATTTTAAGTAGTAGTACCCTTTTGGTCTGGAACGAATGACCGGACCGGCTCGTTCCAAAATCAGGGAATGTCAGTCCGAATATTAAATGGGGAGCCCAGTGGGTTTAAAGCGCTTGCCTAACAAGCGGAAGGTCCCAGTATCGGATCCGGGTTTTGCCAAAATAACTGCCAAACTATAAAAGGTCTGAAAAGCCCGACAGTTTGACGAATAACACCCAATATATTTTCCCAAAAGTCCCGGTGAGTCCCAAAGTACGATGTCGCACTTAAAAGTTTTATCGGTGCCTACTCAGGCGTCGGCTCGTCACTTGACTGTGGGTCTAAATTATAACTCCCCAATGTAGCTCTAGTGCGATGATAATTTAAACCAACCTTACTGTATTTAAATATGTTTTTTTTAAATAGTAGTACCTTTCGGTCCGGAACGGTTCATTCCAAAATCCAGGAATGTCGGTCCGACTGCAATTCTTTAGTTTTTTAAACCCCTATTTTAAATAAACTCTTTGTCGTTTTTCAAATCTTTTCAGTAAATAATAATAATAGTCTCGAGCATACCACCTGTTGTTTCCGATAAATTAACATTCCATTTTAAATTCTAATTTTTTTCCAAGACATAGATATTCTTTTGTTTTAAAGGCACGCTAAATATTTATTCAGCGTTGTTTATAAAGGTCATAAAAGGTTGGCTTAAAGTAATTTAAAAACCTTCAAACTACAGAGGGACGGTGTATAAAACTTAGTCGTCAGTCCTCATGTTTATTGTTTGACTTAATTGTTCTTAACTCACACGGAAGCAATGTCTTTTGCGTACAGGGGTTTGTGAATTTTTTCATAACTAAAACTAAGAAGCTTCAAAACATAATTCTAAATAACTATTACGCAAGCTAATAATTACATTTTAACGTTTAAAGACTTATCTTATAAGCATAACATTGAACCTCGGAAGCATACGAGAAGAGAGTTGCTCAAAACACTTTTTTGCTTTTTTCCTTCAACCACAGAGAGAGAGCGGAAGCGAGTACACGTACTATCCCCCTAAAAAAAGGATTTCCAAGAAATTCCCCCACTTTTCCCCCAACCCCCACACAATAACCAACAGCAAAAGAACACTCACATTCCGCTGTCAAGGGGTATTCTCGACCCCCCCCCCCCCTCTCCATATCAAATTACAAACCGGTCAGGGTTTCGTTCGTGTGTCGTCAAAACCACTTTCGAAAAAAAAAGGGGGAGGAATTGGGGGGGGGGGGGGGTGAGTGTGTCGGTCCGGAATGAACGGGTCCAGTGGAACGGGTCCACAAAAGGACTGGAACGACTGGAACGGGTCCTTAAAAGGAACTGGACCGCCCATCACTACCACCTGAGAATTACAGCGTATGCCGGAAAATGCCAAAAAAACACTAGGGTGTGAAACACTTCATGACTTTTAATACCACTCAATAAATCCATACTTTCAAAAGTAATTATATACCCTGTATGGTAATTTAAATAATTTTAAATCCTAAAAAGTTCTATAATATGGTTCTATGTTCTCTATTTGCGCATGCGCGATTTTCTAAAAAATAACCTTATTATGACATCCTCCAGGTACTGCTGTGGACAAAAAAAAGTATCCACTATGATTATTTCGGCCGTTAGTCAACCTATAGAATCGGACCTTTTTGACTTTGTAAACAAATAACATTCTGAGTTAATTGCAAGAAACAAAATTTGCATAAGGGCCGTCTTCATATTAAAAATGTTACCAACTTCAAATTTTCAATAGCAACACCCCTTTTGAGTCCATATTTCAAATCTATGACATATTTTAACACGAAATACCAAGTTTTGTTAGTTTTTAAGCATTATTTGTGAGTTAGAGACGTGCGAATTTTAGGAGCCTTAATGTTAAATGAGTTGCACATAAATAACTATCCCAATCTATAAATAATTAAGTTAATGAAACGAATTTTTTACTGAATAGTAATTATAATAACCCAAACAAAATGCATACACTATTGGGGTCTTTAAAACAATTTTTATATTTTTAAATAATTATTATATTAATTTTTTAAAAAATTATGAATTGAAACCCCCTTAATATTTTACAGAAATGCATTTAAGACATGAAGTTTAAGCGAAATCCCAATTTTTAAAAAATTTTATTAATAATTTGCTGAGTAAATCACAAAATACTTTTAAATTACCCTTTAGGGGACTGTATATAAGATTATATGTGAACTTGATAAACAAATACGGCCTTGCAAACGGAAGACAACATTAACCAACAACCTTGAAAATTCTGATGAATCACACACGAGTCGCCTTTAAAGGGGTATCACACGAGCGTTTTCCTCCAACCCAACTCCTAACGCAACTTTCTCCCCCATTTAGGCCCCCACAAAGTTGTTAAAGGGTGCCAGAGTATGAGAATATTTCTCTTTCCGATTGTCATAACAAAACGATATCTCTACAGTAGGCGACAATTTATTAAAAATCGGACCTTTGGATTGATTTGAGTTTTTATTTTATCGCATGCTTAGGATTTCTCTTATAATTATTAATTTTTCTTCACCTTATTTTGTAATAAAACAAATAAACACTGAGAGATATAAGTTAAAAAGTTTTATTTTCCCAACTAATAGATTTTTAAATTGCGTTGAGAGATATTTTTGAAGGCTATAAAATTTGGACTTTTGCTTAAAATTTCAAATATTTTTTTTTTACAAATTTTAAATTAAAGCTGATATACAGTATAGCTTTCACATTTAGAACAAAAGGGCAATTTTACCCATCTACTTTACATATTATAGCAAATGTATATAAAATTATTGAATTAATGTAAGAAAGTCCTTAAAAAGTAGCTTTTTTCTTACAATTAAAGTTGAACTAAAAGCTGTGCTAAGGATTTTTTTCTAAGATATATAAATAAAATCTTGTGTGAATTGGCCCTAAGTAACAATTTCCTTTTAAAAAAACCCCAACTTTTCAACATTTTTTTTATCAAAAAATAAGAAGATATGTCAAATCAAGAGTTTTATTTCCTCTTTGTGTCAAATAGCTTATTATACTTCAGATTGAAAACAAAATATCGTGCATGTAAAATAAATAAACAACAGCTTGGCAATTTGGCGCAATATGACCTGAAGATTTGGCTTCTACCAAAAAGGGCCGTGACGTCAGTGTAGCGACAGTCACCGATTCACCTGATTGGTTTGTTGGGACCAAGTTTTTCAACTCCGTCGCGATGAAACGACAGAGTTTAGAAAATTCTCCAACGCCTTACGGGCACAGCCGTGGCAATTTCCCACCAATCATGGTTTTGAAAAGAAGTTGGGTTTGGGGGTTGGGGGAAAAT